>OZ025272.1:15537092-16127092 GCA_964019165.1 Mastigias papua | reverse complement strand
TTTGCTAATTGCTGTCTTTAATAAACGTCTTCGAATTGCATATACATCGTACTTACCAACATTCGGAAGCGGAAAACAAATAAACTTTGGAAACACATTGAACGTCTGACAACTTTTTAAAAAAGAAATGTCCAAATCTGCCTTTCTTGCCTTTCTGGAGAGCTTCTCCACTTTGCGGAACTCAGCTAACTCAAGCTTTCCAGTATATTTCCTTGAAAACTAAATATATAATATAATACTGATATATATACTGATTATATACATATATATATACTGTTATATTATATTTATTTTTCATTTATAGTTTTTTATATATATATATATATATATATATATATATATATATATATATATATATATATATATATATATATATATATATATATATATATATATATATATATATATATATATATATATATATATATATATTACCACTGCTTATTTCATATTGCCATATCTTAAGCTCTCCAATTTTACTCAAGGTAAAGTGCGTATGCTTGTTAGTAAATACTGTAACAGTATTAACATAAAGTTAGCCTTTTCTTCCTTTAAGGTTAAAAATTTGATCTCGGTTAAAGATTATGTCCCCAGATCACTCCGCTCTTATGTAGTGTATAAATGTAAATGTGCCGGATGTAATTCCGTGTATATTGGCGAAACAAGCCGACATTTATCTACTCGAGTGCGAGAGCATTTATTTACTGATAAAAATTCAAATATTTTAAACATCTTAAAGGTTCAGTTGTTTGTAAAGAGGCATGTAACGATAGTTGTTTTAAAGTGTTGGATTCTGCAAACACTTCTTTTAAACTTAAAATTAAATAAGCGTTACATATTCAATGGGAAAGACCTGATTTAAATAAGCAGATTCAGCATTATAACTTTTCATTAAGCTTTTACCTATTCTTCTTAACCGTTCTTACCTGTTTTCGCTACATTGATTCCTTTTTCGATTAATAAATTCGATTGATGATTTAACGTTTGTTTATGTACCAAGAAGTTTTTTCATTGTAATTAGCAACTGATGATGGATTGGAACAATCCGAAACATGTCTTGCAAACTTAAAAGCATTGTCGTATTTTTTCGCCTTATATCTACTCTTATGTCATCGAGAAATTTTGGGAATATATATATATATATACATTGTTTGGTTTTTTCGCCTTGGGAAAGCACCTCTGCTGAACCAATGTGTAGGAAATGGCAAAGTTGAAATTCCCCGCCCTTAGAAGCCATCCTTCCTTCCTAACGTGACTCATGTTAGGGGCCATTCACAAAGGACATCCAAGCTGAGGGAAAGGAGGGGGTTTCATTAATTAGGACAAACACGGACATAGGATGGGGTGTTTTAAGCAATCCGGACGTCCACCTTTTCAGAATTTTTAAGTAAGGCAATTCTATTCAAATTTCACTTTGGATTGACCTGACCTTCAATTGCAAAACTAGTACAGAAGATGAAACAGCCAATCAGGAGGATGAAATAGCACGTAAGTGGTATAGCGGCTATTGTGAACGTTGGAACTATTATCTGTTTTTTTGTATGTTATGTTCATGGACGGATTACCGGGGAATCTGAGTTGCAACACTCAGTTTTCTGTCGTTCTTCGGTATATCACTGTTCCACTCGTATGTAGGTTTCAGTAGTACAGCTTCTTAAGCTAATCAGGACTGACGGCTCTTAAGATTCTCTATCTAGGACTTTCAACGTACACTTGAAGTGCTGTATAGAGAAAACCGCTAGGTGGTATAAGAACTAAGCCTCTCGTATGAATGTCAGTTATTTCATACTTATCATCATATGTTCTTTCTTTCAGGCTTGACATATCTCTATAGTCAGAAAGGGCGTTTACCTGACATCTAAAGGTGTGATCTTAAAAATTTCCCCGGGGGCGATTTTCCCGGGCCCCCATTCTTACTCTTCCTCTGTTTCATAGTTGCCTGTGTTGGCACTGGATGATACTACTTCTTTAGTAATTAATAATAACAGGCATTAACATGTTGTTTCTTAACTATGAATAAAGAACTCTTATTTATATGGTGTGACCTAGACACTAGCAAAAGGGCGTGGTCAGAACTTATTTCCTGCCACGCCCCATACAAATCATAATAGATCCACACCTGCTTATATCCAACAAGAAGTGGGGGAAGCAAAGAAAAGCTCGTTATATTGTATCTACATTTACTTGCTGCAATAGTTTTTGGTATGAAATAGGTTGATGTCCTAGTGGGGGGGGGGGGGGGAAGGTATCTCAATGCGGACAATGCCAGACAAATGGAGAGGGGTTTAAAAAGTAATTTGTTTGCCGGACGACCTTTGTGAATGGCCCCTTACTGGTAGACTGTAGCTTTCCAAACTCTCTGTTTTCAGTAAGGGCAGAAGATTGGCAAGACTTCAGTAGCATGATTTCCTTTTATACAAAAGTGGAGCAGTTTACCTTAGACCTGAGTTCATATCCATTGTTTACAGAAATGGCAACATAGACAGGCGATTTTGGACGGATAATCTGTGTGATTAACAAAAAGAAGTGGTCTAAAATTTTAAAAATATTTTGCTACAGTAAAGTAACAAGTATGACAAATATAATTCAGCTTGCAAATGAATCCTCGTATCCTTGTGCAGTGTTTTTATTTCTTGTTTAAAGATGCCATTGAGCTTCGTGTATTTGTGCCAGTCCATCCGTCCATAGGCATAAGAAAACTGTCTGCATAGAAAAATTTAGAAAGTAGCTCTCTGGTATTCAATAAACAATTTTATGATATCTTTAATGTATTTATAATGTTAGACATCCTACTGGCATTATTGCAGAAGTGTATCTCTCTTTGGAATAGAAGGTATACCCCATTAAATTAAGTACGATTCGACAGGAATCGATGAGCAGGTTAATATGGTACCCTCATTTTCCCAACAGCTGACAGTTCCTGGAGCTAGGAAGAGTTGGAGGTTGGGATAAGGTTGTGATTAGCTCTCCTAGATATATAGAGCATACCCCAATAATTATACTCCATTAGATAGCTTGATGAGTAAATCAAATAGATGCCATCATTTATCCAATAGCTCAACATTTCCAGAAGGTAGCCCATAAAGCGATTTAACGCGAACGGACATGACCATTATTTAAGTGCTAACCCTACCCCTGCCCCCTACCCCAATACTCTTGCTTACTGGGTAACTGAAAGTATCGTCCTTATTTGCTCATCATGAGCTATCGAACGTACATGATTTACTTAGGTAGGCCGTCTATTTCCAGGAGAGGTACACTTCTGCACTAGCGCCAGACTACCTCCCTTGCCGTAGCTTTCACTGCATCAGCAGATGTGTGGCCTAAGGCTGATGCCGCCCTTTGGCCCTTAGTGCAGGAAAGATCATTACTTTATCACGCAAAATATATACTAGCTTGAAATTGACTGGCCAGAAAAAGTACGGCATTCTGTAACTCAGATGGTACTCTTGTTCTATCGAATTTTATAGATATTTTGCGACATGCAATTAAATTCAGAAATATAATTCAAAGACAATGAAAAGTAATTGATTATTGATTCAGTGGCTTTGATCTCTTTTCAACACATACATGCCAACACTCTTACGAAGTACAGTAGTCTCCTGTTATTTTCACTGAGGAATAACCATTCGAATGCACCAATCAATTCAGAACACCCCCCCCCCCCACCCGAATCTAGCAAAGCTTCATTTAAGAGGAAACAAAGCAAAGATGTCACAGTTTCCTTGCAATTGTATATTCGACTGCACTAACAACTGAACCTCTGGTGATGACAGCTTATTAGTGCAGTCGGATATACAATTGCAAAGAAAATGCGACATCTTTTCTTTCTTTTCCTCAAAAATGAACCTCCTGTTTATCTTATATTTGACTTTTCATTTCGTTTATTTTGATAGTTGCTTTATGTCATATCTTAGGATGTGGTCGCACAGTGTGGTCAAGCAAAAAGATATAGCAATGTTTGAATATCAGTATAGCTAGACATGGATTTTGTTGTGTAAGTATAAATTTGTATCTTAGTTACATTGAAAATTTTGCAATTCATATTCTCTTGGTTATCTTACCATCCTCCTCTAGCTCTTAGAACCATATGTATTGTAGAGCCTACAAAAGGTTATTGCAGACTTACTTTGATGTTAGTTGATTATCAATATGCATGCTTTGTGTGAGAAATGTGAATGTTATATCAACAGAAAGGTAAAAGTTAGTCCATTGTATCATTCCGTACGTTGAGGAGTGCCTGTTAAGAGAGGACACTTATTCTGACCTATCAGCACAGTTAGGTAGGATGATCAGTTCCTTTCCTCGCCACGTTTAACTTCCCCACTGTTGCCACCCGGTACCCATTTGCTGCTAGGTGGACAGTGAGCGAGCATCCTAGCTATGATCCGTGGATTCGGCTCGAACCATGGGTATTCCGCTCAGCAGTCAAGCGCCCTAACCTCTTGGCCACTTGTCCACATATCACTATACAGAATCATATATCATTGTTGTCAAGAGTATGCACAGTCGAAGTAACTATCAGCGTTTTCAATGATGATTAGTGATGTTTGATTATTGATTTTTAATGATTAGGTGACACATTCTCTAAATTAAAATTTCGCTTCCAAAAATTTTTCTGACACTAGAATACGATCTGACTCATTTGACTTTGATGGGTCGATATTGTCCTTGATCACGATGGTAAGTGAGTACCCATAGGACTATAAATCCTGAAATTGGGTGCCCCATGAAAAATCCTCCTTAAATAATTCTCCATCCTAGGACAATAGATTGTTACTAAGCCCCCCTAAAAATGTCTCCATCTCAGAAGATAATTTGGAATTTTTTATAGCATAATCTTAATGGGGTTTTGAAAATGAGTTTTTATTTGGGATGTTTCAAAAAATTTTATGAGACCCTTTTATATAGTCCCTGTTGAGTAAATCCTCATTCAAAAGCATAAGAATAGCTGTCCCACTGGCTGGCTGAGTTAAGAAGCTATGGTACTGTATATTATTGCCAAGTATTACAAGATTGAAGACTTAACTCTTGTTACTCCATGATCTGCCATTGTTAATGTTGGATTCATCGTTTTTCCTCTGAAAACAAGATTTTGTTCTCTAGGAGGAACTCCTGTAGAGATAATGGTTTCAAATTAGCAATCCTCATTTGACTTATTTCTGATTTCAATAAGGTTAACTTAATTCTAAAGTGGAGCTTCTTTTTTGACAAGTGTTTATATTTCTTATCACATCCTCAAAGCAATACCGTTTCTGTTAGTTCATTGAGGTGGGTTGCTAGTGGGGTTATAATGTATTAATTAGCCAATGTTTGGCTGTGGCTTGGGTGTATATATGTATAGATATATATATATATATATATATATATATATATATATATATATATATATATATATATATATATATATATATATATATATATATATATATATATATATATATATATATATATATATATATATATATATATATATATATATATATATATATATATATATATATATATATATATATATATATATATTATGTATTTTTATGATACACTATGAAGATCGTCATTTAGAAGCAATTTAGCTTCTTCGCGGTCTGAATGTCCTCGTTTATCTGTTCAATTAAAAGATTTGTGAAGCATTCACCATTAGTCATATCTGTCTTATGTATAATAAAGTTTTGCCAATTCGTTTGTGTAAGCAGGATGGGATAGAGAAATCAATGTTTCATTATTAACTGAAATTAAGTGAAAATGATTGCCCGCTTATTTGCAATAGAAGATAACGCTTTACAATTTTTGCGTAAGTCTATATACAGGCAACATATATTCAGGGTCGTATGCTTAATTGAGGAATGGATATCTGCCTAATGAGTGCCTACGCACGAAACTCGAGTATTAAAACTATATGCGATCGTTAAGTTGCACATCTCCTACACTCTATACTTGATATGTATGTATGTATGTATGTATGTATGTATGTATGTATGTATGTATGTATGTATGTATGTATGTATGTATGTATGTATGTATGTATGTATGTATGTATGTATGTATGTATGTATGTATGTATGTATGTATGTATGTATGTATGTATGTATGTATGTATGTATGTATGTATGTATGTATGTATGTATGTATGTATGTATGTATGTATGTATGTATGTATGTATGTATGTATGTATGTATGTATGTATGTATGTATGTATGTTTGTATGTATGTGTGTGGGATCAGCAAGTGGGTTTATATCAAGTGTGCATTGATTTATCCATAGCTTTTGACACCGTGAATAGAGACGCTCTCTGGAAGATTATGATAAAGCTTGGTTGTCCACAAAAATTCATCTCCATATTAAGGCTCTTTCATGATGATATGAACACTATTATAAACTTTGGTGGAGAGCTGGCAGAGACTATAAAAGTAGAGAATGGTGTGAAGCAGGGGGATATTCCGGCACCTACTCTATTTTCTTTGTATTTTGCTGTGGTGTTTAAGATGGCTTACAAAGACTGTCATAATGGTGTCTATATTCGATATAGAACTTCTGGGGAATTATTCAACATCAGGCGTCTAAGTGCAAATACTATGGTGTCCATGAATCTGATTCGTGATCTGCTGTATGCTGATGACTGTGATCTTGTGGCTCACAAAGAGGCTGACATGCGACAGTTGCTGAATGCTCTTGAATTGGCATGCACAGCATTGGGACTGACGATCAGTCTAAAGAAGACAGTTGTTATGTATCAACCGGCACCTAATGTGTCGTATCAAGAACCATCCATTTATGTGTATGGCCATAAGTTAATAGCTGTTAAGAAGTTTGTGTATTTAGGTAGCACGTTGAACATGACTGGCACTCTTGATGATGAAATATGCTTGCGGATCAGTAAAGCTAGTGTTGCTTTTGGGAAACTAGAAAAACGACTTTGGAGTTGTCATGGAATTTCTTTGGGTACTAAGGCCAAAGTATACAATGCATGTGTACTTTCTTCTCTCCTCTATGCATGTGAAACTTGGACGACATACAGAAGACATCTTCAGCCTCTTGAACGCTTCCATCAGCAATGCTTGAGGAATATTCTAGGCATAAGCTGGAAAATGTATGTTAGCGATATTGAGGTATTAGAGAGAGCCCAGTGTCAGAGTGTGGAATCAATGATATTTCAGTATCGATTAAGATGGAGTGGACATGTGGTCAGAATGGCTGATGAGCGACTTCCGAAGCAGCTCTTGTATGGCGAACTTGTTAATGGAAAGCGTTTGGCTCAGAAGCCGAAGATGAGGTATAAGGATTACTTGAAAACAACTCTAAAGAAGTTTGGTATTGATGAAGTAACCTGGGAAAGCATAGCTTTGGAAGTGTATGATGGAAAGAACAACTTTGAGAATGAAAGGGTAACACACAACAAGCTGAAGAGAGATGTCCGGAAAAGACACATAAACGAAGTAGCAGATGAGAAGGGAAATCAGATAAGATTTAAATGTGATATATGTGATCGTCTGTGTTTGACACGAGCAGGTTTAAAAAGTCCCCAGAAAGTACATCAAAGCCACCGACAAATCAATTATGATCTAAGTGATGTTACAACATGTCGTGAGTGTGGAAAAGTATGTAAAAGCGCAACAGGCTTAAAACGTCATGTAAAAATTCACGACAAAAGCGTAGCAGAGTCTCTCGCAAGAGCTGTTCATGTCTGTAGAACCTGTGCCAAGGAATGCAAGTCTCTAGCTGGACTAAAAAGCCACATCAGGGCTGCTCATCAGTGAACTGTGTTTCTGTTAAGCAGTGGCAATACTCGAATACCAGTTGCAGCCATCATCATCATGTATGTATGTATGTATGTATGTATGTATGTATGTATGTATGTATGTATGTATGTATGTATGTATGTATGTATGTATGTATGTATGTATGTATGTATGTATGTATGTATGTATGTATGTATGTATGTATGTATGTATGTATGTATGTATATAACACACACACACACACACACACACACACACACACACACACACACACACACACACACACACACACACACACACACACACACACACACTCATCACACACACACACACACACACACACACACACACACACACACACACACACACACACACACACACACACTCATACACACACACACACACACACACACACACACACACACACACACACACACACACACACACACACACACACACACACATACATACACACACACACACACACACACACACACACATACACACACACAACACACGCACACAACACACACACACACATACACACACACACACATACACACACACACACACACACACACACACACACACACACACACACACACACACACACACATACACACACACATACACACACACACACACACACACACACACACACACACACACACACACACACACACACACACACAACACACGCACACAACACACACACAGAGTATATTCATATATGAATGTACGTTTACGAGCAGCTGGTAAGGTATACGTACCTACTTCAGTATAAACGTGGTCCATAACTTTTGAAACTGATGTTTCATGTGTAACCCATGGTCTAAGTGTTCTCCCTGTAGTAGTTTTTACAAAGACTTTATATTCTAGGATGAAATATGAAATTTTTTGAAGAGAATTGACAGTAACTTATCAAAGGATGCATCGTCAATGCCTGTTGACCTTGAGTAAGCTCTCCTAATTCATGCACGGCATCTTGCTCTTTATTTAGTTCAGTATTAGTATGTTTATTAAGGGGCTACATCGTAACAATTCTGTGACCCCTTTGTAGGGCCCCTACCCTGCTTGTTAGGTATCATGTCCAATTGCAAGGTCCCCGACCAATGTTTCGTTATTAACTGAAATTAAGTGAAAATGATCGCCCGCTTATTTGCAATACAAGATGACGATGTACAACTTTTACGTAAATCTATATACAGGCAACACATATTTATGATCGTATGGTTAAGGAACCAGTAAATTCAGTACACAAATCGTGAACATAATGCACTTTACTGGTTTTACTGTCATCTGCACAATCAACATTTTCCTTTGTGGGCTCAAATATAGGTGTTCCAACACGGGACTTGAAGGACCTAGTACTAGGCTTCTTATCAATGTTTCAAAAAATTAGCTCTGCTACGTAACAAAGAGGCTACCCCCCTTCCACCACCACCCCTTCCACCACCACCCCTTCCCTCACCACCCCTTCCCCCATCACCCCTTCCCCCATCACCCCTTCCCCGTAATCTTCGTGGCAGTTCGTATTGAAATTGACCACCAATCGCAAATAATTCGAAATTCCCATCGTTTTGCCAAGCTTCCGAGCTTAACCATCAATTGTAATATCATCAACAACAACAATCAGGAAATGGAATTAGCAATTTGCTTCCCAGCAAGTGCGTCAAACTTAAGCATAGCCTTCCTTCAATCGAAATTGCACGCTGTCTTTGGCGATCAAAGGAACCACCACTTTTTTCAAAGGGGCAATTCAAAAGTACGTAAGCTCAATATTCAGCAATTTTGGATCCCCTCACCCCTTGTACGCTTTTGTACGCTTTGGAGGTACCCCCTCCTCCTAAGCGTGCGTACTTTTAACTCATGACTCCCCCCCTCTCCCGATATATTTTAATCTATTGTTTATCTCGCTATTTTCAAAGGTCATGAAATGTAATACGTAGAGAAGTCTAAAATCTAACGTAACGTTTTTCATGGTTAGAACGATCTTGGGTGTATAATTTCAAAAATATAGTTTTTTTATCTATGTAGGATGCTTCGCAAGTACTCATCGTTTGAAAATTACATGGGCGTACGTACGTTCTTTGAATACATCCCCTCCATTTTTTTACGTTTTAGTACGCTTTTCTGGGTACTCCCTCCCCCCTCAGAGCGTACGTACTTTTTGAATGGCCCCAAAGTCTGAACTTGAGAGAGAATCATCTTGGAAATTGTGAAGATCGACTCATAATTGTGTTGTTTCTAAGCAGGAGCTTCATACCCTTCCTTCTTAATTCTTTCGTGAATTATATTGTGAGCCCGCAAGCTCTCGAGGGATGGCGCCTGGAAAGTAATGCTGGGGGAAGGCGAGTTGTACCAAAGTGATGACAGCGAGCGAGGCGAGAAAATTTTGATGAACTACCACCCTCAGATTGGCTAAATTATTCTGACCCAGTCTCAGTGAGATGACAATGTAATAAAGAAATATATAGGTGTAAGTTGTGAAAGTGCCGACAGTGCATAGAAATCTTCAAAAATGTACCAATGGGGGCTTAGTGAAATTTTGGGAAGCTACAGCCCTCCTAAGCACTCCTGGTGGCGTCATCCCTGTCCTTCTCCTAAGTTTTTATTTATTTATTAGATTCTTTTAAGTTGGTATTTGCAATAGCTTGTACATATATCTATTTACTTATATTAAGCTAATTCAAACCAACTGTTTTACAAAATGAAAAATTTGAAATAATATTAAGAAAAAGAAATTGAATCTAACTTGCTAGTAGTGTTTGTGGAGGGACTTTCGAGTTGGTTTACAAGCAATTTTTGCATGTGCAGTTTTCACCCTTCCACTTTTGTATCTGTCTTTTGACTTCTATAATTAATTGTGAACTTTTATAGAATTTGGTAGACTGTTCCAGAGGATGCTTTCCCTAAAGGCCAACGAATCGGTCCGATAAGTTATAGTTTTCGCTTTTGGTAGCATTAATAGTAGCCGGATCTTAGATTGTACATTCGGTCCTTTCGTTCCAGCATATTCCACATGAAGGGTGGATGCCCGCACGATAGGCACTTGTATATTTCTATCATCAGGTTGTGTAGATTTGTAACATGGACTCTGGTGTCACCTATTTCTAGGAGGAGTTATTCAAAGCTGGAGGTATAGTCTTCAAGAAGTATTCTCAGAGCTCTTTTGTGAACATGGTCTATTTTTTGTATTGTGTTTCACAGCAGACCATCCAGGTAAATAGACAATAATTGAAATTTGACATTATGAATGTATGTTACAGGATTTTCCCTGTCATCCCGTCCCTAATGTGCAACCCTTGAGAGTGCACTGATGTTTTGCAGACTTTTCCACATGCTTATCAAACTTCAGTTCATTGTCAACAGTTATCCCAGATAACTTAACGGATCTAGTCACATTTATTGTTTTGCTCCAGATTTCTAAGAAGAATTCTGGGTGGTGTTTCAAGACAAGAAACATTACTTGAATTTTTGGGAATTGCTACCAGTCTGTTTTGTAGAAACCAGTCGAGAGCCCTAGGGATATCATTCTCAAGTTTCCTTGTCACTGATTCAGCATCCTTGTTACATGCATACACATTATTATCGTCTGCAAAGTTTCAGACATCTGAGGACTTCATGGTGAAGAGGAAGTGATTTATGAAGATGTTGAACAGCATCAGACCGAGAACTGAGCCTTACGGAACTCCCGAGACCGTTTCCTGCCATTCACTGAATTTGGAGCCCACTTTAACACGTTGCTTTGTGTGTCATAGGTTGTTTGCGATTAGTGCAAGACTATTAGGTCCAAACCCATAGGCTGCAAGTTTGGCTATTGGTAGATCATGTGGAAGACAATCACAGGCCTTGGATAGGTTCATTAGCACCGTCCCTGCTACCCCCTTTTTATCAAATGTGTTGCGACACGTTTCAATAAGGCGGTGAGATGGGTGCTGTGTACTGTGCACACTTCGAAAGGTATAAAGTAAGCTCTATAAAAAGTTACATGCAAATGTTGTTTCTGCTTTAGGACCATACATTTACGACGACGTCAATATTTGAGCCATTTTTTACCCCCTCCCTCCCCCTAATCGAGCAACATCGTCGCAGCGAGCTCCCTTATTTCTAGCGATGAACGACGTCGCAGTTTGATAGCCCCCTCCCTCCCCCATTTTACCCCAATAATGTATGTAAAACGGAGAGAATACCAATTAAATGCAGCAGCTCCTGTTGGTGCTTTCTCCTAGATAGAACTTGGAACTTTCTAAAGAGGATTGGTAGTTTTAATCCAATTTCATGTCCCTTTTGCCAATCTTAGGACAACAGAACTAATGGACACTAAAGCAAACTCTGGATGGTACATTCTTAGAGACAATCATGACTTTGCACAAATAAATCGTACAAATCGTGTATTTGCAAACCCCCTCCCCCTACCAGACTACGTTATATATGCGTGACCTCTTTGACATAATGCGCTCATACGATAGATGCGCGGATGGATGAATAGATGAAAGGATAATATTCGGATACAAGGGGTACAGAATCCACTGCTCTTCACATGCAGGGTGGTGTGCCTGGGTGTAAGGGGTCTGGGATTTTTCGCGATAGGAACCCAGCGACAACGGAAATTCACGTTTGGCAACTGGAATAGTTTCTGTCATTAGTTTTAGTCATGTACATTTACAGAAAAAAGTTTAACTAGATGAAGTATTAGATGTAATAAATTTTTGTACAGTATAGGTTTATATATATATATATATATATATATATATATATATATATATATATATATATATATATATATATATATATATATATATATATATATATATATATATATATATATATATATATATATATATATATATATTTATATATATATATATATAAATATATTTATATAAATATATATATATATATATATATATAAATATATATATATATATATAAATATATATAATAATAAGTCAAAGCCGCACTAACTTAGTATATAAATAAAGCATAGAGAATTCAAAAATATACTTTCTTCTGTTGTAAACGTTTCGATATATTATCTTCATCAGTACTTCATCTTCATCAAATAAATAAATATATATATATATACGATGTATGTATGTTTCCAGTAAGAACTGCAGATTGACTACATACCTCCCGGACCAGGCACTGTTAGGGGTTCGTGTCCAAACATTTTTCTATGTTATCAGTTACAAGCTTCACAATGTGAGGTTTTTGAGCAACTTGCTTTCGATAACGTTGTGTATTCTTATATCTGCATGGTCCCTATGGTTGCAAGCACTATACCGAGGGAGATACGCTCTGCAATGTTCCCTTTGCATACAAGCACTATAGAGTTATGCTCTTGGGTTTTCCCTTGGCTTGTAAGGGCCATGCTGTTGAATACCTGAGCTTCATGCTACATCACATGTCGTACATCTTTACAATCTCATACTCGTATGAGGACATAGCATAGTCAATTACTAGTTTCTTCATAATGACATATATTCATTTCATATACATGTTGTAATGACGAAGGTAGAATATAATGTGTTAATGGTTGTTGGGACAGTCTATAGTTGTACCCATGACGTGAAGGCATCTGAAACGTCGCAGTTGAGTGAATTTTCCCTCCCAGTTTGTTTTTCAGTTTATGTAAGTGGAATACAATAAAGTAGGATTGTTTTTGCAATTTTCTGATTTGCAAGTTAATATTTCTAATAATAGTGCCATTAATAGGGGCCACTGTATCGTGAATTGAGTTTGACTGGGATCAACATGCCCACTCCACTGTTGTCTGCTATCTTGTCCTTTTTTCCCCAACTTTTGTCAATGGTTGGTGACAAAAAGATTTTAAAGTGTAAGTCACTTTTATTTCTCCCACGAAGCGAGTAAATATAAACTAAACAAATAGAGTTATGCGAGAACAGACTAAAGCCAATTTCCCATTATATACTATAGATTGTGATATGGCAGGTAAAGCTTGATAACATGGTATGCAAACTTGAAGTAGCTGGTTGTCGAAAACGTCCATTGCGAAACTTAAGAAGATTGCTATTTAGTTGTTTAATGTCTTAATTACTTTTTCAACGGATTATTGCAGCGTGTACGAGTTCATGGCCCCTAAATACCCCCTCCCCCACGTCAGCCCTTATATACTCTCAACATACTTCTAGCTGGCGACGCCCTTGATTTTCAATAGCCTTCCTTACATTGAGCATAAACGTCAAGGATTGTGATTGGTATGCCTCGATTATTGCTTTATACTTATTTTCCTACGCCCCATTTTTGCAGTTTTGATCATTTCTTCCATAAAAGCTTCCTAATGTCCTTACCTCCTTCCTACTTTGCCACAGATTTAGCAATATGTTCGCTTCGTTTTTCGATCATGACATATATTGATGTTTGAACAGCGGTACCTCATTAAGTGTGCACAACATATACTCCTCAGTTTAAGGGATTCATGTTACATTTATGCTTTGCACCTCGGATTTTCTAATTCTCGGACACTAAGCAAGTCAAATGCAGCTTCATTGTCTTATATTTTGAAGTTGCAACTTCACGATTGAAACAACTTTTAGTTTACAGAGCTGTTATCCAGCTCCCTGAGCTCCCCATAGGATTATAGGATTTTGTTAGAAGAAAAGAACACTAAATGCTACTGCTATATGTTTAATTTTCTCATCATTATGTATTTATAAATATATATATACATATATATATATATATATATATATATATATATATATATATATATATATATATATATATATATATATATATATATATATATATATATATATATATATATATATATATATATATATATATATATATATATATACAGACTGATTCTAAGCCGCATCCACAATGTATATAAATTGCATAAAATGAATCAACCAAAAATATGCTTTTCTGTAAGTAGACATTTCGATTAAAATCTTCATCAGTACTCTGAGTACTAATGAAGATTTTAGTCGAAGCGTTTACTTACAGAAAGGTATATTTTTGGTTGACTCTTTCTATATCTATATATATATATATATATATATATATATATATATATATATATATATATATATATATATATATATATATATATATATATATATATATATATATATATATATATATATATATATATATATATATATATATATATACTATATATATACTGCCGAAAAACACATTGGATAGGAAACTCTCTCTATTATTGTGAGCACAACAATTGTGTGTGATGCTTACGCACAGAGGAGATACATTTGCTTTAACTAGTTGGTCTCGTTATAATAGATTAGACCTCACTACGGCATGGAAATCAGTACAAGTTGATTAACTGAATCGCCTAGGGAGAGCACCTTGACTCAGTCACTGCGAAGGAAATTTGAAATTCCCCCACTGTTAAGTCATCCTATGGTATTTTATTTGATTAAAGTTGCTGCACAGGGTAGGAACCTTGGCGAACAACTGATCACATGGGAATCCACAAGCATGTGCAGCCAAAGAATACATCTATGAAAACTTCCAGTTTCTAATGAAAGGGGTATTTAGGCCCTGTGAAAATATAGGGTCGCCATATGTATTTACACTCTAAGACCAAAATGAAGAAGCCCAGTAAGACCTTGTGTATCCTGTCTAAATCGTGGTCTCCTATTGGTGGAAAAGGTCATGAGAAGTAGTTCTGCTAACCTATCAAGATTTGAACGCTATGCTGTCAACGACTGATTATTTTCTGAGCTTCTACAATTTGTAGGGAGGCTGTTTGTGAAGCCACCAAGACGATTTATAAGACAGTCACCTTCCCTTGCTGTTTAAATGTGCTGCCCTTAGCCTGTTACGTCGCATCGATGGGTATTTTGCAGCATCGTGTACTGTAAATGGGAACCTTTCTCTGGGATTATAAACACAATGTCTGCTGGAGGTTGGCTGTCTTCTAAATAGCACATTATTCCATTTTGCTACAGTATGTCTCTTTTTATTTTATGGCTCTGCCATATTTATCTAAATTTTAGATCTTCGAAATAGGAATGACAGTAGAAGACAAGTACCCGGAGTTAGATGATTTCTTGACAATTTGATTATTGTTAATTATAACCTGCCTTGTTTAAGTAAGCATCTCAGACGTGTAATGGTTGAAATTGTAATGTAGAATAATCCTGTGCCATACAACATTTTGGTTTTACCATATATTCACTTCACACTGCTCAGTATAGGAATGCTTAGTATAGCATAAGAAGAACTCGAACACTGTGAGCCGCAACTGATGAGAACGCCATCAACCTTTTGTAGTACAGTTCCAATACACCTTTGTGACAGTTTTTGGCATCTTGAGGAAAACAATCCCGTGTGTTTGACGGGAACTGTAACTTTTGGAAGCACTACTTATAGATTGGACAATATGAGAAGGAACCTACATGTGGTCTAAGTGATGTTTGACATTACAGTATTTGATGGTTGTGCTAATGATGATGATGATGATGATGATGATGATGATGATGATGATGATGATGATGATGATGATGATGATGATGATGATGATGATGATGATGATGATGATGGTGGTGGTGGTGGTGGTGGTGGTGATGATGATGATGATGGTGGTGGTGATGATGATGATGATGGTGATGATGATGATGATGATGATGATGATGATGGTGATGATGTTGATAGTGATGATGATGGCTATGATTGTGACGATGATGATGATGATGATGAGGGTCATGGTATTGACAATGATGGTGATGAGACCCCCTCATGGTGGTGAGTGAAAACCAGGCTCGGCAGCTTCAAGCTGCAGCTCTGATAAGTAACTGTTGGAGTAACAAGTGAAGTAAGTGTAGCCGACTCGGTCACCACTCCTAAAATATGTACAAATGATTACTGACCTCAGTGCCAGCCCAGGCTCCTCCAGGGTGGAAACGGGACAACAGAACAGAGCAGAACAGAACAGAGCAGAATAGAACAGAAAAGAGTATAACAGGCTCGTTTATTTCCAGTGATCTTGACTGACTCTTGAGCTGATATTGACAATGAAGTTTATGATAGCATTGATAGCCCACAATGATTTTAATGAAATTCAATATAAGTAAGATGCCATTGCAGATTGCATTGATACTTGATGATGGATGATTATAACCGCTTAGAGAATGATTGATTGGGATGTTGATTGTATCAATGCTTCTCTCTTTCATAATTTCATTCTTGCATGAAAAAACAGTAGTAAGTTTATTCTTTTCATGCATTAACAAAGTTATGCAGTGCCAACAGACCATTTGGTCAACTCGCATGAGGCAGAATAGATTTCTTTCACGGAAGAAATAGTGTGAAAGCAGCATTGAGAATCATCAACATAAATACTCATCTTAGATGAAAGGTTTTTTTTGTAATATCTATGATTTTACAGAAGTAGCCTGCAAACTTGATTACAATAGGCTTAAACAGCTAACATATTTACTGAATCTGGCATTGTCAAGTTTGCTTGTATGCAAGGTCCATCTTGTGCAAGTTCCAGACATCTTTGCTACTTTTCTGTATACCCATCCATCCTTGTTTTGATCTATTAAAAAAAAGATGAAAATAATTCCCTCTAGTTCATCCTGTGATGCTACTCTTCGTTGCTTTCATTCTTAAAATGAAAAGAGTTGCGTATGTGATCGGGGAGCAGTTTATAGATTAGGATACTGAATATATGAGTTTTTTGTTTAATTTGGCATTGCTTTTGTGTCTTAATTTTCTTGTATGATTTTGTAGATCAAAGGCATTTTTCAAGTATCAGATAAATTCACCTCATTATCCTCCTCTTAATCTTGCTACCAATTCAACTGTGTCGCCTGAAAAGCATTTTTAATTGAATGGTTGCTTATTGTGACTTGTAGTATATATAGATATACAAAAGTTAATATATGTATATATAGTATCATGTATTGTTCACTCATCAGGAGAATAATAACGAGAAATATGCCGCTAGCACATATAACTGTTACTAAAGTTGAAAAATAACCATACGAACTATCGATTGTTCGGTGTCGGATTACGTAGATGCTGATTACGTTGAAATAAGGCCTTATGTCTGTGCAGGCAAGATGATACTAGTTCATAGCGTTTGTTGAGTGGAGACAGGTCCGGGTGACGAATAATTAATAGTTTTTCTCAAAAGCAGAGATTGCATATGCGCCAAGAGAGTGAATAAGTAACATAAGTAACTTTAGTAAAAGTTATATATATATATATATATATATATATATATATATATATATATATATATATATATATATATATATATATATATATATATATATATATGCACATTCTGCTGTACTTTACGGTATCTATCGAGCACTGTATTGGAAGAACTCGTAACTTCTCACATTTCTCGTTATATAGGTATAAATCTATGTATGTATACAATATATTTATATGTAATGCACCTATGAGAGTGTAGGCTACTGACAAAAGCAGTGCTCATTGCTTAAGCATGGCAGTACTATAGTGTAAATTGAAGTAACAGTACAACTTATTTATGACGCTTATTTCTGCTGCTCAGAGTTTCATGCATCAGGCACTCATTAGGCAAGCTATGAAAATATTCCGTGAGCAAGCAGACCACTTATATCTGAGGTGAAGCTCCGAGGAGCCCTTTCAGGAGCCATGTCCCACATTGTTTTTTATTATGGGAGTTGACCGCCTCTTCAGCCCCCTAGTGTCTGCTACTTGCCGTAATTGACATCTATGTAGGGTGTTGCTCCAAAATGGCACCATTGCAATACTCACTCAGTTCTTAAAAAGTGACAGAGTTTGCATATAGATTGAAGTAAGTTCTTAGTCTTGTAGGTAGGATTAGAATACTAATTTATTATCAAATGTCAAAGCCCCCAGAAAAGTATCAGCATAAAACTTACTCTCTATCACTTTATAATCATACATTGTTTTATTGTCTTGCATTTCTCTCCCTCTATGTAGCAATTTTTGCTGTTGGACTTCAATACCTGTTGGCATTAAAATTTTCCATTGATAAATCGTTGCTTTAATCACCTATTATTTTAAAGCATGAACAGCTGCGTATAGTAAATGTTGCATATATAGAAATTTCCATGTTTTCTTCAATTGAATTAAAAGCCTATGTTTAATTTATGATGGCATTTCAACAGGAGATTGTTATTTCTGTCAGTCTTGATTATAATATCGAAACGTTTACTGTGAATAACTCAGATCGCAGTTCATTATATCAAGATTCATTGCTAATGCTGTACTTTGTTTCATCCACTTTGCAAACTGTTTCTATCTTTTCTTCACAGCAAAACCGCATTTCGTGAAAACCCTTACAATTGGAGACAACTATACCTTCCCTTGAACGATTTCCTAAAATTGCGATGAATATCCTCCATTTGGGCATAGTTGCAATAGTTTTGCTGCATCATCTTCAAGGAACAACCGTGAATTGCACTTATGGTATAGATTGATGGTAGGCATTGCTCATAATACGTATTTTTTGCTTAATGATAAATCTTTCATTTTGTTGCGGGTAGCCTTTATCTAACAGTGAATGAAGTGTATTGTATTGTCCTGTTATCAAGGGCATATATACTCGTGATTGGGAAGTAGAATGCCTACCAACATCGTCTCTTTATTACGCTATCACTGCTCGAGTGTACGCATGAAAGAACTGCCAAGCAGCACGATGAGAAGTTGCTCAATACTTCATCGTTTTTAGGCAAATCATGCGCTGATACCAATGAATGCACAATGTATATGGGAATAGATTATACACAGCGTCTGCAGCTCGTCATATAGCGAGTTTTGGTGAAGCTACATTTCTGTGTTTCTGACGGAGTGATTCTTTGATGTTTGGTTGCTTTAAGAATACGCTATAGCTATCCATTGATCGCTTCTGTCACTAGCTACCTATTAGTGAAGTTGTTGTCACTGTGACAAAATATTATTTTGTTTAAAATTTTTAGGTAGTGGTCATTATTCATGACTGGGGTGGGGATTGAAGAGAAAATGGTGGGGTAACTAAAAAATATAAGCTGTGGTAGGTGGGTTAGCAGAATAACTTCTGAACACACGGGTGGTGTAAAAACATATACCATATTTACATATGAATGCACCCTTGTTTTACTGTTTTCCTTCGGTGGGGGGTAAAGAAACTTTGAGTTCAGCAAATGGTGGGGTAATATGTTTTTGAGGGCACATAATACTTTCTCTTCAGTCCCCACTCTGGGCATAAATAATGACCGCTCCTTTGATAAAACCAAAATATAGTACCCGCCAGCTTTTAGTGACTTGTGAAACCATTATCTTTCATCAAGGGAAGTGATGCACCAGATCGGAGACGCTGGTACAAAAGTAGGGCAATGGGGGCGAACAGGAACGAAAGTATAGCAAGGGGGACAACAGGAACGAAAGTAGTGCAAGGGGGACAGCAGGAATGAAAGGACACTTAAGGCACAGGATAAAGGTTAGGCAGATTTGCTACTAACGCGAAACGTTTGGCTCGAATGCTTGGAGAGCAATAAAAATTTGCTTAACCTCATTTTGAAACTCCAGCGAATGACTAAATGGAATGACTGTAGTGAGCTGGAGTGAAGACATTCTCTTAGCCAAAAATTAGGGCACTTCTGGCCCCTTTGTTCCCCTAGGAAAATGCAGAAGGATCGTTTCCCCCTGCGACCCCCTCTCCGGCGGCCCCTTTGCTGGATCCTGCATGCATGCAAGAACCATTACGAGCATAAAAGATTTACATATAATCAAACAGTAGAGAATCTGTTATAGATGTTAAGCGATATTTGGAAGAGAATATCAAGGAATACCTTGTCAAATTTCTTCATTTGTTTATCGGAGTGAGCATGGAATGGAGATCATTAATGCTTTAATAGAGCAGAAACCTGAAGTAAACTGTTATCTTCGATATTTGATACCATTCCATATCCCCTAAATGTAGTGAACAGTTGCATGTAGCCCCCCCCCTTTGTCAGACCACTACAAGACTGCAACTTCCTTGTTCATTCCAACGATGTCTTACAGAAATTTGGCTATTTCCTGCAAGCTAGTTGAGCTCATGAATCAAACTGTATTGGGTAGGTGTAGACTTTAAATAATACTTGCAGCTTTTTTGCTCATTAAAAGTGTTTTCTTATCTTACCCATATCAATCTTAATTTTTCTTTTTAGTTCCAAAACTGTTGTATAACTATGTACCCACTCGTCGCAAGAACCACCTGCAAGGGTCTTCACTTTGATCGTGAAACCTGTAATATAAAGACAAAAATTGTATCTCAGAATTTCTTTGTATACATCTTTGTAGGAATAGAAGCACACGTGAGCCAGGGTGTTAGCCAGTTGCGGCAGAAAAATTTATGATGCAAAGGATTTTCATGGGGCGAGTGGTGCTGTGTGAAATAAAAATTTGAACATGGAAACATTGGAATCTAAATTTATATACATATAAATATTTACATATATTCAAATTTAACAAAAAATAGTAACGGTAAACTAGTCAATGATTTTGGTGGTTAAAAGCCTTTTAGAGAATAAATGCTTGCTTTTTGGATGCAAAGGCAGAAGATCTAAGATTTTGTGGTTACCTTTTGAGAGGATTTGACACTTATGTCCTATGCCTGTAGTATTAAAATCTGGTTCAAGTTAGCGGAAAGACTCTTGACACTTTTCAGGCGAGATCCATGCTCGTTCACAAGAAAGGCAGTGGGAATTTTATAGTCAGCAGAATTGTTTTTATATCATTTACCTTCAGGACCAAACGGATCAGGGTTGTCGTACCCGCTCATGCTCTTGGAAAATTCCTTTCTTTTCACTTCTAGACTTCTTTGAATCTTAGGATGTACTTGACTTTCCAACACTTTTTGAAATCGCTCCAGTGTGCCATGGCTCTTATAGAGTAACTTTGTGTGTCTGTAATTTCCCTTTGTCCAAGCAATGGCCACAGGAAAGATTGCCTGCATCCCCATTGCTCAGTGAAAATCGAAAATTTTCTTGTTGATTATAGGCCATTATATTTATTATTTATTTGTTAGTTTGTTGTTATTCTCATAAAGTGCACTGTGTTATCGACCATATAGTTTTTATAAGGTATTTCACTGTAAGTTTGACTTCTGCAGTGGATACCATGGTATGTTCTAGTTGTATCCTGGTGACCCTTCTCACATAAGAAGATTTCTCGATGGGTCCTTGTCAATAGAGATGGCATGGTTATGTAAATGTACTTTCCCTTTTGTCGATTGGGCCGCGGGGAAAGATATCCTACATCTGAATCGTTCAATGAAAATCGCAGATTTGTCTTGTCGCCTATGAGCTATGATAGTATATGTAGTGAAGAAATCAACCTTCCTAGCTATTTCTTAGATCTGTTTAAATTTATTGCAGTATTGATATGGTTCCTAGATATTCCTCTTCATTGCAAATATTATTTCCCATAAATTTGATTTACATTTGGCTGTGCATTTTACTCCAAGTTTCAATTTTACAGAATATTTTCCTATCATTCTACGAAACATTCTAGCTCTGCTGCTGCGTGTAAGTGATGATGGTGGCCTATGGAGACACTAGAAAATTTTCTCGATTGGCTGTCTTTAGCAAGAAGATGGACTATTTCTCAGTGCACAAATGATCTGGTATATTTTACTTGAAAAGATGTGTCCTCTCGTTCTGCGCTTTGATCCAACGGTACGATAATTTCTACTCAATGATATAATGCTGGTCCACAGGAGCTTGAGCTTCGGGGTTCAATGATTTGAATTGCTGCTTTGTTTATTTTAAAGCTTACAAATTTAACCTTCATTAACGTTTTAGAGACAAGTCGTCTATGATCAGTTCGGCAGTTAATATGTCTGATTGCGAGGCTACATTCGCATCATAATGATAGGACAGTTTGCACTTCGCTAAGTATAATGAAACGCTAAATGGACAGCCTGGTCTCCTTCATTAAAAACCACTGATATAAGTGTCATGTGCTCCTCCAGCACATAGCGGATGATGATAATGATGGTGATGGTGATGATGATGATAATTAATAATAGTAATAAATAACTACCATTCTCCATTACGGAGCAGTTACTTAAAGTAACACTGGTTACAAGGGTATATAGCTACTGTTAACTATAAATCAATGAAAGAGCAATACCGGGACCAAACCTTTCTCAAATCTTTAATCTTTGTTGTTTGTAGGGGTTTTTTCCTTGGCATTCTTTTTTTGAATTCCACACTACTCCAAAGGTGCTCAATTGTTTCATCGTCTTTTCTACACCTTCTACATTTGATGTCAGAGTATTTGCCGTTATAGTTTGCTCTTAGTTCTATCATATTTAGTTTTATAGATAGAAGTTGGGGAGCATATTTTTTATCTTTCAGGTAATTTTTGAGTCCAAAGGATGAATGTTTTATTAGCCGCAGTTTTGTATTTTGATTAATTTTATTTATGGAGTTAATTTTTTCAATTGTCTTCTCTTTTATAATCTTATGCCATTACTTTTCTTTTAAACTGCTAATTTCTTTCTCTGATAGATGAATGCCAAGCTCAGACAATATATGACAGATTTCATTGTACCAACAATTTTTTAGACCCATCCTTTTTTGTTCATTATAAATGGTTTTTACTAGCCTTTTTTCATCAAGATTGAGAAGTTTATGCCTATATATAAGCTTCCTAATATTTATTTTATATTGTATGGGGAATATTCCACATTCAAAGAGTGATCCAAATAGTGGAGTTGTTTTTGGCAGTGCAAACATTTTGCACAAAACATCTTTCTGAATTTTCTCAAACTTCCCTACCTGTTGTTTGGATATTCTAGTCCATGTTTCACAACCATACTGGAGTTTTGGAATCAGAATCATATTGATTATTTTCAGATTTACTTCAATTTTGTGTTGTTTTAAAGTTGAATTTTTTGTTATACAACTTATTTCATTAATAACATAATTAATAACATCATTAACAACATTAATACCATAATTCTGAGGCACTTTGGCATCTGTCATTTATTGTTTTTTCTATATTACCTTTGTAATTTTTAACATCACCTAAGTATTTATATTTGATTGTTGTTGGAAGTGTTTTACCATTTAACATTAGTGAATTCTCTTCCACCTTTTTTCTATTATATCTCATGCACATTAATTGTGATTTTTCATTGTTAAATTTTAATAGATTCCTGTCTTGATGATGATGATGATGATGATGATGATGATGATGATGATGATGATGATGATGATGATGATGATGATGATGATGATGATGATGATGATGATGATGATGATGATGATGATGATGATGATGATGATGATGATGATGATGATGATGATGATGCTAGCCCATGGTTGGAGACCTCCTCGTGGTGGCAAGCGGGCACAGAGAGACTCTGCCCTTAAGTTGATAGTGATTCATTTCGCGAAGATTCAGAATTGGGGCAGATGTTGACGACCTGTGGCAAACTGTCCAGCCAGGCCCCTTCAGTGAAAGTCAGGCACAGCAGCTTCAGGCTGCAGCTCTGATAAGTAACTGTTGGGGTAACAGAGTGGATTGAGTGTAGCCGACTCAATCACCTCTTTTAAACAATTGATAGGCGGTCCACTGACCCCAGGGTCAGTCTCAGGCCCCGTGAGGGGCGTAACGAGAAGAAGAAGAGAAGAAGAAGAAGAAGATGATGATGATGATGATGATGATGATGATGATGGTGGTGGTGGTGATGATGATGCTGATGATGATGATGATGGTGATGATGATGATGATGATGATGATGATGATGATGATGATGATGATGATGGTAGTGGTGGTGGTGGTGGTGGTGGTGGTGGTGGTGATAGTCAGTGGTGTAGTTCTAATGATCTTGGCTGATTTTTTGATTGATATTGACACTAAAAGTAATGATTATCATGATAGCAACAATGAGTATTAATATATTTAGTAGGAGTAAGTTACTCATGAGGATTGCATTGCTGCTAAATGATGGATTATTTTTTGATAGGAAGAATGATTGACTGTGATTTTGTCAATGCTCCTTTCCTTGATTATTTTGCAATTTGCTCGAGAAATCACCAAGATGCTTCTTCTTATCGCGCAGACGTGACACCTCGAAGTACTAGCATGCTGTCCACATAAGTTATGTGATGAAACATATATTTATTAAATGACAAATTACACAGAGACTGGAAAATATAGAACGTCATATAAGATGGACAATATTGTTTTAAGAACTACGATTCTACAGAAACACCCTAAAGAATTGTTTGTAATCAAGTCTCAAAGCAGCCAAATTATAAACTTAATTTAGTAGTATCCAGTTTGTTTATGTGTAAATTTCATCTTGTGCAAGTTGCAGGTATCTCTACTACCTCTCCACAGGCCCATCCTCAGACTGATCTATTGGCAAATAAAATAAAAAAAGTTTCGTTAATGGTGGACTGAGAGTATTTTCATGTTAATGAAACTAGTAATAACTCTTTACCTACAATTGTAAGCAGATTGAATCCACTTATGTGGTATTTAATTACAACATAAAACAAACGTTTTAAGATATTAAGTATATATGTTATTCTAGCAAGCAGTAAGGTAAGTTGGTGAGTATATATATTAGGATGCCGGACATCAGTGGTGTGCCGAAGTGAGTTGGAGGGGGGCATAGCGAAGGACATTTATTTATAGGCTTGAATAAGTTACCGTCATTACAGACAGGCTATGATAATTATGCAACTCTTACTTACCAGACAAAGAATTACGCGGATCCCTTCTGTATAAAGTGAAAGTCTTACATTCCCCCCCCCACCTCCTGCTTTGGCACGCTCTTGCTGAACATATGAATGTTTATATTTCATTAGATATTTTCTTTTGTGTTTGACTCTTATTGTATGTTGTTATATGTGTAAGGAAACTCTTATCAATTCATCAGGATAAGCTTACCTTCTCATCTTCTTCGCGATCTCACCTTAATTGTGTCACCTGAAATGAACTAGTAATTTTATTGTCAATTATCCACATAGTCAAATTCCCAACTTCCCTTTCATTGTGATTTTTGCATCATGATCCACATTTAAAATAGAAATACCCTTCGATATAGACATTTCAACATATTTTGTTAGTAATTGTCTCTTGCTTCGTAGATGAAAGTGTGTTATACTCAAAAGAATAGTTGTATCTCAAAGGAATAGTGCACGTTTAAGTCTTTGGATTGTTGCTTGCCAACCACAGTCATCAAAGAAGTACAATACGAAGCATATTGTTCATCAGCCCTTAGGAAATTTCCACCTGTTGTCCGGCAAACACAGGGTGTGTTGTGCCTGGCATTCTTCTAGAACCAAGAGCTTTCTATCCCAAAAGTAAGTCACAATTTATCCTGATATAAAGCATCTCTAATTTTTATATCTTTCTCAAGTATGATCAGAATTGATTCTTGTATGACAAGCCTTTAGTGCTGGAAGGATTTTGTACATTTCGAAATCATTTATTAGTATATAGGATGGAAAAGAATGCTAATTCTTTATCAGATATGAACAGCCTTGTAGCAAGTATCATCATGATTCTCACCGGCTTTCACATTATAATCATACATGTTGTTATTGTCTTGCATTGTCTGTCCTTCATGCACCACTGTCTGTTCATTGACAGAAGTATCTGTTGGTATACAAATTTTTAAGTAACAAGCATCACTGTACTTATGGATTATTTTACGGTATAGCAATTTAATGAAATGTTACAGAATCTCCAAGTTCACTTCAATTACCACGAATCCCTATGGGTCATACATAAGGTACGTACGCTCATAATCATCACATTTTTGACCAACCCGCCCACCCTCTACGCGCGAGTACGATTTTAACTTAAACCACCCACCTGCGTCTGTACGAACGTACACAGGTTTCAATGGTATTTCATGACAAATCTTTCACAGTTTTAATAACAATTTTTCACAAAGTGAGGAAAACATACATTCAGTTGTCACTTTTTGAAGTGATTACATCGTAGCTACTCTTTGACCTTTACTAACTCACCCACCCTTTAGACGTGAGTGCACTTTTAGCTTTACCCACCCACCGACCCTCAGAGGGCACGGGCTTTCTGGACGTCCCCCTATGTATGATTAATTGAACAACAAGAGTTTGATAATTTTGTTACTTTTCGCTATGCACTTTTTTATACGAATCTTTTTCACCCAGTACGAAAACTTTCTTAGGGGTCATTCACTCGTTACATAACGCCAAGTTTACATTTGTTGAGACCCTCCCTTCCCCTCTCGTAACCCTCCTTGGCATAGCCGTAAATATTAATGAAACAATACTGTACCAAATCAAGGTACCCTCCCTCTTCTTTAGAAGCGTTACGTAGCGGGTGCATTATCCCCTACGACTTGCTTAGTAAGTATGGCTAAGTCTGCCTAACACTACAGTTGAACACAAATAGACAGGACCTACAGAAACACAGCACACTACTACATAGATTATGACAAGAAATTTATACAATCTAAGTAAAATCGATGACTGTCTTGTGTAGATTTTAGAATTTTAATTGTATATGACTTATAAACTGTCTCTTAGGTCTCAGAAATTAAGTACCAAACTTTCTTATCGTTTTGAGTAGTCGAGTACTACTTTCCTACAAATAAATTAGTTTAGATGAAACGTAAAATGTACATCTTTGCTTCTGACAGTTACAGCACGAACTTTAGGCCGTTGTTCCCGTACTACCTTATTGGTCCTTTTGACGCCAGTCCTATTAACGCCATTAATGGCCGACGTAGAAAAGGACCAATGAGTTATAAGGATTCATAGTCAATGCTTTGATTTGTTTCCTCCTCTGCACAAACTGTTACCATCTTGTCTTCACAGCAACACCGGATTTCGTGAAAACCCTTACAGGAGAGGCAGCTATACCTTCCCTGGAAGGATTTCCTCGAAATACGATGAATGTTATCCATTGGGCAACGTTGTAATAATTCACATGTTCTTCTTTCAAGGGAAAATCTTGCATTGGTAGCGATGGTGGTTTAAATTGAAGGTAAAAATTGTTTACAATATGTATTAGTTTTCTACATCTTAGAAGTTTAATAATGAAGTATATTGTAGCACCCTGTTATCATATAGCTTGTTGACTTAGTAAAATTCCATGCAACATGGTCTCTCTATTGAGGTACAACTATCGCCTAGTAGGGAAACAACTGTGACATTTGGAGGGCATGTAGTCTAATCCATATAAAGATACTCTGAAAATTTTTTAAGAGGAATTTGGGTGGGACAATATGTTTTACATATAGAAGGGGAAGAATTTTTATTACTCCACTGCTGTCAAGTTTTAGGTATAATTTACTCTAGGCTGCCTAATAGACGTTCTCTGTGCTCATTAATTTTTCAAAATTTTCCACCTAGAGCACTTTTGTTCCATCCCCCTGTCCATTAATGTTTAAGTTAGCTCCCACCCAAGACAAGTTTTTTGTGGTATTTTGGCGTACAAATATACTCTATCATTAAGAAAAGTCTTGCTGATCACACATGATGTGTCGTTTAGTATTGTCTCATTCTCTGATTTCGGTTTTGGAAATTATTGTCCAGACCCCTTTTCTATTATATGTTTGATCATTTTCCAATCCTCCGAGGCTTTTTGGGATATTCTCAATCCCCATTTATTCCAACCCCCCTTCTATTATGCACCCAATAGTAAGCAGATCTACTTCATGTTCGAACTATTATAAGACGCTCCTCCTTTGTCCGATTACAACAATGCGGCGACACGAATTTGGATTTATGTTGTCCAATAGACCTTGTGAATCTTCTATAGTTCATTCGACGATGTCGTAAGGAACTTGGCCTGTGTCATGCAAAATTTGTTAAGCTCATAAATTGAACTGAATTAGTTGTAGGTCTAAACAGTGGTGATGTGCTAAAAATTAACAGAGAGAGCTGTGCTGCAGGCCACTCAATGGACCACACCTATGAGCAAACCCAAGATGCCAGTCTAAAATGTTCAAATCTAAATACATGGTTTTGCAAAAGTTATACATAATTAGTATGTACATAACAGTGTAGTGAAGGGCCCCTCCATACTATCAGTCAGTAGACTAGTGTACGGTCATTGAAAGGGGAGCTCATCCCCCCACCAGAGGATCTCTGCATTTGAATTATTGGGCTTAACCCCTCGAACCCCCCTTCGCGGTACCCCTGGCTTTAAACAATAATGATAAGCTTTTTGATTATTAGAAGAATTTTGTTTTATCTTACGATGATTCTCTGTAATCCTTTGTTTTAGTTCCGAAACTGTTGTATCACCTTGTACCCATTCGTAGTAGGTATACTGTGCTATCACTTTGATCCTAAAACCTGTAATGGAAAAACAAATATTGTATCACAGTATGTCTTTATATACATCTTCGTAGGAATAGAAGCACATGTGAGCTATGGTGGTGGCCAGTTGCAGCAGAAAGATTTATAGTGCAAGGGATTGTCATGTAGAGAGCAAGACTGGGAGTGAAATTGAATGCTATAGTCTACAAATGGAGAACGAAATCTTGGCTCCTTGTACCCAACCTTGATCCAGGTATGTCTCTGTTGCATTTGACAAGATGCAAAAGAGGTCCAGGTTACAAGCTACTGTCTTAGAATAAGATCTGCTCTCATATCCCAAAACCTAATGTTTGTTCTATAACTGGTGTTTTCTAAAATTATTTGCCTTTTTACCTTTATTACTCGTTGCAAAAATTAGACCGATTTTTCGGAAGTGTGTTGTATATGTCATTAAAAGAAGTTTATCAGAACTGTTTGCGTATCGCATACTTAACTCGTATTCACTATTTAATTTGTTTCTTATATCTTAAAGTGGAACATAGTCTCGTATACAAATTTTTAATCATGTGGGAGAAAGCACCCTTGAAGTATATAGTAGGTTTGTGAGTAAGCGTGATTTCCATCGTGAAAGTATTAATACATTTTCTTAGTACTCCTTTGAACATCAAAGTCAATTTTGGATCGGTTTGGTATGGACTTTCAGAGTTCATATGCATTTTCATTTTGAGAAGGTTTAGATGCGTCTTTTTTACCAATTTGCTGCTCACGAAACTTAATATATAAGATGGATGATTGAATCGAAATTGTGACGAGAAAGTACTCTGTTATTTAGCGAAGCAGAGCTCAAGTATAAAATAGAAACAGTGGCATTTAATAACTCACATGTCAAATTTAGTACAAAGTAGCAAAAGTGAACTAGCAAGTGATTTTAGTGAGTAAATGCCTTTTAGAGAACAAATACTTATCTTTTTGGTATGCAACGGCAGAAGATCTAAGAAATAGCATTACGTTTTCAGAGGAGTTGAAATAGCATTAAAGTTGCTTGAAGTATTAGAGTCTCGTTTGGGTTAGTGGACGGAATCTTAACATTCTGTAGCTGAGATTGTTGCCCTTTCAAAAGAAAGACAATGGAAATTTGATGGGGAACAAAATTGCTTTTAAGTCACTTACCGTCAGGACCTGATGGATAAGGATTGGGGTGCCCACTCATACTCTTTTAAAGTTCCTCACTTTTTACTTCTAAACTTCTTCGAATCTTTGATGCAATTGGTTGACTTTGCTGCGATGTACTCGACTTTCCCGCACTGTATGATTTCTTCATTTTTCCATGGGTCTTATATTGTAACTTTGTGTAACTGTACTTTCCCTTTGTCCAAGCAATGGCCCAGGGAAAGATTGCCTGCATCCCCATTGCTCAGTGACAATCGAAAATTTTCTTATTGATTATAGGCCATTATATTTATCATTTATTTGTTAGTTTGTTGTTATTCTCATAAGCTGCACTGTGTTATCGACCATACAGTTTTCATACGGTATTTCATCAGAAGTTTGCAGTGGATACTATGGTATGCTCTAGTTACATACTGGTGACCCGTCTTACATTAGAATATTTCTTGATGGGTCCTTGTCAGTAGAGATGACATGCTTATGTAAATGTACTTTCCCTTTTGTCGATTGGGCCGCGGGGAAAAATGTCCTGCATCTGAATCGTTCAATGAAACGTGCGAATTTGTCTTGTCGCCTATATGACCTTTGATATGTAATAAATAAATAAATCTTTCTATCTATATCTTTGATATGTTTAAATTTATTGCAATATTGATTTGTTTCACATATATTCCTCTTCACTGCACAATATTATCTGACATGAATTTGCTTTTTCTTTGGTACACATGTTTTACTCCAAGTTTCAATTTTTTCAACATATTTTCCACTGGTGATGATGACGCCGATGGTGGCGATGATAGTCAGTGGTGACGGTGATGCAGAGGATGATGATGATGATGATGATGATGATGATGATGATGATGGTGATGATGATGATGATGGTGATGATGGTGATGATGATGATGATGATGATGATGATGATGATGATGATGATGATGATGATGATGATGATGATGATGATGGCTAGCTCATGGTTGGAGACCTCCTCGTGGTGGCAAGCGGGCACAGAGAGACTCTGCCCTTAAGTTGATAGTGATTCATTTCGCGAAGATTCAGAATTGGGGCAGATGTTGACGACCTGTGGCAAACTATCCAACCAGGCCCCTTCAGTGAAAGTCAGGCACAGCAGCTTCAGGCTGCAGCTCTGATAAGTAACTGTTGGGGTAACAGAGTGGATTGAGGGTAGCCGACTCAATCACCTCTTCTAAACAATTTGAAGGCGACACTGACCTCAGGGTCAGCCTAGGCCCTGTAAGGGGCGTACAGGAACAGACAAGATGATGATGATGGTGATGATGATGATGGTGATGATGATGATGATGATGATGATGATGATGATGATGATGATGATAATGGTGGTGATGATTATGATTATGATGATGATGATTAGATGACGATGATTATGGTGGTAGCGAGTGGTTTAGGTCCAATGGTCTTGGCTGATTTTTTGGTTGATATTGACACTAAAAGTAGTGATTGTGATCATAGCAATAATGAGTATTAATTTATGTAGTAGGAGTAAGTTACTGATGAAGATTGCATTGCTGCTAAATGATGGATTATTTTTTGATAGGAAGAGTGATTAACTATGATTTTTTCAATGCTCCTTTCCTTGATTATTTTGCAATTTGCGCGAGAAATCACCAAGATGCTTCTTCTTATCGCGCAGACGTGAAACCTCGCAGTACTAGCATGCTGTCCACATAAGTTATGCGATGAAAAATATATTTATTAAATGACAAGTTACACAGAGACTGGAAAATATAGAAAGTCATATGAGATGGACAATATTTTTTTAGAACTACGATTCTACAGAAACACTTTAAATAATTGTTTGTAACAGAGTCTTAAAGCAGCCTACTGATAAACTGAATTTGACAGTGTCCAGTTTGGTTTTGTGTTCATTCCATCTTGTGCAAGTTGCAGGTATCTGTGCTACCTCTCCATATGTCCATCCTCACGCTGATCTATTGCCAGATAAAATAAAAAAATCTCGTTTATGCTAGAAAGAGAGCATTTTTCAGGTTAATGAAACTAGTAATAACTCTTTACCTACAATTGTAAGCAAATTGAACCCACTTATGTGGCATTTAATTACAACATAAAACAAACGTTTTAAGATATTAAGTATATATATTATTCTAGCAAGCATTTAGGTAAGTTGTGAGTATATGTATTAGGATGCCGGACATCAGAGGTTTGCCGAAGTGAGTTGGAGGGGGGCTTAGCGAAGGACATTTGTTTACAGGCTTGAATAAGTTACCGTAATTACTGACAGGCTATGATAGTTACGTCAACTCTTACTGATCAGACAAATACTTACACGGACCCCTTCTGCAAAAAGTGAAAGTGTGACATTCCCCCCTTACCTCCTACTTTGGCACGCTCTTGCTGAACATATGAACGTTTATATTTCATTAGATATTTTATTTTTTTTTGACTCTTATTGTATGTTGTTATATATGTAAGGAAACTCTTATCAATTTATCAGGGTAAGCTTACCTTGTCATCCTCCTCGCGATCTCACCGTCAAGTTGACTGTGCCATCTGAAATGAATTAGTAATTTTATTGTCAATTATCCACATAGTCAAATTCCCAACTTCCCTTTCATTGTGATTTTTGCATCATGGTCCAAATTTAAAATAGAAATGCCCTTCGATATAGACATTTCAGCATATTTTGTTGGTAATTGTCTCTTGCTTCGTAGATAAAAGTGTGTTATACTCAAAAGAATAGTTGTATCTCAAAGGAATAGTGCATGTTTAAGTCTTTGGATTGTTGCTTGCCAACCACAGTTATCAAAGAACTAGAATCCAAACCATACTGTTCATCAGCTCTTAGGAAGTGTCCACCTGTTATCTGGCAAACACAAGGTATGTTGTGCCTGGCATTCTTCTAGAACCAAGAGTTTTTTGTCCTACAAGTAAGTCATAATTTGTCCTGATATAAAGCATCTCTAATTTTTGAAACACTCTCAAGTATGATCAGTATTGATTCTTGTATGAACAGCCTTTAGTGCTGGAAGGTTTTTTGTACATTTCGAAATCATTTATTAGTATATAGGGTGGAAAAGAATGCTAATTCATTATCAGATATGAACAGCCTTGTAGCAAGTATCGTCATGATTCTCACCTTCTTTCACATTATAGTCATCCATAGTCTTATTGTTTTGCATTTCCTTTCCTCTATGCACCAATTTCTGTTCATTGACAGAAATACCTGTTGGTATACAAATTTTTAAATAACAAGCATCACTGTACTTATGGATTATTTTACGGTATGGCAACTTAACGAAATGTTACAGAATCTCCAAGTTCACTTCAATTACCACGAATCCCTATGGGTCATACATAAAGTACGTACGCTCATAATCATCACATTTTTGACCAACCCGCCCACCCTCTACGCGCGAGTACGATTTTAACTTAAACCACCCACCTGCGTCTGTACGAACGTACATAGGTTTCAATGGTATTTCATGACAAATCTTGCACAGGTTTAATAACAGTTTTTCACAAAGTGAGGAAAACATGCATTCAGTTGTCACTTTTTATAGTAATCATAACAGTTGTCACTTTACATCGTAGGTACTCTTTGACCTTTACTATCCCACCCACCCTTTAGACGTGAGTATACTTTTGGTTTTACCCACCCACCGACCCTCGTTACATACCGCCAAGTTTACATTTTTTGAGACCCTCCCTTCCCCTCTCGTAACCCTCTCGTAACCCTCCGTGGCATAGCCGTGAATATTAATGAAACAATAGCGTACCAAATCAAGGCACCCTCGCTGTTCCTTAGAAGCGTTACGTTGCGGGTGCATTATCCCGTACGACTTGCTTAGTAATAATGGCTAAATCTGCCTAACACCACAGTTGAACACAACTAGACAGGACCTACAGAAACACAGCACGCTACTACATAGATTATGACAAGAAATTTATACAATTTAAGTAACATCGATGACTATCTTGTGTATATTTTGAAATTTAATTGTATATGACTTATAAACTGTCTCTTAGGTCTCAAACACTAGGTACTAAACTGTCTTATCGTTTTGAGCAATCGAGTACTACTTTCCTACAAATAAATTATTTTAGATGAAACGTAAAATGTACAGCTTTGCTTCTGATAGTTACAGCACGAACTTTAGGCCGTTGTGTCTATACTACCTTATTGGTCCTTTTGACGCCAGCCCTTTTAACCCCATTAATGGCCAACGTAGAAAAGGACTGATGAGTTATAAGGATTCATAGTCAATGCTTTGATTTGTTTCCTCCTCTGCACAAACTGTTACCATCTTGTCTTCACAGCAACACCGGATTTCGTGAAAACCCTTACAGGAGAGGCAGCTATACCTTCCCTGGAAGGATTTCCTCGAAATACGATGAATGTTATCCATTGGGCAACGTTGTAATAATTCACATGTTCTTCTTTCAAGGGAAAATCTTGCATTGATAGCGATGGTGGTTTAAATTGAAGGTAAAAATTGTTTACAATATGTATTAGTTTTCTACATCTTAGAAGTTTAATAATGAAGTATATTGTAGCACCCTGTTATCATATAGCTTGTTGACTTAGTAAAATTCCATGCAACATGGTCTCTCTATTGAGGTACAACTATCGCCTAGTAGGGAAACAACTGTGACATTTGGAGGGCATGTAGTCTAATCCATATAAAGATACTCTGAAAATTTTTTAAGAGGAATTTGGGTGGGACAATATGTTTTACATATAGAAGGTGAAGAAGTTTTATTACTCCACTGCTGTCAAGTTTTTGGTATAATTTACTCTAGGCTGCCTAATAGACGTTCTCTCTGCTAATTAATTTTTCAAAATTTTCCACCCAGGGCATTTTTGTTCCATCCCCCTGTCTATTATTGTTTAAGCTAGCTCCCACCCAAGACAATTTTTGTGGTATTTTGGCGTACAAGTATACACTATCATTAAGAAAAGTCTTGCTGATCACACATGATGTGTCATTTAGTATGGTCTCATTCTCTGATTTCAGTTTTTGAAATTGTTGTCCAGACCCTTTGTCTATTATATTTTTGATCATTTTCCAACCCTCCGTTTCATGGGCTTTTTGGGATATTCTCAATCCCCATTTATTCCAACCCTCCCTTTTATTATGCACCCACGAGTAAGCAGTTGTTCCTTTGAAGGAAAAGGGCATGGGTCGATACCCCCAGAATTCACCCAGTAGTTGCGTCCCTGTCTGAATGTAGTGAGCGTCTTCATGTTCGAACTATTATAAGACGCTCCTCCTTTGTCCGATTACAACAATGCGGCGACACGAATTTGGATTTATGTTGTCCAATAGACCTTGTGAATCTTCTATAGTTCATTCGACGATGTCGTAAGGAAATTGGCCTGTGCCATGCAAAATCTGTTAAGCTCATAAATTGAACTGAATTAGTTGTAGGTCTAAACAGTGGTGACGTGCTAAAAATTAACAGAGAGAGCTGTGCTGCAGGCCACTCAATGGACCACACCTATGAGCAAACCCAAGATGTCAGTCTAAAATGTTCAAATCTAAATAGAAGGTTTTTCAAAAGTTATACATAGTTAGTATGTACATAACAGTGTAGTAAAGGGCCCCTCCATACTATCAAGTCACTAGACTAGTGTACGGTCATTGAAAGGGGAGCTCATCCCCCCCAGAGGATCTCTGCATTTGAATAATTGGGCTTAACCCCTCGAGCCCCTTTCGCGGTATCCCTGACTTTAAACAATAATGATAGGCTTTTTGATTATTAGAAGAATTTTGTTTTATCTTACGATGATACTTTTCAATCTGTCTTTTTAGTTCCAAAACTGTTGTATCACCATATACCCATTCGTCCCAGGAATCACCTGCAAGGGTCTTCACTTTGATCGTAAAACCTGTAATGGAAGACAAAAATTGTATCACAGTATTTCTTTATATACGTCTTCGTAGGAATAGAAGCACATGTGAGCTATGGTGTTAGCCAGTTGCAGCAGAAAGATTTATAGTGCAAGGGATTGTCATGTAGAGAGCAAGACTGGGAGTGAAATTGAATGCTAGAGTCTACAAATGGAGAACGAAATCTTGGCTCCTTGTACCCAACCTTGATCCAGGTATGTCTCTGTTGCATTTGACAAGATGCAAAAGAGGTCCAGGTTACAAGCTACTGTCTTAGAATAAGATCTGTTTTGGAAGTGTGTTGTATATGTCATTAAAAGAAGTTTATCAGAACTGTTTGCGTATCGCATACTTAGCTCGAATTCACTATTTAATTTGTTTCTTATATCTTAAAGTGGAACATAGTCTCGTATACAAATTTTTAATCATGTGGAAGAAAGCACCCTTGAAGTATAAAGTAGGTTTGTGAGTAAGCGTGATTTCCATCGTGAAAGCATTAATACATTTTCTTAGTACTCCTGTGACCATCAAAGTCAATTTTGGATCTGTTTAGTATGGACTTTCAGAGTTCATATGCATTTTCATTTTGAGAAGGTTTAGATGCGTCTTTTTTACCAATTTGCTGCCCACGAAACTCTGCAAATATAAGCTGGATGATTGAATCGAAATTGTGACGAGAAAGTACTCTGTTATTTAGTGAAGCAGAGCCCAAGTGATGGAAGTATGAAATAGAAACAGTGGCATCTAATAACTCACATGTCAAATTTAGTACAAAGTAGCAAAAGTGAACTAGCAAGTGATTTTAGTGAGTAAATGCCTTGTAGAGAACAAATACTTATCTTTTTGGTATGAAATGGTAGAAGATCTAGGAAATAGCATTACGTTTTCAGAGGAGTTGAAATAGCATTAAAGTTGCTTGAAGTATTAGAGTCTCGTTTGGGTTAGTGGACGGAATCTTAAAATTCTGTAGCTGAGATTGTTACCCTTTCAAAAGAAAGGCAATGGAAATTTGATGGGGAACAAAATTGCTTTTAAGTCACTTACCGTCAGGACCTGATGGATAAGGATTGGGGTGCGCACTCATACTCTTGGAAAGCTCCTCACTTTTTACTTCTAGACTTCTTCGATTCTTTGATGCAATTGGTTTACTTTGCTGCGATGTACTCGACTTTGCAGCACTGTACGATTTCTTCACTTTTCCATGGGTCTTATATTGTAACTTTGTGTGTCTGTACTTTCCCTTTGTCCGGGCAGTGGCCACGGGAAAGATTGCCTGCATCCCCATTGCTCAGTGAAAATCGAAAAGTTTTCTTGTTGATTGTAGGCCATTATATTTATTATTTATTTGTTAGTTTGTTGTTATTCTCATAAGCTGCACTGTGTTATCGACCACATAGTTTTTATAAGGTATTTCACTGTAAGTTTGACTTCTGCAGTGGATACTATGGTATGCTCTAGTTATATACTGGTCACCCCCCTTGCATAGAAGATTTCTCGATGGGTCCTCGTCAATAGAGATATCATGCTTATGAAAATGTACTTTCCCTTTTGTCGATTGGGCCGCGGGAAAAAATTTCTTGCATCTGAATCGTTGAATGAAACGCGCGAAGTTGTCGTGTTGCCTATGAGCTTTGATATGTAATAAATAAATAAATCTTGTTACCTATTCCTTCGATCTGTTCAAGTTTATTACAGTATTAATTTGTTTCACACATATTCCCTTTTCATTTTACAATATTATCTTCCATAAATTTGCTTTATATTTTTTGCATTTTAACTCTAATTTTTATTTTTACACGACATTTTCCTATTATGTATAACTCTACCTTCCCGTGTAAGTGATGATGGTGGTCTATGGAGAAACTTGAAAATGTTCTCTATTGGCTGCCTTTAGTAAGAAGATGTGTTCTTTCTCAGTACACAAATGATCTGGTTTATTTTAACAGATAGGATATTTCAGTTCGTTCATGTGACTGTACTTTGATGCAACGTTACGATAATTTCTACATGTACAACGAAAATTGTACAGAAAGATGTAATACGAAACAGGCCCGAAGAGAACGGAGGCTTTGCGTGCAATGATTCGCATAGCTGTTTTTTACTAAATTAGCAAATTTAGCGTTCTGCATCGTTCTCGACACAAATCGTCTGCGATCAGTTCAGTGGTTAGTTGTACACTAGTGTCACTGACAGGTATTGCTGCTCCGTGAGGGGTGTGTGCGGCTTAGCCGAAGTCCCCCAGCTACAGAAGCTTCAAAACCGTGCTGCCTGAATCATCACCGGCATCAATTACGATGCCCCTTGCAAGCCAGTAGTAAAAATGTTGAGTTGGAAGATGATTAATAATATGATGCAGTTTTTGTCATGAGTTATGATGTTCAGATCATTAGATGGGCTTGCCTCGCAGTACCTCTGTGAATTGCATGAGGCAAACTCCCCCACTGACTCAGATCTTAGCGTTACCGAAGGAAAAACTCCTTTACTGGCCAAAAAGACTTCTCTTATAGGGGTACTGAACTTTGGAATAGCCTCCCAGATCAATCAAAGCGAGCCACGGGCCTGATCTCCTCCAAAAGTTCATTATAAATACTATCTACACTTAGAATTTTGACCTTTTTTGGGACAACTTTAGTTTTTCAATTAGACCTTTTGGTGTATATTGAAGCCCTCTTTGATTGTTGTATATTAGCTAACACTCCAGGTTTTCAGCTACTTATTTATGCATGATTTTATTCTTAGACGGAGGGCCCCCTGAAAAGCAGCTACGGCTTCCTCACCATAGTAATAACCCTTGCACCCTGCAAAGTAAAATAGTTAAGCCCACTTAAGCATGAGCCCCTGTTGTCATCGTTATGTGCTCCTCCATAGCACATATATTGAAATGTTCATGCTATAAAAAGCTGTTTTTAAGAACATAGAATGTTGAAATGTGCCTGTTGATGCTCTTATGTGATGATGTAGGTTCAGTAATCAGGCTGCGTGTTCTTAACGTAGTCTGGTCTCTTCATGCCATACAAATGAAAGGTATGTATATACACGCTTTTTTCTAAGGAACCTAGCTAAAGGCCTAGTTCTAAAAGTTCTTTATTTTCGGACCACTTTTTATCAAATTCTAGTACTAAAAGTTCCTTAATAGTTCCTTAATTTTCACTGCACATAGAGTGCTACAAAATGGCACAGACACTAGAAAAGTATTTAAATTTTGAATTTTGCCTTTAATTATGGCTAGAACTCAACCTCAAAAGCACAAATGGGACAGGAAATAAGTTCTATATATGCAAAAGCATAATTTCAATCAAGAAGTATCATGTCTATTCCATTGATATCATCCAATGTAATGTAATCTTCACTTGCATCTGAGTGCAGCACTTGGAATTTGAAAATGAAAAGTTTCTTAGGGATTTTTCCTTTAGTAGTATAAGTTCTTTAAATATTTCGGCCTTCTACATGTAGGCTCCTTATAAAGTGGTTCCTTATAAAAAAAGCGTGTAGTACGTTTGGAGTAACCATGAATGGGGTTGGTTGGCAAACAGGCTTTCTCACCAGATAAAGAATGAAGCTGTTTATAAGAACTTAGAATATAGAGCTGAAAAGATTCTGAGTAATTGAAGCCAAAATATGCAATTTCAGGCTGTAGGCTCTTGGAAAATTAATGGTGTAATTTGCGGGTTTTTACTGTATTCCTCTGATCAATTTTGCACTTTTTGAGATGGATGCCACAATTTTCTGGTTTATGCTATTTTTTATATACTTTTGTCTATCTATAAATCGAAGGTGAAAGTTTGACATTTCCTTTCACTCATGGTTGTACTTTTCCTTGACCAACGGTACACTGCACCCAATATTCATTTCTACGACAAAGTTTTAACTTTGTGTGAAAGAAAGCTTTTCGTGGCTAATTGCTTCATTTTCCTTATTACTCTTAATGCTCATAACGCAGTTGGTATACAGCATTTACGACCAGTTGTCTGTCAAAAACAGGTATTCCTTGAGTACTGACATACTAGATGCTATATCTGCCATCACCATCTCTTTACTGGGTCACAATGACAGAATGAAATAGTATACGGTCTGCTTTGTTTCTCATTAAGTTTTCAACTGCAATTTTAGATAGAAAAAGTTGATTTTTACGGCAACTTATCCTTCTATCTCTAGATTTGTCTTTCGTAGACTGGAGAGAAATTTCCTATCCATGTTGTTTGCTATAATTCTAGCTATTTTGAAATTTCTAATAACATATAAAAGACGAAAATACATTATGTATTATATATGCTATGATATGAATATATATATAAATATATATATATATATATATATATATATATATATATATATATATATATATATATATATAAATATATATATATATATATATATATATATATATTTATATATATATATTTATATATATATCCGTGGAGCCTTATATATATACCCGTGGATTTTTTCTCTTATATTGCCATGGAACCAAAACGTATTTGGCTAAAATTTCTTTTTCTGACTTCAGTTACATTCGGGTTGCATTAACTTATCTCACGATCACCATCACCACTTTCTGGCTTTTGATTATCCTGTTTCTCGCTTGAACGCACCCCCAACTTCTTTCATAAATCCCAATGAATTCTTCCTATGCATATCAGGCAAAGGCAATGGTTGTCTTACGTGAATATTTGAATTCTAAAGGTATATGACTTATCAACTTTCTTAGGTCTCAGAATTCCAGTACTGATCTATCATAACTTTTTGAACAGTCGAGTACTAGTGCCTTATTAAGAACTAGGCCTTGACTGAAGTACCAAATGAAAGAAAGGTGTGGCGTTCTAACCTAGTTTTTGATGTTTCTATCGCATTCATTTCCTCTGATGCATTTTAAAAGCAGTTTTAGTAGTCAATGAAGCCTATGTTGAGCACATAAGCTGGATACCATTTACGATGTACACTGTTCTGGTACATGATTCCGTTGCGCATTGTTTCACATAAAGCGATTATATTTACTACATGCTTGACTGCATATCACTTTCAAAATTATTAAGATGGCTTGGGGACGACACTTTTCCTATGCCTACGACCATCTATTAATACGAATATTCGCTTTTTATAAGGAACCTAGCTCAAAGCCTAGTTCCATAAGTTCCTTATTTTTGGGCCTCCAATGATTAAATTGTAGTGCGAAAGCTCCTTAATAGTTCCTTAATTTCACTGCGCATTTAGTGCCATGAAAATGGTACAGGCAAAAGTAATACATTGAAATTCTAAATTTTGCTTTTAATTTTGGCTATAACTTAAGACCAAATACACATTGATTATGGGAAAGAAGTTTTACAAATGTTAAAGCATAATGTTGAAATGTGAAGGCCTTAAACATACTCAAAGAAACACTTTGACATAAACACAGCAAGCAATCAATGCAGATTTTGGCTACAAAAGAATGGAACCGCCTTCCAAATTTTTGATTGCTAGCTGTTATAAACATTTTTCAAATTGAAAGTTCCTGACGGGACTTTCCTTTGTTGGTATACGTTCTGTAAAAAGTTTGGCATTATACATATAGGTTCCATTTAAAGTGGTTCCTTAAAAAAGCGTGTACAGTCATTGATATATACAGCAGTAATCACATTACGTATCCGTCCACACCCATATCACGCCCACTTTGCTGGAAAACAGACCCCCTAAAAGCCTGTTTTCCCAACAATTCTCTGTTGTTCGACCTTAAACTTGGTCTTTCTAACTGTCTTTGCTATCATTATATTTGTTGTTATTGCTTCTACACATTAATTGAGTAGTTTCAGACTTACTTCAATTTTGTGTTGTGTTGTCTTACAGTTGGATGTTTTGGTAAACAACTTATGTCATTACTAATTCTGAGGCACTTTTGGCATCTGTCATTTATTGTTTTTTCTATATTACCTTTGTAATTTTTAACATCACCTAAGTATTTATATTTGATTGTTGTTGGAAGTTTTTTACCATTTAAAATTTGTGAATTCTCTTCCACATTTTTTCTATTATATCTCATGCACATTAATTGTGATTTTTCATTGTTAAATTTTAATAGATTCCTGTCTTGATGATGATGATGATGATGATGATGATGATGATGATGATGATGATGATGATGATGATGATGATGATGATGATGATGATGATGATGATGATGATGATGATGATGATGATGATGATGATGATGATGATGATGATGATGATGATGATGGCTAGCTCATGGTTGGAGACCTCCTCGTGGTGGCAAGCGGGCACAGAGAGACTCTGCCCTTAAGTTGATAGTGATTCATTTCGCGAAGATTCAGAATTGGGGCAGATGTTGACGACCTGTGGTAAACTGTCCAACCAGGCCCCCTCAGTGAAAGTCAGGCACAGCAGCTTCAGGCTGCAGCTCTGATAAGTAGCTGGTGGGGTAACAGAGTGGATTGAGGGTAGCCGACTCAATCACCTCTTTTAAACAATTTGAAGGCGACACTGACCTCAGGGTCAGCCTAGGCCCCGTAAGGGGCGTACAGGAAAGAGAGAGATGATGATGATGATGATGATGATGATGATAATGATGATGATGATGATGGTGCCTGGTGGAAGAGGATTGTTGCCCTTACTCATACTCTTGGAAAGCTTCTCACTTTTTACTTCTAAACTTCTTTGAATCTTTGATGCAATTGGTTGACTTTGCTACGATGTACTCGACTTTCCAGCACTGTACGATTTCTTCATTTTTCCATGGGTCTTATATTGTAACTTTGTGTAACTGTACTTTCCCTTTGTCCAAGCAATGGCCCAGGGAAAGATTGCCTGCATCCCCATTGCTCAGTGACAATCGAAAATTTTCTTATTGATTATAGGCCATTATATTTATCATTTATTTGTTAGTTTGTTGTTATTCTCATAAGCTGCACTGTGTTATCGACCATACAGTTTTCATACGGTATTTCATCAGAAGTTTGCAGTGGATACTATGGTATGCTCTAGTTACATACTGGTGACCCGTCTTACATTAGAATATTTCTTGATGGGTCCTTGTCAGTAGAGATGACATGCTTATGTAAATGTACTTTCCCTTTTGTCGATTGGGCCGCGGGGAAAAATGTCCTGCATCTGAATCGTTCAATGAAACGCGCGAATTTGTCTTGTCACCTATGAGCTTTGATATGTAATAAATAAATAAATCTTTCTATCTATATCTTTGATATGTTTAAATTTATTGCAATATTGATTTGTTTCACATATATTCCTCTTCACTGCACAATATTATGTCATGAATTTGCTTTTTCTTTGGTACGCATGTTTTACTCCAAGTTTCAATTTTACACAATATTTTCCACTGGTGATGATGACGCCGATGGTGGCGATGATAGTCAGTGGTGACGGTGATAAAGAGGATGATGATGGTGATCATGATGATGATGATGATGGTGATGATGATGATGATAGTGATGATGATGATAGTGATGATGATGATGATGATGATGATGATGATGATGAAGAGACTCTGCCCTTAAGTTGATAGTGATTCATTTCGCGAAGATTCAGAATTGGGGCAGATGTTGACGACCTGTGGTAAACTGTCCAACCAGGCCCCCTCAGTGAAAGTCAGGCACAGCAGCTTCAGGCTGCAGCTCTGATAAGTAGCTGGTGGGGTAACAGAGTGGATTGAGTGTAGCCGACTCAATCACCTCTTTTAAACAATATGAAGGCGACACTGACCTCAGGGTCAGCCTAGGCCCTGTAAGGGGCGTACAGGAACAGACAAGATGATGATGATGATGATGATGATGATGATGATGATGATGATGATGATGATGATGATGATGATGATGATGATGATGATGATGATGATGATGATGATGATGATGATGGTGATGATGATGATAATTGTGGTGATGATTATGATTATGATGATGATGATGATTAGATGACGATGATTATGGTGGTAGCGAGTGGTTTAGTTCCAATGGTCTTGGCTGATTTTTTGGTTGATATTGACACTAAAAGTGGTGATTGTGATCATAGCAATAATGAGTATTAATATATGTAGTAGGAGTAAGTTACTGATGAAGATTGCATTGCTGCTAAATGATGGATTATTTTTTGATAGGAAGAGTGATTAACTGTGATTTTGTCAATGCTCCTTTCCTTGATTATTTTGCAATTTGCGCGAGAAAGCACCAAGATGCTTTTTCTTAGCTAGCAGAAGTGAAATTACGCAGTACTAGCATGCTGTCCACATAAATTATGCAAGGACAAATATGTTTATTAAATAATACATAACACAGAGACTGGAAAATATAGAACGTCATATAAGATGGACAATATTTTTTTAGAACTACGATTCTACAGAAACACTTTAAATAATTGTTTGTAATCAAGTCTTAAAGCAGCCAACTAATAAACTGAATTTGACAGTGTCCAGTTTGGTTTTGTGTGCATTTCATCTTGTGCAAGTTGCAGGTATCTGTGCTACATCTCCATAGGTCCATCCTCACACTGATCTATTGCCAGATAAAATAAAAAAATCTCGTTTATGCTGGAAAGAGAGCATTTTTCAGGTTAATGAAACTAGTAATAACTCTTTACCTACAATTGTAAGCAAATTGAACCCACTTATGTGGCATTTAATTACGGCATAAAACAAAGGTTTTAAGATATTAAGTATATATATTATTCTAGCAAGCATTTAGGTAAGTTGTGAGTATATATATTAGGATGCCGGACATCAGAGGTGTGCCGAAGTGAGTTGGAGGGGGGCTTAGCGAAGGACATTTGTTTACAGGCTTGAATAAGTTACCGTCATTACTGACAGGCTATGATAGTTACGTCAACTCTTACTGACCAGACAAATACTTACACGGACCCCTTCTGCAAAAAGTGAAAGTGTGACATTCCCCCCCCACCTCCTACTTTGGCACGCTCTTGCTGAACATATGAACGTTTATATTTCATTAGATATTTTATTTTTTTTTTGACTCTTATTGTATGTTGTTATATATGTAAGGAAACTCTTATCAATTTATCAGGGTAAGCTTACCTTGTCATCCTCCTCGCGATCTCACCGTCAAGTTGACTGTGTCATCTGAAATGAATTAGTAATTTTATTGTCAATTATCCACATAGTCAAATTCCCAACTTCCCTTTCGTTGTGATTTTTGCATCATGATCCACATTTAAAATAGAAATACCCTTCGATATAGACATTTCAACATATTTTGTTAGTAATTGTCTCTTGCTTCGTAGATGAAAGTGTGTTATACTCAAAAGAATAGCTGTATCTCAAAGGAATAGTGCACGTTTGAGTCTTTGGATTGTTGCTTGCCAACCACAGTCATCAAAGAAGTACAATACGAAGCATATTGCTCATCAGCTCTTAGGACATTTCCACCTGTTGCCCGGCAAACACAAGGTGTGTTGTGCCTGGCATTCTTCTAGAACCAAGAGCTTTCTATCCTAAAAGTAAGTCACAATTTATCCTGATATAAAGCATCTCTAATTTTTATATCACTCTCAAGTATGATCAGTATTGATTCTTGTATGAACAGCCTTTAGTGCTGGAAGGTTTTTTGTACATTTCGAAATCATTTATTAGTATATAGGGTGGAAAAGAATGCTAATTCATTATCAGATATGAACAGCCTTGTAGCAAGTATCGTCATGATTCTCACCTTCTTTCACATTATAGTCATCCATAGTCTTATTGTTTTGCATTTCCTTTCCTCTATGCACCAATTTCTGTTCATTGACAGAAATACCTGTTGGTATACAAATTTTTAAATAACAAGCATCACTGTACTTATGGATTATTTTACGGTATGGCAACTTAACGAAATGTTACAGAATCTCCAAGTTCACTTCAATTACCACGAATCCCTATGGGTCATACATAAAGTACGTACGCTCATAATCATCACATTTTTGACCAACCCGCCCACTTTCTACGCTCGAGTACGATTTTAACTTAAACCACCCACCTGCGTCTGTACGAACGTACACAGGTTTCTTTGGTATTTCATGACAAATCTTGCACAGTTTTAATAACAGTTTTTCACAAAGTGAGGAAAACATGCATTCAGTTGTCACTTTTTATAGTAATCATAACAGTTGTCACTTTGCATCGTAGGTACTCTTTGACCTTTACTAACCCACCCACCCTTTAGACGTGAGTATAGTTTTGGTTTTACCCACCCACCGACCCTCGTTACATACCGCCAAGTTTACATCTTTTGAGACCCTCCCTTCCCCTCTCGTAACCCTCCGTAGCATAGCCGTGAATATTAATGAAACAATAGCGTACCAAATCAAGGTACCCTCGCTGTTCCTTATAAGCGTTACGTAGCGGGTGCATTATCCCGTACGACTTGCTTAGTAAGAATGGCTAAATCTGCCTAACACTACAGTTGAACACAAATAGACAGGACCTACAGAAACACAGCACGCTACTACATAGATTATGACAAGAAATTTATACAATTTAAGTAAAATCAATGACTGTCTTGTGTAGATTGTAGAATGTTAATTGTATATGACTTATAAACTGTCTCTTAGGTCTCAGAAATTAAGTACCAAACTTTCTTATCGTTTTGAGCAGTGGAGTACTACTTTCCTACAAATAAATTATTTTAGATGAAACGTAAAATGTACAGCTTTGCATCTGATAGTTACAGCACGAACTTTAGGCCGTTGTGTCTGTACTACCTTATTGGTCCTTTTGACGCCAGCCCTATTACCGCCATTAATGGCCAACGTAGAAAAGGACTGATGAGTTATAAGGATTCATAGTCAATGCTTTGATTTGTTTCCTCCTCTGCACAAACTGTTACCATCTTGTCTTCACAGCAACACCGGATTTCGTGAAAACCCTTACAGGAGAGGCAGCTATACCTTCCCTGGAAGGATTTCCTCGAAATACGATGAATGTTATCCATTGGGCAAAGTTGCAGTAATCCACATGTTCTTCTTTCAAGGGAAAATCTTGCATTGATAGCGATGGTGGTTTAAATTGAAGGTAAAAATTGTTTACAATATGTATTAGTTTTCTACATCTTAGAAGTTTAATAATGAAGTATATTGTAGCACCTTGTTATCATATAGCTTGTTGACTTAGTAAAATTTCATGCAACATGGTCTATTTATTGAGGTACAACTGTCACCTAGTAGGGAAACAACTGTGAAGTTTGGAGGGCATGTAGTCTAATCCATATAAAGATACTCTGAAAATTTTTTAAGAGGAATTTGGGTGGAACAATATTTTTTACATATAGAAGGGGCTGCTGTCAAGTTTTTTGGATAATTTACTCTAGGCTGCCTAATAGACGTTCTCTCTGCTAATTAATTTTTCAAAATTTTCCACCCAAGGCATTTTTGTTCCATCCCCCTGTCTATTAATGTTTAAGCTAGCTCCCACCCAAGACAATTTTTTGTGGTATTTTGGCGTACAAGTATACACTATCATTAAGAAAAGTCTTGCTGATCACACATGATGTGTCATTTAGTATTGTCTCATTCTCTGATATCAGTTTTTGAAAATGTTGTCCAGACCCTTTGTCTATTATATTTTTGATCATTTTCCAACCCTCCGTTTCATGGGCTTTTTGGGATATTCTCAATCCCCATTTATTCCAACCCCCCCTTCTACTATGCACCCAAGAGTAAGCATTTATTCCTTTGAAGGAAAAGGGCATGGGTCGATACCCACAGAGCTCCCCCAATAGTTGCGTCCCTGTTTGAATGTAGTGGGCGTCGTCATGTTCGAACTATTGTACAAAGCTCCTCCTTTGTCCGATTGCAACAAAGCGGCGACACGAATTTGGATTTATGTTGTCCAATAGAACTTGTGAATCTTCTATAGTTCATTCGACGATGTCGTAAGGAAATTGGCCTGTGCCATGCAAAATTTGTTAAGCTCATAAATTGAATTGAATTAGTTGTAGGTTTAACAATTGGTGACGTGCTAAAAATTAACAGGGAGAGCTGTGCTGCAGGCCATTCAATGGACCACACCTATGAGCAAACCCAGGATTTCATTCTAAAATGTTCAAATCTAAATACATGGTTTTGTAAAAGTTATACATAATTAGTATTATATGTACATAACAGTGTAGTAAAGGGCTTGTCCATACTATCAAGTCACTAAGTCACCAGACTAGTGTACGGTTATTGAAAGGGGAGCTCATCCCCCCTAGAGGATCTTTGCATTTGAATAATTGGGCTTAACCCCTCGAACACCCTTCGCGGTATCCCTGGGTTTAAACAATAATGATAGGCTTTTTGATTATTAAAAGAATTTTGTTTTATCTTACGATGATACTTTTCAATCTGTCTTTTTAGTTCCACAACTGTTGTATCACCATATACCCATTCGTCCCAGGAATCACCTGCAAGGGTCTTCACTTTGATCGTAAAACCTGTAATGGAAGACAAAAATTGTATCACAGTATTTCTTTATATACGTCTTCGTAGGAATAGAAGCACATGTGAGCTATGGTGTTAGCCAGTTGCAGCAGAAAGATTTATAGTGCAAGGGATTGTCATGTAGAGAGCAAGACTGGGAGTGAAATTGAATGCTATAGTCTACAAATGGAGAACGAAATCTTGGCTCCTTGTGATCAACCTTGATCCAGGTATGTCTCTGTTGCATTTGACAAGATGCAAAAGAGGTCCAGGTTACAAGCTACTGTCTTAGAATAAGATCTGCTCTCATATCCCAAAACCTAATGTTTGTTCTATAACTGGTGTTTTCTAATATTATTTGCCTTTTTACCTTTATTACTCGTTGCAAAAATTAGACCGATTTTTTGGAAGTGTGTTGTATATGTCATTAAAAGAAGTTTATCAGAACTGTTTGCGTATCGCATACTTAGCTCGAATTCACTATTTAATTTGTTTCTTATATCGTAAAGTGGAACATAGTCTCGTATACAAATTTTTAATCATGTGGGAGAAAGCACCCTTGAAGTATAAAGTAGGTTTTTGAGTAAGCGTGATTTCCATCGTGAAAGTATTAATACATTTTCTTAGTACTCCTGTGACCATCAAAGTCAATTTTGGATCGTTTTGGTATGGACTTTCAGAGTTCATATGCATTTTCATTTTGAGAAGTTTTAGATGCGTCTTTTTACCAATTTGCTGCCCACGAAACTCTGCAAATATAAGCTGGATGATTGAATCGAAATTGTGACGAGAAAGTACTCTGTTATTTAGTGAAGCAGAGCCCAAGTGATGGAAGTATGAAATAGAAACAGTGGCATGTAATAACTCACATGTCAAATTTTGGTACAAAGTAGCAAAAGTGAACTAGCAAATGATTTTAGTGAGTAAATTCCTTTTAGAGAACAAATACTTATCTTTTTGGTATGAAATGGTAGAAGATCTAAGAAATAGCATTACGTTTTCAGAGGAGTTGAAATAGCATTAAAGGTGCTTGAAGTATTAGAGTCTCGTTTGGGTTAGTGGACGGAATCTTAAAATTCTGTAGCTGAGATTGTTGCCCTTTCAAAAGAAAGGCAATGGAAATTTGATGTGGAACAAAATTGCTTTTAAGTCACTTACCGTCAGGACCTGATGGATAAGGATTGGGGTGCCCTCTCATACTCTTGGAAAGCTCCTCACTTTTTACTTCTAGACTTCTTCGAATCTTTGATGCAATTGGTTGACTTTGCTACGATGTACTCGACTTTGCAGCACTGTACGATTTCTTCACTTTTCCATGGGTCTTATATTGTAACTTTGTGTGTCTGTACTTTCCCTTTGTCCGGGCAGTGGCCACGGGAAAGATTGCCTGCATCCTCATTGCTCAGTGAAAATCCACAATTTTTCTTGTTGATTGTAGGCCATTATATTTATTATTTATTTGTTAGTTTGTTGTTATTATCATAAGCTGCACTGTGTTATCGACCACATAGTTTTTATAAGGTATTTCACTGTAAGTTTGACTTCTGCAGTGGATACTATGGTATGCTGTAGTTATATACTGGTCACCCCCCTTGCATAGAAGATTTCTCGATGGGTCCTCGTCAATAGAGATATCATGCTTATGAAAATGTACTTTCCCTTTTGTCGATTGGGCCGCGGGAAAAAATTTCTTGCATCTGAATCGTTGAATGAAACGCGCGAAGTTGTCTTGTTGCCTATGAGCTTTGATATGTAATAAATAAATGAATCTTTTTACCTATTCCTTAGATCTGTTCAAGTTTATTACAGTATTAATTTGTTTCACACATATTCCCTTTTCATTTTACAATATTATCTTCCATAAATTTGCTTTATATTTTTTGCATTTTAACTCTAATTTTTATTTTTACACGACATTTTCCTATTATGTATAACTCTACCTTCCCGTGTAAGTGATGATGGTGGCCTATGGAGAAACTTGAAAATGTTCTCGATTGGCTGCCTTTAGTAAGAAGATGTGTTCTTTCTCAGTACACAAATGATCTGGTTTATTTTAACTGATAGGATATTTCAGTTCGTTCATGTGACTGTACTTTGATGCAACGTTACGATAATGTCTACATGTACAACGAAAATTGTACAGAAAGATGTAATACGAAACAGGCCCGAAGAGAACGGAGGCTTTGCGTGCAATGATTCGCATAGCTGTTTTTTACTAAATTAGCAAATTTAGCGTTCTGCATCGTTCTCGACACAAATCGTCTGTGATCAGTTCAGTGGTTAGTTGTACACTAGTGTCACTGACAGGTATTGCTTCTCCGTGAGGGGTGTGTGCGGCTTAGCCGAAGTCCCCCAGCTACAGAAGCTTCAAAACCGTGCTGCCAGAATCATCACCGGCATCAATTACGATGTCCCTTGCAAGCCAGTAGTAAAACTGTTGAGTTGGAAGATGATTAATAATATGATGCAGTTTTTGTCACGAGTTATGATGTTCAGATCATTAGATGGGCTTGCCTCGCAGTACCTCTTTGAATTGCATGAGGCAAACTCCCCCATTGACACAGATCTTAGCATTACCGAAGGAAAACTCCTCAACTGGCCACAAAGACCTCTCGTATAGGGGTACTAAACTTTGGAATAGCCTCCCAGATCAATCAAAGCGAGCCACGGGCCTGATCTCCTTCAAAAGTTCATTATAAATACTATCTACATTTAGAATTTTGACCTTTTTTGGGACTACTTTAGTTTTTCAATTAGACCTTTTGGTGTATGTTTAAACCCTCTTTAATTGTTGTATATTATCTAGCACTCCAGATTTTCTGCTACTTATTTATGTATGATTGTATTCTTAGACGGGGGACCCCTTGTATTCCTCACCATAGTGATAACCCTTGCACCTTGCAAAGTAAAATAGTTAAGCCCCCTTAAGCATGAGCCCCTGTTGTTATCGTTATGTGCTCCTCCATAGCACATATATTGAAAAGTTCATGCAACAAAAAGCTGTTTTTAAGAACATAGAATGTTGAAATGTGCCTGTTGATGCTCTTATGTGATGATGTAGGTTCAGTAATCAGGCTGCGTGTTCTTAACGTAGTCTTGTCTCTTCATGCCATACAAATGAAAGGTATGTATATACACGCTTTTTTCTAAGGAACCTAGCTAAAGGCCTAGTTCTAAAAGTTCTTTATTTTCGGACCACTTTTTATCAAATTCTAGTACTAAAAGTTCCTTAATAGTTCCTTAATTTTCACTGCACATAGAGTGCTACAAAATGGCACAGACACTAGAAAAGTATTTAAATTTTGAATTTTGCCTTTAATTATGGCTAGAACTCAACCTCAAAAGCACAAATGGGACAGGAAATAAGTTCTATATATGCAAAAGCATAATTTCAATCAAGAAGTATCATGTCTATTCCATTGATATCATCCAATGTAATGTAATCTTCACTTGCATCTGAGTGCAGCACTTGGAATTTGAAAATGAAAAGTTTCTTAGGGATTTTTCCTTTAGTAGTATAAGTTCTTTAAATATTTCGGCCTTCTACATGTAGGCTCCTTATAAAGTGGTTCCTTATAAAAAAAGCGTGTAGTACGTTTGGAGTAACCATGAATGGGGTTGGTTGGCAAACAGGCTTTCTCACCAGATAAAGAATGAAGCTGTTTATAAGAACTTAGAATATAGAGCTGAAAAGATTCTGAGTAATTGAAGCCAAAATATGCAATTTCAGGCTGTAGGCTCTTGGAAAATTAATGTTGTAATTTGCGGATTTTTACTGTATTCCTCTGCTCAATTTTTCACTTTTTGAGATGGATGCCACAAATTTCTGGTTTATGCTATTTTTTATATACTTTTGTCTATCTATAAATCGAAGGTGAAAGTTTGACATTTCCTTTCACTCATGGTTGTACTTTTCCTTGACCAACGGTACACTGCACCCAATATTCATGTCTACGACAAAGTTTTAACTTTGTGTGAAAGAAAGCTTTTCGTGGCTAATTGCTTCATTTTCCTTATTACTCTTAATGCTCATAACGCAGTTGGTATACAGCATTTACGACCAGTTGTCTGTCAAAAACAGGTATTCCTTGAGTACTGACATACTAGATGCTATATCTGCCATCACCATCTCTTTACTGGGTCACAATGACAGAATGAAATAGTATACGGTCTGCTTTGTTTCTCATTAAGTTTTCAACTGCAATTTTAGATAGAAAAAGTTGATTTTTACGGCAACTTATCCTTCTATCTCTAGATTTGTCTTTCGTAGACTGGAGAGAAATTTCCTATCCATGTTGTTTGCTATAATTCTAGCTATTTTGAAATTTCTAATAATATATAAAACACGAAAATACATTATGTATTATATATTCTAAGATATGAATATATATATAAATATATATATATATAAATATATATATATATATAAATATATATATATATAAATATATATATATATAAATATATATATATATATATTTATATATATATATTTATATATATATCCGTGGAGCCTTATATATATACCCGTGGATTTTTTCTCTTATATTGCCATGGAACCAAAACGTATTTGGCTAAAATTTCTTTTTCTGACTTCAGTTACATTCGGGTTGCATTAACTTATCTCACCATCACCATCACCACTTTCTGGCTTATGATTATCCTGTTTCTCGCTTGAACGCACCCCCAACTTCTTTCATAAATCCCAATGAATTCTTCCTATGCATATCAGGCAAAGGCAATGATTGTCTTACGTGAATATTTGAATTCTAAAGGTATATGACTTATCAACTTTCTTAGGTCTCAGAATTCCAGTACAGAGCTTTCTTAACCTTTTGAACAGTCGAGTACTAGTGCCTTATTAAGAACTAGGCCTTGACTGAAGTACCAAATGAAAGAAAGTTTTGGCGTTCTAACCTAGTTTTTGATGTTTCTATCGCATTCATTTCCTCTGATGCATTTTAAAAGCAGTTTTAGTAGTCAATGAAGCCTATGTTGAGCACATGAACTGGATACCGTTTACGATGTACACTGTTCTGGTACATGATTCCGTTGCACATTGTTTCACATAAAGCGATTATATTTACAGTATAACCCCGTTCAGTCGGACTCTCAGGGGACCGAAATAATCGGTCTGACTTAACGGGAGTCTGACCTATCCGAACTTCGTCTTAAGTCAGACTCTGATTATTTAGTCTGACTTATCGGGACTATTCAGAGAAGTGACAAAGGAAGTAGCACACAAAATATGTATATTTTCGTATATTTTCTTTTTATCCTTCATCCAACCATACAATGTTTGTTTTGGTACATTATAATCGCGAATAGCTGCGGCACATTTCATTTCTTTATCAATTTCCTTCAGTATTTCATATTTTTCTGTTACGGTTCTAGTTTGCAGGTTCCGCTTTGATGCCAATTTTTAAAACAAAGTTTAAATTTGAACACCAATACAATGCAGCTTCAAACATTCGAAGTTTTGACGTTCGAAATTCAAGACAGTCCGACTTAAACAGTGCTTTGCACCTGAAGGGACAGAAGAAAATAGTCCGACTTAACGAAAAGTCCGACTTACACGGTGTCCGACTTAAGCGGAGCATTTCGGCTTGAAATAGGTAGGAAAATCCAAGGGAGACAAGGTTTCAGTCCAACTTAAAGAAAAGTCCGACTTAAACCGTGTCCGACTTAACGGGGTTATACTGCACATGCTTGACTGCATATCACTTTCAAAATTATTAAGATGGTTTGGGGACGACACTTTTCCTATGCCTACGACCATCTATTAATACGAATATTCGCTTTTTATATGGAACCTAGCTCAAAGCCTAGTTCCAAAAATTCCTTATTTTTGGGCCTCCAATGATTAAATTGTAGTGCGAAAGCTCCTTAATAGTTCCTTAATTTCACTGCGCATTTAGTGCCATGAAAATGGTACAGGCAAAAGTAAAACATTGAATTTCTGAATTTCGCTTTTAATTTTGGCTATAACTTAAGACCAAACACACATTGCTGATAGGAAAGAAGTTTTACAAATAGTAAAGCATAATTTCAAAATGTGAAGGCCTTAAACATACTCAATGAAACACTTTGATATAAATAACTGCCTTCCAAATCTTTGATTGCTAGCTGTTGTAGACATTTTTCAAATTGAAAGTTCCTTAGGGACTTTCCTTTGTTGGTATTCGTTCTTTAAGTATTTTGGCATTTCTTGTAAAATGGTTCCGTATAAAAATACTGTGTACAATGAATAATCTATATAGAAATATTCATTTTACTTATCCATCTACACCCATGTCACGCCCACTTTGCTGGAAAACGGACCCCCTAAAAGCCTGTTTTCCCAACAATTCTCTGTTGTTCGACCTTAAACTTGGTCTTTCTAACTGTCTTTGCTATCATTATATTTGTTGTTATTGCTTCTACACATTAATTGTGTGTTCTTAGAGCGGGATACACAATAGCTAGGTGCCACACCTATTATTACGCACTGGGGACTTACATTTGCTTAACAAGTTGGCCCCATTCTAGCGAGATTGACCTCATTGTGATGCACAAGTCATGGCAGGTAGTTTTGACTGAGTCACCTGTTGCTATGGGCTCCCCATTGTGTGTTCGCATCGCAGGGGAAAACCCTCGGCCGCTAAGCAGCTCTGTAGAGGAAATCGTTGATTTGAACTTTCGCGCGCTCGAAGCCGCCAGTTACAAGCCACCTATGAGCTACTGCGCAGGTTAAGAACCAGGGCCGAGCCACTTAATCAGGCGGGAAATCCCTTCAACCAATTTATATGTGCTGAGGCACCGAGGATGGGGCACATTGCTAGTTTCTGGAATAGAAAAACATCTGGAAGAAAATCAGTCAAAGAAGTGGTTCGAAAATTCGGTGTTTATTGGTGAGTTATTATTTTCAACAATATTTCTTAAATATATTTTCATTAGATTGTCCTGTCCGGTTGTATTTCAATGGGTTGGGATTATTTTTAATAACTGCTTGATTCTGTTTTCAAACTGTGTGAGTGTAGAGTTGCAATATGCTACAATGTCTGATTGGAATCATTCGGTCATCGCAGATGTGAATAAAGTATGTTTTGATTATGTATCTATTTGCGAGCTGATTTACGCAAATTTATTATGCAAATGACAAACGTGAGTCTGTGGAAATGTCGGCTTTATTCAAACAATGTTTTAAGACAGCCTCGTAACCAACCAGGTGCAATTTATCGTACTATTTCTTATAGACGCAATGGATAAGCAGCCAGTATACGGTGCAAAGACAAAAGATCTACATAGAAAAGCTCATGCAATGGCCGCTACGATGTTGGCTCCCGGAGGTCATGAGAAATTTCCTCTCCCACCCGACGAAAGGTAAGCTTTTAATAATATCTTTATCATTGCAATTGAAGAAGTGGAAAATTTGTTTTATTGATATTGTTGAAAAGTGGCGGCTAAAACTAGAGATGATGAGTAGATAGATATCTTTAAGTTGTAATGTGATCCCATTACTGTTTCTAAGAATTTCGTTATCTTCCTTGTAAAATAAAAAGGAAGCTCGACTGCTGTAAAGGTCGATTCGACAGGCATGGCAAGATGAGATAAAGCTGTTCGTTTCGTATTACCATTTAGAAATGATAGAGGTCTATCTGTTTTGCAATGATAGTAAGCTGGGAGATCATTTTGTTTTCATCACGTTGGCATTTTCCATACAAGAATCAAGCTATGATTTTTCAACAATTTGTTGTGGCATACTCAAGCGTTATTTGCATGAAATCTTTGTCTAGGAAATTCAAGATTCCACATTCAACGAAACATTCATGAATTCAACTGAGTTGATAGTTGCTGTTGGTTAAAAGATCGTAAAGATCATCAATGATGTCATATGATGTGAGGAAAGGATGGGGAACTTGAAAAGGAAAGAGCATGCAGCTCAGGCAATCTCAAAATGCAATTAAGACAGTGGAAATTTCACTCATTTTTGCCTTGGAATGACCGTACACTACAGAAATGCATTGTTGCTTCACACTGGACAATGAAAACTTGGTTTCAGCGCGATCCCCGTTTGGGGAGTCCTCTGACTTTATAACTATCCAGATATTTCTTTTCCTTTTTGTTTCTCTGCATTGCCACCACGAGTCCAATACTCAGTGACGTTATAACAATGTATTCGGCATAATAGCATTGCAATATTTGAGATTTAATTGCTCCCTTCTGTAGTACTTGTGTTCGTTACGCGTACAACGCGTTTGATTGTTAACTTTAGGAAATTGGATCAATCATATACCGTTATCGAAACATCGATTCCATTTTGAGAACATATCTCTCTCTGCTAGACACGTTCCTTTGCACAAAACTATTCAGATTTAAATAGTTATAAAAAGCTGTTTTAATCTCAAATGCTCAGTAATTTTGAAAAGATGGATGATTCAATTATCCTCAAAGTAGGCTCCTTATTTTCAGGAGAAGATGGATGAATTGATTTAAATGTCCTAAGCCCTTGTCTTTCTCTTGCAAACTACGCCGGATTTGTCGAAAATGTTATCCCAGACACTAAAGTCATAGTATCATTATAAACTTGCCCTACGTGCTTGTATGATGAGAAGTGCGATTGCTAAGCTAATGAAAACATAAATTTGACTTCAAGGGAGGGAATTTACTTTTCTTGATGTTAGGTGCTCATAGCTAGCTTGCCGCCAAATAAAAAGTGGGGGCTGCATATGAAAAGTGGGGGCTACTAACAATAGAAGCTGCTGCATAACGGCTAGCTAGTAGAATCGCTGACTGGCAAAAAGTAAGAGGGGTGGCTAAAGCACCCCCCCTCCAGTTACGCTGTGCTTGACGTTGTGGTTGATGAATTTTTTAATTATTTACTTTTGTTACATGTAAGGCTTAGGTTGATGCCAATGAGGTGGTAGAATTGTGGAGGTTCTTTCAAATCTTATTGCAAAGCAGAACGATAATGATCCTAGAAAATAATCATATGAAAGAAATTTAACATATGAAATGGAAATAACACTTAATTATTTTAGCGGAGAAAATAACACAAAGTAGAAGGACGTTGAAGCAATCCGTCTTTCTGCCGTGTTGATTTAAATTGTTTTTAATAGTAAACTCCCTTGAAAGCTGTTTTCCATGCAGTAAATTCAACAGCGATTTCGTCACAAATACTCTGGGGAATCAGATTTGGGCATGCGTAGTTGTACAAAGAATTCTCAAGAGCCATCAACGCATGCTCAAATCTGAATCCTCAGCGAATTTGCGGAGAAATTGCTAGGAATGTTATATCGTAGAAGTCAGCTCTAACAGTTTGTCTTTAGCAAAATGGTGAAGTGCCATAAGAGAATACTAATCTCTTTTTACATGAGTATGGTTCGAAACAAGTTGGATTCTAAAAATTGTTCAATTTTGCCGTTCACACGAGACTAGTTTCCTTATGGGGGATTTGCTGTTAGTATACAGAAGTTCAAGAACTTGATATGATATTGAAATGCTTCCCACAAAGCCATTGTAGAGTATCTGAATGTACGTTAGAAAGGGTAAAAAGCGGTAGATGGTGGTTATTAGATGATTATGGAAATGGACTCGAAGTACTTTGGAATTGCTGGGATATGGTCTGAGTGTTGAAAAATTCTCTTTGTTAAAACAAGGCGATCACGATTTGTCTATAAATTACTACTGGTCCACTGGTAATTTTAGCACCAGTCATATTGTAGGTGGGTGCTTCGCAAACCATAATGGCGGCCCTGTCTTGAACAGTCGTACCATAATGATTAGACTGAAGAGCGGCGTTAGGTCATTCTCAATTGTAGGAATGATCGATAATAATTGATTTTGATTGGTGATTGTAGTGAATTATCGTGAAGTATAAGAATTAAAAAATTTGCACCCTTTTAGCAAAAAGTATCTATGGGCTAAATAACAAGTTCTTTACAAATGGGCAACTTTGCTAAGATAAATATGTGTATAAGTATATATGGTAAATAAATGCTATAAGTGCTACAAGTTATAGGCCTATTTGACAAAATTTAGAAATGTTGCAGACTGGAGTAGACCGGTTGGTTGAGTTGTCGGCATCCAAGATAGTTGCCAAGAAACAACAGTCAGATACCATATCGAACAACATGTCACATATGATACCTTTGGAAGACTTGCAACGTTACCAAAGCTCGGTAGTTAATTTGTTTATGTATAAGACCATACTTTAGTGTTTATTAGATTATTCTGACTTTTATCATTCTTCATACTGTGGTACATAACAGTTCTATTGATGGATTTGTTACGTATTAGGAAAGGATATTCAGATGCTGCTCATAACTCGATACTAAACCGGTCTACCCCTTTCTACGACCTAGTATCCAATTTGTCGACTTTTGATACTACAAGATGCGATACAGAGTTGCTATGTTGTTTTGTATACATTGTGTAAGCATTTCTTCTCGGTACATCTTATCTCTCCTTCCATGGATGTGATGACTATTCTGTTGAAATAATTGATAAGAAATTACTTACATATTCTGAATGATAAATTCTAGCGCAAAACATTGTTCTTGGATCAGTTTATATTATTAGCTGATCTTAACAAGCATCCAGTCACTCAGAATATTTTTTGGTTCTTGCTAGGAAGAAGCAAAAAGGCTGGGTTACATTGTTGCTGGTGCTGGACTGGTTTGCTAATTAAAACCCTGCGATAGCAGTTGAAAGCCTTATGCTTGGCGTCGGATGATGAAAAACTGCAGAAGATTAGGCAGCAGTCGTTTGAAGGTGAGTTGAATTTGTTTTGGATTTATTGAACTATGCAGAAAGACCACAGTTTCTAGAAGTTATGGTGTTAAGCTTAATCCCCAAAGTTCAGTTGCTCCTAGTGATTTATCGATCCTCTATCCTTTTGGGGCGTTCCAAGTAGCTAGATAGGATATTGAGTAAACAAGTTGGTATGTAGGTAAGTACTTACCTGAGTAGGCAGCTTAATTAGTAAGTCTACTGGTAGGCAAGTACAGATCATTAGTTCATGTAATTGAGTGTCCTACTTAGCTTTGTTTTTATCACAACCATTGCATTATTGAATAATAGTATAGAAAAGACTAGTAATTTGCTTTTTGAAGCAAGTTGGAGCCAATCTTCAACTTCGTACAACCAGTGTACCTCAAATAAAAATAAAATTGCGCAATAGCTGCACGATTTGTTCTCCTTGCTCCGGCTAGAGTGCTAGACAACGGGTGTAAACAATCTATTGATCAGTTGCAAGTAGGATGTTCCATACCTACTTCTGGTGTCACTCGGTATGCCATAATTCATACTAACATTTCGTGAAAACCCTAGGTGAATGGGAAGGTATGACACAGGGCCTAAGAGCAGTGATCTTGAAAGTAAAATCTGGAAGTTTTTGTAAATTTCCCTCTTTTGTTGCCGTTAATTTCATTTTTCTATTTGAACTTCTCCTTATTTCTACCCAGAGTTTTGTGACTATTGAGCCATATGAGATGTCTCATTGGCTAAAACCTATCCGTAATTTTCAAAATAGTGCTAGATAATTCTCTCTATCTCTACTTGCAAACTGGAATATGTTGGGGGCTCTTGATTTCTGTTGTAGTATAGGCATGAAGACTTTTTGTGCTATTGTAGAGTAAAATACCTCTTATGCAGCGATATATCCTCACAACCAGATATGCTAGTCCACCTGCAATGGAAGTAGAATGGATATTGTTTTCTTGTAAGCTTAAAATAGTTAGGGCATTTGTCAAGAAGGTTTTTATCATATTGATTATGAGTTATGACGTCAGCAACTCTGGCATTGCAAGGGGTGATGGGTACTGGACATAGATCGGTAGAGTAATGGTAGGTTGAACTGAATGGATGGCATTTCAGCCCTGGAAGCGATTTAGTGGTTGTTGGTGTTTTTGGATGTTATACCAGTGCCACTATGAATTGGAAAAGTAGACTTTTTGAGTATATTTCTTAAGGAAGGAGGAGGGGAGAAAGTTAATTATCATTGAAGAGTGTTTTCTTGCATGGCAGTCTCGAAGTAATAACAGGATGGACTCCTCAATTTGCCGTGTAGGTGATTGTTGAAGATGAGAACGCTAGTTAACACATCCTATCTACGCAATTATTTCTATGAAGATATTAAGTAGGTGCAGGCCCTATAGGATCCATCGATAACTTTCTGACGCAATGGCAGGCAATTTTTTAATAAGGTACTTCATGCCTGATTTTTTTTATTATATGTAACAAAGAATTAAAAGGGACTACACAAACTTACATCACCCGTGGCTGCCATAGAAGGAAAGGAAATTTTGTCAGCGAGTTCCATCTACGACAGCCACTCAAAATAATCATATATTACAATTTACCAAGACAAAGGGAACTTACAGACAAGAAATACTAATTTCAACTAATTTCAACCAGGTGTCTCAAAAAGGAGACTCTACCATCTTAACGCACCTTTAACCAGGTGCTAACTCAAAAGTTTGAATGTGTGTGGGATGTCGAAAATTTTATAATGATAGGCCAAGTGGGCCAGGTGCAGATGAGAGCACTCCTTTACGAGACACCTGATAAAGTTATAGCAATAAAGCAATGAAAGTTAACACAAGATTGCTGCTGCTGTAGTTTTACTCAATTTGTATCAGAAAACCGTTTCGTATTTTTGATAAAAGAAATCGTTGCTTCAAGTATTTTTCGATTGTTAGCAACACTATATTTTGAATCTCCAAACAGAAGCAAATCACACAAAGATTTATCATCTAGATTTAGAATTAGACCAGGGGTGTCAGAGAGCTGACCAAAGAGATTCTGATGCATCAAATAAAACTGTGGACAGTGTAGGAAAAAGTGCTCATTGTCTTCTTTGTCAATGCCACAAGCGCAGAAGGGTGTCGGACTGTCGAAGTTGTTCCTAAATCCATGTTCATTTGGCGTACTAAATTTTAAACGCAACTTTGTGAGGTATCGAGCACCATCAATATCACAAATATTATAAGTGGATTTTTTCTGAGGTCTAATAAGTTTCAGTAATTTGCTTTTGAACTGAAAAAGGGATACGGAATTTTTTATCTCTTCCTCTAGCAAGTTCCACTCGGACAAGGTGTTGTAAAAATAAGTGTTCGAGAAACGATTGGTCCCAGGAGCGTGTATTTCATAATCCCGGACATTCCTTAGACTGTAACTAACCTGATGTTCAAGAGGGATTTCATCAAACAAATAACCTGATGATCGAGATTTTACTAGTTTGAAGAAATGACACAGCCTTCTATAACATCTCCTGTAATACAGACTTTCCCACCCTAATTTCTCATAAAGCCTCTGCCTATTTGTACCGTCCAAGCACCAATAACAGCCAAAGCTGCATAATATTGTGTCTGTTCAAGCCTTTGCGTAAATGATAGGCACATTTCTGGATCATATTTGTGATAAATTATATCTCCATAGTCTAGATGTGGTCTTACATATAGCTTGTAGACTTGGTCTAGTACATTCCTGGAAACATACCTAGACAAATACCTTATCATCCCTATACCCCGTCTTGCATTTCCAATAGCTTCACTGATGTGACTTTGAAAATCCAGCTCAGAGTCAAGTTGTATACCAAGATGCTTATGTTGGGATTTTCTTCCAATTTTATCATTGTCTAGTAAAGCTTGAGGGTCGCATGGTTTTACTTTTTTGCATGAAAAGACCACTTCCTCGGATTTATTTGCATTAAATTGCATTTCCCATTGCCATGCCATGCCTGATTTCATGTTGTCTTTGATGAAGTACTATCTAACTTCTAATAGAACTTTTGAAGTAATGTAGAGTTGCATGTTATTAAGACATTGTAAAATAATTCTTGGTACTAATTGCTTTGAGTAGCAAAAACTATGATGGTTACGTACAAGTAAGCACTGATGCCACTATCAGACAACACCCACAGTCGTCATCTGACTCTGGAATAGAAACAAAAAGAAATTTTCTACAAAATGTAAATTTACTGCAGATAATTACAAAAAATTATTTTCTTAGACAAAGCCCATGTTGTCACAAATATAGTGTTAAGGTATCGACAGGGCGATTTTGGAAAAATTGTGAAATGAGCTTGTGAGAAGGAGAAGGACTCGAATCGGTGTTCCTCGACTGAATACATCGAGTGCTCTGCCCACAGAATTGGTTCTACGACTGAGCAATCGGCGTATAAAGTCGAGGATCGCGAGTTTGAATCTCGCTTGGGTCAGTCAATTTCTTAAACATTCACTTCAAGAATATTGATTTATAAATAAGGAATGATGCTAGATGTGTTTTAGACGTAACTGTAGCGGACATCAATATTGCTATTGCTTACTCATTGATAGTCGTTGCTTCATAAACACATACTGCTTATATCACTTAGAGATACTTCGTGAATTCAACAAAGTGGTACAGTGCGACAAACACCTAAGAAATATTAGTTTCTCTTGATGTGTGTAGTTTTTGAAGATCTTTGGACAAAATACAAACTCAATCTCAAGAAACGTAATACAAGATTAAGCTTTTGCAAGTCTGCATCTTATGTTTCAAATGTCCGTTGCAGCAATTATGCAACATACACACACACACACACACACACACACACACACACACACACACACACACACACACACACACACACACACACACACACACACACACACACACACACACACACACACACACACACACACACACACACACACACACACACACAAAATATATTTCATATTCATATATTCATATATTCATATTCATATATTCATATTTGTTTTCATATTCACATTCATACAGTAAATATCCATTATTATACAGAAAATACATATATTCTTCTTCGGAGTCTCAAACGTTTTGATGTATTTTGTTCTTACATCACTATTTGTATATATCCTTGCAAAAATTTGTTGTTCACCAATTAGGACGATATGTGACAATTATTAAGAGCTTAAACGTTTCATTTTCATCACGAAAATATATATTACATCATGTTAGGTATAGCAAGAGAAGGAACTACGTAAGTAAGATAAGAGTATCAAGACTTGCCTGTAACCCCCCAATTGAAATAGAAGAGGATTGAGTCTCAGATCCTCCTCTTCTGCACCACTGGTATCATGTTCATCATGAAAAGATAGCAAATTAACTGGTAGTGCCTTTGTGAACATCAAATTAAAACTTTTCGGAGTACCTTTTCATTTCAATTGAAAAATTCTATCTGAAGTTGTTTAGCTGAAGTAGTCTCATAGATGGATGCTAGGTATTCAAAGTGAATTTTTCATGTGGACGAATATTGTTCCTAAGGGCTGCAGAATGTGGGGGTTGGAGCCGTATAGGTATGATGATGGCATCAGTGGAATCTAGATGCTCATGCATCAACTTTTTATAAGACTGCCATCAGTAAATTAACAAATAGCAGTAATATTTTTACTGAAAAGGTTATCCTGTATAAATATGGTAGATTATTATTATTATTATTATTATTATTATTATTATTATTATTATTATTAAATGATTTTGAAAGCTAAATGCCTGTTGCTAAGCGTATGTTTTTTGGGATGTTAAGGCAGAAGATTTATCTATGATGGTAGCATTTGATGAGCTCGATCTTTTATTAAATATTTGAGACTTGCAACCTCGCTCGGGCTCGCAGATTATTTCCAGCAGAAATTATTCATCATTCACAATTAGAACAATGGAAGTTTGATGATAGCAAGGGTAACTTTTTTAATGACTTACCTTCACGACCATGTGGATGAGGATTTTCGTGTCCCGTCATATTGTTGGAAAATTTCCTTATTTTTTAAACTTTGAAGTTTGTATCTTTGATGCACTCGACAGAAATTTGCAAGGCTTTCATAGTTGGCCGATTCTGAGATAGATTTTATTTGGTGAAGTTATGTAGCTGTACTTACCCTTGGTCCAAGCACGGGCCTAGGGAAATATCCTCGGCATCTCCATCATTGAGAAAAAATTAAAAAATTCATCTTATGTGTTATTCTTCTAGAAATTCTATAAAGACCAACTCCCCTTTTTTGCCTTGGATTGGAGGGGATACCTACTGGGGTATGGGGGTAGGTCTACTATAAGTATGCCTAGGCGATTGGCAAAATAATGTTCGAACTTCATCGTTGCTTCACATTCCCACATATAATATAAAAATTTAGATCTGGACCAAAGATACTATTTACCATAAATAAGATACTAAATTTGTAGTAATCATTGAGGGTATTAATTCATGATGAACTATAATATCCATGATTGCAACATTATCAATGCTGCCACATAGCCAACATGCGATTTCTTTCCGCTCATTAGTTTTTTTAGACCTTGTAAATTAGTGAGAACACTGTTGGGTTAGCAACATACTAGCAATTCATGCAAAAATACAATCGGACAGGTAATAGAACGAGCTTGTGCTCAAGGGGCTAACTCCATCTTTGCCTCCATTTGCAACCTGAATGCACCATTAACATTCGGGAAAAATTCGTAGTTGAATGGCTTTCCTACGGAAGTAAACCGTCGAGATTTTTGCGAGGAGTGATCATATTGGAACCACTTACTCTTTGGGCCAGGTGGGTATGAATCACTGTGACCAAAAGCCATCTTTTTGCCTTTTGGAAAGTATATCTCCGTTGACTTTTTAAACTTGAATCTCTGAACTTCGATTCATAGCGCTAATGCAAATTAACCCAAGTAGAAGTTCTTTTCTATTATGAGTTGTCCGTTAAGTTTTCCCCTTGGTTCAAGCATTATAGCGCAAAGGGAAAGTAAGGTAGACCAAGAGAAGGCAGACTCATTGTGTTTAGCCCCTCTAGTTAAAACAGGCAGGAAAACGTTTTCATATTGACTCCAAGACTCAAAGTCTCAATGCTTATCAACTTAGTTGGTTCCTTAGTATTCTTATTGATCTCAATCATTTTCTGTTTTATCAATCTCATGAGGACGAAAGCTAGTTACTTCTGTGGCGGGGCTTACCAACTTCAGCAAAATTGCACAGAATATTGTGAGTTACCAACTCTACATTACCTAGTATCATCACAAGAGGGAAGCAAGTGTCGTGCATTTTATCCTATCTTTTTTATGTAAATTGATTCATTTATCTCAGCTATAGAAGGAGCTCTATCTTCTTAAACAGTAAGTCTAAATTTCTGAGAGGCAAAAGCGGACTCCTTAGTATTGCGCATTACACCACTTTCTCTACTAGATGACTGTGAGGCAGGTACAGCCTTGTTTCAAAATAGTATCTGTTTGGTGATACGAGAAAATGGCAGTTAACTAACTGAGAGATGTACAGTAAGGTCAGGAGAGCTTTATCTTTTACGCGCAGGGAAGTTACATTTGCGTAGTTGTATGACCTTATTAAGCTTCGTTGCTATGGCAGCATGGACCTCATTGTGGCATTCTTGGCTTCATCATCAAAGGTCATCCTTGAAGTACAATGTAAAGTGATGAAGGGTCTTTTGTTCCTTCAAGAAATCTATAAAAGCATGGTATGGAAAAAAATGCCGATGGAAAATTTGTAATTAACGGTTATTAACTTTTTATCTTTTCCTTGATCATGCTTTGTAAATAGGGTATTTCTTTTTGTTAACTATTGTGTAATGTAACGTATTCCTTTTGCTGTAAATAGTTGATCTTACTTAGTTCTTTTATTAATTAGAACTACCTACAGAAACCAACTTTAAAGAATGTTAAAATAATAAAATGATAATAATAATAATGATAATAATGATAATAAATATTTCATGCATGCGCCGTACCAGCAGTGCCGACAAAGATGCGGGTGCCGGGAGTCCCGCCCGCGGGCACCTTCAGTCCTTGCAGGCAGCTCACGCCAGACATGATTATTTTCTTAAGTCACTTTTATTTCCCTGGGATCCTGCAACTGTAGGCGGCAAAGATTTTACCGGACACTGCGTACCAGTTAGAGCTAAACATCGCATTCAAAACTGGCTGGTGGTGGTCTATAATGGCCAGTTAATCGCTGAAGGAAGCAATTGTCATATGATGAGGACATGCATCTTCAGCGTACCTCTTTTATATGAGCTTGAATGGAAAACTGTGGAAGAACTAGTTGCTCATGAGTCAAACATGATGGTCTTTATATCTCTCCACGGAATGGGATCGCGTTATACGAGTAGCTTGTTTATAAGAAATTCTCAGCTAGCTGATCGAGATCTCCGCAATGCAGCCACCGACTTTAGAGTACCTAAGAGAAAATCAAATGCTGGACAGAAGAGCTTTTCATACAGAGGTGCCAAAGTCTGGAATAGTTTCTCAGTTGAGTGCAAGCAAGTGTCATCTTTGCGCAAATTTAAGCCTCTTTTAAATCGATTCTTAACTTCTAGCTTTTATTGTATATATAGGTTAGATTTTTAAGGTATTACATATTTATCTATTTTATTACATTGTATTTAGGTTAGGTAGTATTTTAGCTTTTATTATAGTATAGTAACTTGTAAGCTTTTAATGGGAGGGCGCCTAGAAAATAAGCTAAGCTGAAGGGCAACCCTCCTTAAATATGTATCATGAAATGAAATGGAGGACAGACCCTGGAATAAACGTTTATAATTTGCTCAATACCGAAGTCTACTACTTTTATTAATTGAAGGTTAAAGCAGTGCCACAAAAGTTACACATTGATATAGTCCTTTGTCTCTACTCCGCGATAAGTGTAGAATCAAATGCAAGGAAAGTGGTCATGATATCAGCAAAGTCAACTTGGAAATAAATTATGTCATCATAATGGATAAATTTTGAAAGTGCAGAAACTAAAAAGTTGCTCTACGAAGAAATTTGCATTTACTATACTCAACTGATTTACGTCCAGTTTTTCACTTAGACGTTGGTGACTGTTCTTGTCCTCATTTATCATGGCACCATTCGTTCCCGAGACATCCAGGTGATCTTGATGCAGTAACGAGCATTTGGGAAGACTGTCATTAAAAATGTTGACCAGATTTTGTATCTGAGTAGTCTGATAACATGGAAAAATGATATTAGCAAGGAGGTAAACAGAACAATTGGGAATGCTCAAGGTGTAGTGGCAGAGTTTAATGTAGTGTGGAAGAGTACTAACATTAATAATAATAATGATTATAATAATGACACATTGCTATAGGAAGCAGAAGGACAAATTTATATCAAATAACTAAATTTTCCACATACCTTGCGGATGTCTTTATTATGTTACCTGAAACAGATAAACTGACATTCATTTTAAGGTGAAAAATAATATTCTTCATCAGAATCATTTATTTCTTTTTCATCTTTGTCTGATTTAGTGGTTTGTTGTTTCAGACCATTGCTTTTTATCACTCTTGTCGCTTCTTTCATTGCAAGCTGTCATATTCAATGGCATGATGCAATGGCCATGATCGCTAAAAGGACAGGACAAGCTGAATATCATGGCAGGTTTTCATCATCAAGTTATGTATAATATACAAGTTTGAAGTTTGGTGCTGTCTGCAGCTCTTTGTGGAATATAACTCTGCAGAAGTGTAGTAAGAACATTAGCTTGAGGTAAATAGTAAGGATTGTTGTTGTTGTTTATTGCTGACATACCCGCATTTGACCACCTTTTCGTCTGTGGATCAATATGGGACGTATATGACTTGTAACTTCCTTGAGTAGTAGTCATCCAAAAGATTGGTACGTAGTCTATAATATGAAAGTCTACTGAATCAAAACATTGAATAGGAGGTACAACAATATAACATATAACATGTAACATATAACATATAACATATGCATGTGTGTGTGTGTGTGTGTATTTTGTGTGTGTGTGTGTGTGTGTGTGTGTGTGTGTGTGTGTGTGTGTGTGTGTGTGTGTGTGTGTGTGTGTGTGTGTGTGTGTGTGTGTGTGTGTGTGTGTGTGTGTGTGTGTGTGTGTGTGTGTGTGTGTGTGTGTGTGTGTGTGTGTGTGTGTGTGTGTGTATTCATATGTTGCAACAGGTCTACTATGCCCCTAAATTTAAAAATTGCTTGATACGGTGCCCTCAAATTGTGAAAATATGTCCTTCATGTGGAAGAATTTCTATTGGTAAGGCCCTTGGAAAATCGCAGATTGCCCTTTTTCCATTTGCAGTGACGCAATGGATGCGTTGCCAATTCATCAAAAGGAGCCGACGCTAGCATAAGTTCTGATGTAACGAACGAGGATGTATTTCCATGCACATTTAGGCGATCATTTGTGCTTGCCTGAGACAGAACACTCTAGGTTGCTCTGTTTCTCTTATGGATTAGGTATTTATGAATCTTATTCCACTTACGGTCGCTGGTAAGATTTAAACTGAAAGGTTGTTCTGCTTGTATGCCATCAATTATGCATGGGGGAGATATTCGTCGCAGAACTGCTTGGGACAAGGGAAATTCGCGAGAACCTTCATTTAAGCATTCAGGATTAATTCATTATAAGCACGATTTTATTGTATGAAGTAACTCATATAACGTTTTATGCATAATGCTATTAACTTAAAGCATCACAAGTGGCCTGGCTGTAGATACACTGGAAGCATCTTTATGGTGTTCCATACTCCTGCCAGTATATAGAATACTAGGAGGAGATGAGCAAGCCATCGATTTTATCACATTTGCCAAGTTAAATAGCCTGTTTCGGATAATGTCCGTTTGTGGTAGGGTTGGTGCACATAAATATAAAAGAAATATTCTAGTGGAGTAGAGGCAGTCTTTCTTTGAATGCAATATGCTTCCAAAAATAAGATTTTACTTGGTACGAAATATTCAGAGACACAGTGCAAGCAATTTTTTGTACAGAAACTTGAAGCAAAGTTCTTCAGCTAATCGCTTGATTATAACTTTTCAAAGTTTGAAAATAGTAATTAGAACTGAACTTTTAATAGAAGATGTTTATTATTTAGGAACAAAATTGGTCGTCAGTTCCAGATTTTTCATGTTTAAGCATAGGCTGAAGACCTTGGAGACCGATAACCGGTATAGAGACCGATGCATCTTGCATATTTTGCTTATTTCCTCGTCAATACTCATCATGTGAGAAGGCTCTCTCTATAGAGTTTGTTATTGCGAATTGTATTAACCTTCCCGTTGAACATGAGAAATGAGGAATATCTTCTAAAAATTGACGGCAGTGTTAGCTTTGCTAGAAAAGAAATGTTGCTAATTATTATGCGTCTTGCTATTTGTAAGATATTTCCTTCACCACTGTTCCAAGGTACAATGACGAAATTTTCCACGGTACAATGACAAAATTTATAAGGATTAGGGCATCTGTTCATTTAATCACGAAAAGAATACGAGTCATAAAGTCTGATGGAACGAAGTGAGTATGAGAAGATATCAGGTACGATAAATCGGGTGAACTATGAGAGGTACTATGAAATCGGATAAGTGATAGTATGGGAATTCCATAAAATTCAGAGTGCACCTCTGGACTTTGACATGGCTGGAGAAACTATTTGGAAGAAAGAAATCTGATGTCTTGCAACCTTACCTGCTCAATTGCCGCTTACCTCTGGTCCAATATTAAAGGAATAATTGAATGGGTAAAGGAGACTGAGTAATGGACATGATCTCGAAATTTAGCCAGCAAGTTATCATGCTGCGTTATGAAAACCAAACTTTATTTTGTAGTATTTTTTACCAAATACGAATACGAGAAAGGGAACTAGATTACCTTCAGGTTTATGCAATTGGAATACACCACCGGAATCATTTAAAGATTTAAAAGTAAGAAAAATGTTATTTCAAAGACATACCAGGACCAGATGGGCGAGGATTATCGTACCCACTCATATTGGTGCTTCTTTTTCTGTTCGTTTCACCATGCAAGTTAGAAAGTGCTGAAGCTCAAATGTCACTATCTACTGTAGATCTTCACTTTTAAACATGGTACTGTCTGAACATTTGGATTCCCCCTTCGCTATCATAGCTCTTCCCTCTGAGTGTGAATGGTACCCCTGATAACTGATGTAACGGACAAGCAAGTATTTTCCATGCACATTTAAACACCGTTTGTGCTTACCTGAGACAAAACACTCTAGGCAACTAGGCTCTATTGTTTTCCATGCATTCGAGCAGTATGCATTGCCAGAACATCGAAAGGGGCCGCCGCAAGTATACGTTCTGATGTAACGAACGAGGATGTATTTCCATGCACATTTAGATGATCATTTGTGCTTATCTGAGACAGAACACTCTAGGCAACTAGGCTCTATTGTTTTCCATGCGTTCGAGCAGTATGCATTGCCAGAACATCAAATGGGGCCGCCGCAAGTATACGTTCTGATGTAACGAACGAGGATGTATTTCCATGCACATTTAGATGATCATTTGTGCTTACCTGAGACAAAACACTCTAGGCAACTAGGCTCTATTGTTTTCCATGCATTCGAGCAGTATGCATTGCCAGAACATCGAAAGGGGCCGCCGCAAGTATACGTTCTGATGTAACGAACGAGGATGTATTTCCATGCACATTTAGATGATCATTTGTGCTTATCTGAGACAGAACACTCTACTCTGCTCTGTTTCTCTCATGGATGAGGTATTTGTGAATCTTATTCCACTTACAGTCGCTGGTAAGATTAAACTCATGGTTTGTTCTGCTGGCATGCCTTCAATTATGCATAGGGGATATGTTCGTTGCAGAACTGCTTAGGACAAGGGAATTTGCTAGTGCCTTTACTTAATCATTCAGGACGGACTAATTCATTATAAGCACGATTACATTCGATGAAGCAACCATTGTAATATTTTATACATAATGCTAGTAACCTGAAGCATAGAAAATGGCCTGGCTGTGTACACATCTATAGCATTTTTATGGTGTTTCATACTCCCGCCTAAGAGTATAGAATATTTGGAAGAAATGAGCAATCCAATGATTTTATCACATTTATCAACTGAAATATCTTGTTCCAGATAATGTCCATTTGTGGTAGGTACGTTTAGTGCTTATAAATATAGAAGAAATTTACTTATAGCTTTTCAAAGTTGGACGAATAATAATTAGAGCTGAACTTTTAGTAAAAGATGCTTACTACTTATTAATGAAATTGGTCGTCAGTTTCAGATCTTTCATGTTTCAGCATAGGCTGAAAACCTAAGAGACCGATAACAGGTATAGAGACCGGTGCATCTTACAGAATTTGCTTATTTCTTCATCAATTCTCATCTTTTGAGAAGGTTATCTCTATAGAGTTTGATGTTACGAATTGTGTTACCATTCCCGTTGAATATGGGTATTGGGAAGGAGATAGCTGAAACAAAGATATAAACTGTGATACTTGAACATTGACTGACGGTGTACAACCTATTCTACAACTGCACTTTTCACCATCAAGTTCCTGTGTTATTCCAGAAATCGGCAATGGCGGGCGGGTAATTGCTTTGTTTTGTCCTTTAAGTGGCTCCAAAGAAGTCTCCATCAAAAAAGGGGTGTCGAGCTCATCGTTGTCATAGGGGTATATGTGACATAATTTGATTTGAAGTGAGACGACCCGAGTGGTGTTACGGTTAGGTATGAGGAAGGCATACAAGTACAATTCATAAAGACATTGACGTTGTTTCAATTTCTAGAATCACCAGTTACATCTTAATCAAACATAATGTTAAGGTGTCACCTTGCAAGTTGATGTAAGGCATTTGTGCATAAAATAGGTATAGAAGTAGCATACATAACATAACATGCATGAGAAATAAGATTATTCTTAATCATAATCTATTTGAAATAGTACACCAATGTATTCAATACCTGACTTTTCATTGTGCATATAATGTTTAATACAGCAACACATTTCGTTTAGTTGTGTTCTGTACTTGCCTCTGAAATTTGGCATCGTTTTGTTTACACAAGTGCACAGGTAAGGAAAAAAGAGTTTATGCATTGGAGCTGATAGCTTCTGTTAGTGATGTAGAAGGAACCATCATGGTCTGGTTCGACAGAACAGAAAGTTGTTGATGCTTCGCCCTCTAGAATGGATGAATAACATCTCTGAGACTAAAATTTGAGCAAACAGCATTGTGCTAAGGCGCAGATCCAGGAACTACAGTGACAAATAAGTAGAATAGAACCTCTTGGAAAAAATGGACAAAATGTAGGGCTAGCTCCCCGCTGGTGCCATGCCTGGTGATCAATTTGAAGTGACTGTCCAGTGAAGCAACTAGTCGCAGAATGTCATTTTCAGTGCTAAAGGTACATGCTCTGGTTGCATTTGTATTGCATTATTGATCATTGACGAGGAAACTTGCTAGCAAGTGTATGTATTCCACAAAGTGCACAAGATTTTGCAGCCGGTGCTGTTTATCTAGGGCAGCCTGGTGACAGCTACAGATAAAGTGTGTACAATCTCACAGAAGCAAAAAGGCTTTTAAATTCTCAAAATGTATGGCTATATAAGAATGGGGTTCGGATTATCACATCTCGCAGGCTGCATTCTTCCCGTAGGCAGTATATTTGATAGTCCTGCTCTAAGCTGCAGAGACTCTAACTAGAATACACGTTTTTTTATAATAAAAAGGTTTATAAGAAAATGAGGCTCAAATGGCCGAGATCTCAAGAAAATCCTAAGAAAATCACAAGGCTCAAGTTCAAGAAAATCCTAAGAATATTACAGTTCATCTTCTTTACATGCCAGAAATTGATATTGGCTCATTTTTGCAAACTCTCGTACAAAGACTGAAACTTATGATGGCCCATCAAACACAAAGTAACCTGTTTTAGCCAGATTATTCCTGCAAAAGTTAAGAAAATCTTAAGAAAATCCCAGCCTCAAATTCATGAAAAGTTAAGAAAATTGAGCCTCAGGAAAAAAGTGTTTTTCTTGTAAAAAAACGTGTATAATTTGTGCTTGTAGTTGTTGCCAGGTTGCACAAAGTCTTACTGGGGTTCTTCGTTTTGTTTCTAGAATGGTGTTCATATATCATTTCAAGGGACTTACAAATCTCTGTCATTAGGAACCGGAAGCGCAGTAAGTAACTTTCGTACATATATAATTTGACTGCACATATGTGGGTTGATTGTAGGGAATTCCCAAGTGATTAGTTACTCGCCAAGGTTCCTACCCTGCGCAGCAACGTGAATCGAGTGATAAGAAATGCGAACAGATGAAGCGCGGGAGTTTCAAATTTCCTTCACAGTGGCTCAGCCGAGGTGCATTCCCTAGGCGAAACAACCAAACAATGCAAAGCTCCTAGCAACATTTCCATATTGTAATCAGGTCTGATTTTGCATAGCTAACATAATTTTCCTGCTCTCAATAATAGAGGTAAGTCCTGGACAAGATGTTTTTCAAGAGTTAAACAGCATTTACTGACAAAATATGTGCTTGAAGATAACTTTGAGACTTGGTTGTTCAGTTAACTGCTGCACAAATCGAAACGTATTACAAACATAAATGATCTTTTATAGTTACATTCGTCTTCGAAACTTAAATGACAATTTAAGAAAGGACACGAAGTGCTATGTCATAGGCAGAAGAAAATTCTAAGAGTGACTTGATTGTTATTAAATCGAAGACTCCTTAGAAGGTGAATATCTCATCTTAATCGTTTGTTAGGGGGGCTTACACCAAAGTTTACTATCTAGAAATAGTTATCAGAATAGTGCCCGTCTTATGCTTCAAAACTGACAACCAGTTGCCTTTGAAGTTTTCATACGATATTTTCCATTGTACATTCATTCGTTGCCTGGACGTTACCTTATATTAAATGTCTCGTCCTCGTTGTGATCGAGCTCGTGTGGAATTCATTGCTGCAATGAGAAATTCATTGCTGAAAAAAGTGGGGTGAACAGGTTCACCCCAGTCCAGCTTGTTCATCCCATTCCACCATGTAGTGCTACCATTTATCGAAACAATGGCGAATGCTAACGTGCAACCTAAAGAAATGCAGACAGATTTAGTTTAGCATAGTTCACTTGTGTAGAGCTGGAAAACTAAGAGAGTAAGACCTTACTTCAAAGTCACTCACAATCGTGTCTTGTAAAATAATTTCAAGTCATAGGTAAAGCAAGAGCTTTTTCTAAATACACACAAGACATGCTTTTAATTTCTGCTTCGTTTTCATTTCATTTCTCCCATCTATGAAAACAATTCATGATGAAAATTTGGGCTTCTCTGAAGAATTTGAGTTTACACTTCAAACATGCTAAAAGTCATACAGAAATCTAGAATGAACCAGTGTGCTAAGGATGAGAGACGGCGCGTTATATTCATCATATAGAGTATTCTCTTTCATACCGGTGGGTAATGTAGCATACAGCGCAGATTTCCTAACATCATGGCCCTTGCAAGCCAAGGGAAAATCCAAGAGCACAATGTCATCTTTACAGTGCTTGCAGGCCAAGGGAAAATCCTTGTGTGTTGACCCATCTAGGTATAAAATACATTGTTACTGAAAAAAAGGATGCGTAGAAACAGTAAATTTCAAAATAGCAACAGAAAGATGAGTGGATATTGTCCTCCCTTAGTACATGGCACTGAAGGTAAGCGTTTTAACTGCACTTCTATTTTACCATAAAATTTCTAAGTTTCAATTGCAAAGGAACACAGTGGAACTTTTATCTCCCCAAGCATTCGCATTGTACACTTCAAATGATATGGAAATGCACGCCCTGATCTTGCATCATGGCTTCATGTGATTTTGAGCATTGTTCACCAGCCTCTAGTAGTTATTTTCTTTGCAGTAAATACCATTGCCTGATTTCATTTTCCCTATCTGTACACTGTCCGATTTATTCAAGTTTCAAGAAGTTTTTAAGATACATTGTACAAACTGTACTATGAGACTCGTTTAGTGAATTACTGCACCAGCGAATAAGATTTAGTGACTGTTAAGAATGAAGACAGGAACTTTCATCGAAAATGTGTGCCTACGCAGATTTATTCTCGTTACTTTCCAATGCTGATTGTATTTTAGCACTGTTACAGTGCCTAAAAATTGCACAGGTGGCGTTTAGAAGTTCACACTTAGCTCTTACTATGTAAGGTGGCCGCTCAGTTACCATTGAATGAGAGGGAATGAATTTTTTAAAAAACAGACAAAGAACATCCACTTAGAAAAGAGTCGCTGCATATTGTACAGAAATCATCTATCTTGACTAGATTCATTTTGTAACACTATCATATTCAGTAAATACAACAACGCTAGTCATTTTTATTGTGCATTGATAACCAACTTATGGAGTGATTTAAAAGTTGCTTTGCTTGAGATATCAATTACAATATCAATAGCAATCTCAAATCAATGTTCAATCAAAGCAATCACAAGTCAATGTTCAGTCAAAGCAATCGCAGATCAATTTTCAATTAAAGCAATCACAAATCAATGTTCAATCAAGGCAATCTCAAATCAAGGTTCAATCAAAGCAGTCACAAATTATTCTGTGGTTTAATCAAAGCAATCGCAAATCAATTTTCAATCAAAGAATTGATAATACTGTATGACATGCATTATAGAGAGCTTTAGGACGTTAATAAGAACGTGATTCAATGAGTTTTAGGTGTGCTGATGGACATTTGTATGTGGGGGGATGCAATAAATGAAATTTACAGACAGGTTTGAACAGGGTCCTTGATTACTACCAAGGTGGCATAACTGCCGGCAAACTATGATTGGTATGCTACCTTTTACCAACGACGCAACAAACTGACGACAGCACCTGCATAGATGTGGGTGTGTCAGCGTCACTCCCTGAACTTCGCTATACCCCAGATGACTAACAACGTAAGTAATAAGGGTCATGGAGAAGCAACTAAAAAGGGATGGAGATCTACAATTGCGCTTGGTTTCTATTCGTTGCTGTCCCAGAGTATATTAGAAGGAATCTCAGAACCAAATATTGACAATAGGCAAATCTTCTCTATTAAAGTTGGCAGATTTGCCACTGATGCCTTCCCCCCCCCTTCAAATACTCAAAGGTTCGCCACCGGGTATCAGTGACAAGTGAAGTCTAGCAATTGATACTGCAGCTAAATTTCATTCTTCAGTCAAGCGTATTGCAACTGCCGACTATTGAATTGAAATCGAGTTCTCGTTGAACGGCTAGTCATCGATACTTGGTAAAAACGAAAGTTGACTTTTATTATGAGCATCACTTGATCGCTGTACTGTTGCTTTGAAAAGATGCATTATATAGCAGTTATGATATTCCTTCAAAATTTTCGCGTAATATTCCTGCAAACAGGCAAATATTTTCTAATCAATATAAGAATGGTTGAACAGTTGAATGTATAGCAGCAGTTTATGTGTCAATAGGTTGCTCTTCGCTTGTCAGTAAAAGTTATTTTTTTAAATTCTATGGGACTCTTACAACTGTATTTTTCAATTCTTTAAAGACTTCAATTTGTGAAATCCACTTTAATTGTTCAACGATCTAGACTGCCATTACAAATCTAACTATACATATACATATACATATACATATACATATACATATACATATACATATACATATACATATACATATACATATACATATACATATACATATACATATACATATACATATACATATATACTGTATATACCGTAAATTGTCTTTTTACCCCCTCTCAATTAAGCCCCCATCTCCAATAAGCCCCCCTTTCTGGACTAGAAAATTTATTAAGCCCCCCCTCTCTATTATAAGCCCCCCTTATAAAATAGTGAATAGTACCAAGTGTAACTAAGCTTCATAGGAGTAAGCACACTAAGCGTGATCACGCTCAGTAAGCAATAGTTCCCAACCTTTACAGAATCAAAGTCATTCATTAACTTTTAGCAGATAAAACGTTCTATATCAACATGCTACCACATAATTTTTGAATTTTGTTTGATCTGCTGGTAATTTATGATGCATAAACTAATCTATTTTCAAGCAGCAAATATGCAGTATACTATTGAAAATTTTCAAACAATTTATTTAGCCCCCCTCTCTTATAAGCCCCCCTCTCCAATAAGCCATCCCTCTAGAGCGCTTGAAATCAATAAGCCCCCCGGGGGGCTTAATAGAGAATTAACGGTATATACATATACATATACATATAAATATACATATACATATACATATACATATACATATACATATACATATACATATACATATACATATAAATATACATATACATATACATATACATATACATATACATATACATATACATATACATATACATATACATATACATATAAATATACATATACATATACATATACATATACATATACATATACATATACATATACATATACATATACATATACATATACATATAAATTTAACTTGAATTTTAGACGAAAACACTAGTAAAACCAAATTGTCATCCTCATGGTAATATATATAAATATACATACATACATACATACATACATACATACATACATATATATATATATATATATATATATATATATATATATATATATATATATATATATATATATATATATATATATATATATATATATACTAAGTCATGAGTGGGCTACCACAATTGGAAAATTTATTTTGGCCCCAGTGCGGATTCGAACTCACGATGTTTAGATCACAAGACTCCTGTGCTAATCAATTGCGCCATCCAGGCACAAAAGAATAGCGGTGGAATCTTAAGGTCATTCTACCGTGAGTCCCTCAACTCATCTAGGGCCTTCTCTATGTTTCGGCTATAATGCCTTCTTCAGAGACAAACGTACTATATTATATTAATTCGGCTAAGGCTTCGGCTATATATATATATATATATATATATATATATATATATATATATATATATATATATATATATATATATATATATATATATATATATATATATATATATATATATATATATATATATATATATATATATATATATATATATATATATATATATATATATATATATATATATATATTATATGGCCTTTGTCTACACCTTGTCACTCTATTGTTTCTTTCTTCACAGCTTTGGCCCTCCCCTGAATTACGCTCTACCACTGGAACAATTGTTAATAAGCAGGATCCCCTTGGGTAACACCTATTGTCACCCCATTGTTATGTAGGAAATTTAAGTAGGCCCCGTATCATTGTAATGTTAGTACTGATGAAGATAATATATCGAAACGTTTACAACAGAATAAAGTATATTTTTGAATTCTCTATATATATATATATATATATATATATATATATATATATATATATATATATATATATATATATATATATATATATATATATATATATATATATATATATATATATATATATATATATATATATAGGGGCGGTGCGAGATTGACCCGATATATATATATATATATATATATATATATATATATATATATAACGGGCATAACTTATTGCTATTATAATGTAGCGCTGTCTTTGGAGGGCTATAGCACAATCAAATATCGAGCTACTACTAGTAACCTAGGTGATTGAAGGCTACATATTGTTGGTTGGGAATTCACTTTAAGGGAATGAATGAAGAAAAAAGAAGTGTAGAAAAATAAAATTTGACAAGTGAATACTTCAGACAGAAAGCGCTCTTCTCAAAACAGGTGCTTTGCTATTTAGGACTGCTTTTTGCACTTCTGACAGCTATGGTAACTTTGGAATTTCGAACTTTGATAATTTCGAGTAAACAAGCTTTGATCTTGGGCGGGAAGAATCAATCCCTGAGTCTCCCCTTAAGTCCATTATCAGTATCATTATTATATGTTGGATAACATTCTGTGTGAAATCATTACCAGTAAGAAAAAGTGTTCATGATCATATTGACTTTTCTCTATCTCTTTCAAGAAAAATGATAAGTGACCAGAGCGTTTCTGTAATCGCCATTCCGTCCTTTAAGAAAATATGAACAGTATAGATTAAATATCATTGGCTCGCATCAAATTTGAAGCATGAGATGATGCATTTAGGAAAATTATAGGAAACATAAGCAGTTAGACAGGTGCTTTCTTTTGGTGAAAGAGTGCCTATGTTTTCTTGGACATATTTAACGAAAGTTTTATTAAATATCAAAATGTATGTGTATTAGTAACTACTGCAAGGTTCATGTAAAGGAATTTGATATTAGATTCTGATGACATACTTATTTTATAGCTCATTGGAGAACATTATCTCTAGAGGACATTAAAGAAGTCACCTCTCAGGTGATGGAAGGGGGATTCTTTGTTTGAATTTTATTTTTCTGTTGTAGCTTATTGTATTACATTCAAGTGGACACCTAATAATGAGGAATGGACAGGATATGTATGTAAAACGAGAAAAGTATCAGGTCTGAAGCGGGATATACAGAACTGCCGTAGTAAGTGAAAAATATATTTTTTAAAGATTAGCACCTATCTTTGATACTATAAAATCTGTGATCTACAGTTGCACCCTGTGATCTACAGTTGCATGCCAAAGTAGGGGGTGTGGGCAGGGTTGTAGAAGAGTGGAAGCTCGGGGGCTAGTCTCCTTCTACCTTTCAATGTGAGACAGGGCTCTCCTTTTCTTTTTCTGGGTAACAGCAATTTATGAATGAGAATAACAGAGTGGGATCCTTGTAGAACCTTGGTACCGTATTTCCCCCTATAAATCCTGGGCGTATCTGTGTTCGTAGGGCTTCTTTGGTGGGCATATCTATGGGCGGGGGGGGCTATTACGTGGTGCAAAAGGATTTCTGAAAAACTAGAATTTTTACGGGAGCCAACTGACAGGTCCAGCAGCCATGCTATTGAATTGTAAAGCCGAAGAAATATCGAACGAAAGGCGATAAGCGAAAGCAGAAGCAAACCCAACCTGGAAGCAACAACATCATTGGACATGTTCCAGACAGCCTGGCGGAAATTCTGTATCCACTAATGACCACATGGAAATTACTTTCAGTCACTGCGACCGTAAAAGGCAATCACCGAGCTGCTCCCCAAAGAATATGGGTCCCAGGCGCAGGCATTCAGATACATTGCACCTATGAACCCTATGGTGCAACACTGCACAAGAAGAACGTTAGGAACACTATAAGAAATACTGAAAATCTTTATCTATAAAGCAAAATAAAGGTATGCAGCTATTCGTGTGTTCTGTCGATCTGAGAAGTACTCCTGAAGGTCCTATCTGGGGGGTGTGCTTACACACGGAATAAAGTGTGCATTAAAGAAAAGGTGGGCCTATCTGCGGGGGTTTATACGCTGGAAGCTTATAGGCAGAGAAATACGACGGTATAGCTGTTCTTCCCATTATTACTCATGCTTCATTGTTCCCTTAGTTCGTAATATAGTAATGGCGCTTCTAAAAGTTTTCGCAAAATATTAAATGTGTGGCCTCATCAGCGTTTACTTTTTGCATCTCCATTTACAAAAGAAGGGGCCCCCTTTTACTAAATTTAGCTCTACACCAGTAAATATGGGATGTGACACCTTTTATCTTTATCATTTTAGTCTTTTTAGAATACATTCCCCCCTTGTTAAATATGTACTAGTGGCAGACTTTTGCAAATCTTCAGAGGGGGGCATCAGTGGTGACTTGCCAACTTCTGTAGAATAGACTTGCCGACTAACCATATTTTAGCTCCTAGTATCGTTCCGTTATATGCTAAAATGCCAAATGCTCTATTTCGGGAGATATTTGCCTCCCTGGCCCCCCTTAGACTGCCACTGTTAACGTACATTTCTAATAGAACATAACTATACATTCCTACCTCTTTTCTGTCTATATACTTATATTCAGGATAGAATGTCCATTTATCTTAAGTAACTCTTTACCTTCATCCTATAGTGCTCGACTTTGCTGTAGTTTTAACACTTGATAATAGTCAGTCGAAAGCCTCATTAGGTATTTTTGTCTGATTATATACCAACAGTTGCTAATACTTTCAACAACCTTGAGGAATAATTACTTATGTTTTGTTACTTCATCATAATTGCCATTTTCATACTGATAGTCATGCTACACGTTTTTATTTTATAAGAAACCTAGCTCAAGGCCTAGTACTAAACGTTTCTTAATTTTTGGCCCCATTTTAGTTCTATAAGTGTCTTAAACGTTTCTTAATTTAATGAAAAATATTTCATTGAAAATGATATAAAACACGTGAATATGCCAAACTATTAGCATGATAGCAAACAAAAGACGTTAGTGCGACTCTAAATCTAAATCAACCTCATGTCCACATCGTCAATTTCCGTAAACTTATATAATCTTCAGTTTGGTCCTCGAAAGGGATACGGTATTGGTTCAGTTCTGCTTTGAGCTAGGTAATTGTTGCAATGTGCCATTTGTCATGAAATGCGCGTATCGTTCTCTCAACCAAAGGAACTTTTTCATATCTTTCTCAAAGAATCAACTTTAGTTGACACTTTTTCCATCCGTGGAGGAAATATATTTCACAAACCCCAAACTTTAAAATAGCACAGAAATTTCTATAGTTTCTTAACTCTTTCGCTGTAGTTCTAAAAGTTTCTTAATTATTTGCGTGTCTAGTACTAGGTTGCTTATAAACTGGTTTCTTATAAAATAAATTCGTGTACTAGATGGTGGATTACAGAAGGCCGGTTGTCAATCAAGAGCTCAGACAACTTCTTAAAACAGAAAGGCATTACAGGTTCCCGCCCCATAAAAGCTCTAAGGCTTGCTGACTAATGGGCAAAAGAAGGAAAAGCTATACTCCTATAACGGGGGGAGATTCAGGTTGATTTATCTGAGAAAAAATTCCAGATATCATTATTACCCAACAATACAAGTTTTCCCGCAGTACTGATAGTACGAAAGTCAAATGAAACTGTCTTTAGCTCTTTTATCATCGTTTAGCATTTTTTGTCTTTATTTGTGTTTTCATTCGATGATAATACAATTTGTGGGAATGCACATGGAAACTGTTGGCTTTTCCCTCAGTAAAAATTGTGTTCTGAACTTCCTTGCGGAAATAGCTCACTTTTGCAACGGAATAGAATATCTTCTAGCAATAGAATTGGATTTGAGGATCCGCAGAAAATGCTTCTTCCACAACAAAAGCGTTGACTAGGCTTGAAAGACTTGGTCTCAAACTTTTCGAAAGCATCAGTTGACATCTGATCGCTACTGATAATTAGTTCTTTCATGTGAAGTCGAAATTCACTCGAGTTAGCGAATATCAATTGTATACAGAATCTGATGCTTTGTGCTTGCTTGTGTCTCAGTCAATTTTTAGCCTAGATCCGCCCATAATATCTGATGATTGGCATCACCTTGTGGCTATCACTATTGACCTCCAATCTTTTGCAACTAGACTTAGAATTTTTAAGCAGAACTGTTGAGCAAACTTGGAGTCTTATATCACTCCTCCCTCAATTGTGTTGTTAGAAAGGATGGATTACAAGCTATGCAACTGAATTATTCACGAGATACGTCATTATAGCTGTTTTTCAGTTGCTCAAAAGCCTCATGCTATTTGCCTGAGCATCACTCTACCATTTCATCGACTTTGGTGGAGAAATACTGAGGTACATCACAAATTTACAGCCTCCTTAGTCCTATATTCTTCTATATCTTCTTCTTTTAGGCCCCCCTCAAATCACGTACTGTACTTTTGCAATAAGCATCGATCTTTTTAGCTCCTTCCCAATATTGTATACCAGAAACGATGTGAAGCAATATGCATATATTTATATTTCTCCTATTTCTGGTGACATATGCTGTAGAGTTGATAGCTTCTTGTCTAGCTCTGAGTTGAATCAACCCAGTAGTGGTTTTGACGTTGAAGAGTATAAGAAGAACATTTTTAACTTTGAAAGCATTTCCAACTTTTGGTTTTCATACGATAATAAAGTAACTGTAAAACGGCGTTATTACTGAAGTGATTTTGAAGATCATGCAGCATAAAATGCAACTTTAGGAAGTGGATGGTTTATAGACTAATTGCTTGATATTTTTAATGCCAGATGGTATTTCTGCGAACAGACTCAGGTTAGAATATGAAGGTATTGAAATGGAGGATGATAAGACAGTGGGATACTACAATGTGACAAATGGTGAGCTTGTGTTTCATTTCATTTTCAACTATTCATACATGGCTACCCTATCAGTCATGTATAACTCTCTTCAGGGAACGTAAGTATGAATTTATACTATAAACATGAAATAGAGAAAGTAACTAGGTCTTGTCATATTTAAATTTTGAATGAAGAGCGTATTAAAATCTTAATAGTAAAATATTATTAAAATGTTAACATCTTTGCATTGCTGAATCTACGTTTGTATTTTGGTAGTAAAGAAACTAGTTCAACTTCATATTTCAATTTATTACGAAACATTAATCCACGGAATGCAAGTGTCTTTTGGGCCATTACTCCTGAAGAAATCAAGTCAGTTTAAGAATTTCTCAAATTTCGAACCTGCTGAATAGAGTTTTTTGTAAAAAATTAGAGGCATAGTAGGTCTAAGACTATTTATCGATTTGAAGGCAATGATGACCGTCTCTTGTTTGGTCATAGCTTGAACTGTAAGTCATTTGAACTCTTTATCGAGTTTGCTGTTAGTGCATCATAGCTATTGTTGGTAACTATTCTATACGATTTTGTAGCAATCGTAGCAGTAACAAATGAGAGTCACCACAGGTACCCTGAACATAGAAAAGGCGGGACTCAAAAAATGCCCCTAAACTTCTAAGTTGGGTATTGCTTGTATGTAAATTCTTAGTATCTGTTAAGAAACCGAGAAAGAGATTATTGACTTTCGAGCTTATTGATTTATTACGTTCATATACAAGATGTTATCCAGCCCTATCTACAAAATCAACAATTAAGAATGGCTGAGTTGCCATTGATTTATTTTGATATCCTCTTTGTGATATTAGTCCTATATCCCATAGAATTGCTCGTGTCCTAATCATGCTGCAACACATCCCAGTACCTTCAAGCAGATTTTTTTTAATGTCAATTTACTGTCAAGGTTTCATTAAGCTCATCGATATTCTGACATGAATCTAAGGTACTCATGTATGCATTGTCATTTCGCTGTTTTTGATGACATTTGGCAAGTCATTTGTATACAATAGGAATAAAACAAGCATGAATAAGACGCCTTTATGAACTCTTCATTTTTGCCGTTAAATATGTACTTTTAGGTAACAGTCAGGTTAGCAATTTTAGCTTTAGATCACGTGTTAACTTTTAGTTGCTACCACGCCCATTGTGTATGTCAAAGAAAAGATTACCCAGATGTATTTTATTTATAAGAGAACCTCTATGCTCAATGTCTTGGAGAGAGTGAAAGTCGAGGATACGTTGTGTATCTTAATATATTTGTTAAGTTGATTGTTGTCGTTTGGACGCAATCTTTTTCATATCAGTAAAAACAGGGCGCAGGTTTTCCAATTAATGCTATATCAATTTTCCGCAAAAGACAAAGCATTTACTTTTCGTGTTTCAATGCATCCAAGCTACATTGACAATTTATTATAAGTATGATTTCAACTTTTGAGTACATTGATTGTCTTATTGTGCAAATACACAACATGATGGCACTCAAAGGAAATAGTGCAAAAGCCCCCCTCTCCCGAGAACAACATCAGTTGGAAATTTGAGAATTTACTTCTGTGTCGGAATGTTTCATACAACTACTATCAATGCTACTTTATCTGACTTTTAGTGCTCTGTCAGAAGACTATCGGAAAATTGTTACCTTCCTCCCCGAAAGAAAATTACATCATACTGCGCACATGCTCAAAGGTGTAGCAATACATGTATATTTTGGGCTCTCAAAGTTTCTCTGCCTGGTCCAGTCCTCAAATAAGAATTCTACTTTTCCGGGTTCTTCAAAAGGGCGGTTGTCCCCTTGTCAAAAATATAGTAGATCAGATCAGGCCAATTAGAGATTAGAGGTTACAAGCTGTATTGGAAACTGAAATGGGAGACTGCATTAGAATGAAGAATGAAGGCAAAGTTTTGTTGGTACTTCGTGCCAAAAACCGTTTCTCACTTAAATCTAGTTTAGACCCCATTTAGTTGTTCTGATACGGAATTACATTCTCTGGATTAAGATAAGGATTTTAGCTGTATGCTTAAAGAAGCTTTTGAGACTGTCCTATGAAGAGTGTAAGGACACATTTTTTCACTGAACATCTTTATGTCTCTTCCTTCCTCATCCTTTTGTGAGCTACTGCTGCGAATATTTTCTGCAAATAAATTTCTATGACATAGCCTATACTAAAATTTTCTTTTCATCCACCTTGAAGTTTAGAAATATTTTATGAAAGGTGCAGTTTTGAAATTTTTAAGTCATGTAAAGCTTTCGATAAAGTGATATATTCTCTTCAACCTTGTAGTATTGCTAGCTTGGAACATTAAGAGGCAGAATTTCCTTTTATAATCTATGGTTATGTAGAAGATTGGAATTAAAGTAAGGTAAAAATTATATTATTTGAACAATGTATAGAAAATCAATCAATCAATTTCAGGTAGCGAAATTTCTGCAAGACATTACTGGTTATGGGAGTTGTTCTGCAACTTGTTTTGAGGAGAGTAAAATATCACTATAGGGAGGTGGAGATGAAACTGTGTAGATTTACTTGATTATCTTTAATATCAACTGATGTAAAATCTGCTGTATTTTGATATTGATCTTGGTGTACCCTGCTTGCAATAATTTTCAATTTTCTTTGTTGCGTTGTCTTGTCTAGAAAGTTGACGACCTGATTTCTGACACTACGTTAGGATGAAAATGATATTGCCTGTGGCCAGACACTGATGACTATGCCAAACTTGTAGCACCTACCGATAGATACATAAAACTACCTCGACACTGAATTTTAATCGAAAAACCAGAAACGAAAGTGTGCGTTTCCCTGTAAATTCACATGATGTTATTTCATTTCATTTGTTCCCGCAAATACTTTTGATTTTGCAAACAATCAACAATAACATTATTTTGCGCTGCCTTTGTATCGATTCATCCTGAACTATTCCCTCAACTGGAATTACATAACCTGATTGTTCGCTTATGGATGTTGGAAAGATAGCAAAAACCCAAAAGCAAACAAATTCATTTCTGTCGCTCTTCATATAAGCAACTTTCTATCTACGCTATGTTTTCTAAAATCTGAATCAATGAATGACAAAGAAAAAATGTTCTCGAAAGTTCTTAAGAAGGTTAGCGTATCTTAATTCAAATACAGTTCTTGAAAAATGTTAAGTATTGAGATCGTGTGCTTTACGAATCAGTTGCGAACAACTCTTTGATGCACAGTTTCCATACAGACCATTCAGCTCATCAGCAGTACACACCTAGGTACACAGTTTGCAGGATGTTGCTTACGTCTATGAGAGAGAGAGCAAATGGTCGAGGTTGTTAGTAATGAATCACGTGATTCGTTATGCGTGATGCACGATACGAAGGCGCTCACTATCATTATTTATATACCTGCATTACTGGCAGATTCTAGCGTCTTCGTTTTGACCCTGGTGTCCCTGGTGCGGGGGATGAAGGGTTAGATGATGAGAAAAACTGTCCACGTCTTTTTCTCTTTGGCGACTGAATACTTTCTGAGGTTGAGACAGAGTTGATTAAATGTGAGACAGCAAGGTTTGTTGGACGCTGTGAAGCTGAAAAAAATGTGAAATCGAAAATCAGAGAAATATCCTCAAATGGACGCAAAAATGGCTCTTGTAAAAAGAACACATTGTTTGAATTTAATGGCCCTATGATTGAAATTACGTTAGACTGGGACAAAATTAATATATCATACTTGTACATTTTCACAATTAGTTTTTTACACTACCTCTAAATAACTGGTATCATAAACCCCATGAATTCACAAAGGAATGATAAAATGTTTATAATAAAGTTGTGTTCCAAGTTATATTGTCCTAGTACTGTGTGTGTTGGTGGCATGAAAGATCTGATTCTAGGAAGACACACAGTGCTCAATAACTGTGATTAGTAGAAACATACTTGGACCATCCTCTGTTGATGTTGCTGGTGAGCAAGGTTGAGAGACAGCATCTGGGTTTGTTATTTCCTCAGGTAAACAAAATTCACATTCATTGTTCGAGAATGGAATGGGTTCCAACTCATTCTGCAGAAATTCAAGTGATTAATTTACTGCACAATTTTACATACAATTTGGAAGAATAACCAAATTAAAATGTATACCATGAAATTTGTATTCACAAAGATAAATAGAGAGTGTAAGCTATGACAGGATACATAATAGGCTATATGAAAAAATACCCAGTATATTGCTTATAGCAAGGGATCCTTCTTTCACCATCATGGTTATCATAGGCCTAATAAGAAAATATAGCTACTTCTAAGGTCTGCTCCATAATGATGAAAATAAACAAAAGACCACCAATATAAAGACAAATAAAGACAAAAAGAAAAATACGGGTACCAGAGTTTCAAGGTTGTACATAGCGGACAAATGCCTCCAAATATCTACTGATGTCACATCAGTCTTTCCTGATGCTGCAAGAAAATTCTTGTGAATGCAAGCCATATGAAAGAATCTGTTGATACCTGGGTAGTCAAAAATCACATTACATATAACAAATGAGAGCAAGAAAAATTTAATTTTTAATATCTTATTCAAGGAAAACATGCAAAGCTATACAAATTGTGTCAACAACTCTATCATTTACTAAATTTGCTTCTTTGGGTATTCAGTGAGTAAATACTAGGATTTCTAGTTACAATGTAATCTCCTAGTCTGCGGAGTATAGCACATGCACACACAAGTGACTTTACACCATAAGAAGTGGTGCATGCAAAATGGAAATACTTTGTGTATTAAGATGTTTAAAGAAGGCATACAAGAAATTTCAACCAAGACAAAAGCCAGAAAGAAAACCAAGTGTGAAGACCATTTCATTCGACAAGTCCAAGTCATATGATTATCTGGGTAAAAAGAAATAATCCAAAATAGAACGTTTTGAGACGAAATAGCCCATCTTAGCTTAAACTTTAATAGGTAACTCAAGTGAAGATTACAGTTGACAACTACTACCTTTGATTGGTGTGAATGATAAACCACAACTTACCAACAGGCTTGTGTCCCTTCATTGAATAAAACAAATTAACTTCAGTGTCTGTGTTCCATCGGAGTCCTTCTTCATTGCCACTAACTCGCCGCCAGCCTTGTCTACTATCCGCCATTGTTGTTTGAAATGTAGCCTCTTTTTCAGCTAAATAGAGAGCTCAAGTAAAGAGGCACGCAGCAAGAACAAGGAGTGGGTGTTTGAGTTGGAGTACAGTATAAATGAATTTCACAAAATGTTGCCATCAGTTGGAGTTTTCGGCGGAGACAGTTCAGCTAAAGTAATAATATCGATTTTTCGTAAAGTTGGTTTTGTTGTCTCTGGCATTTGGGCCAACACACAGGAAAAGGCCAAGACCTTGGCATCAACAATGGGCATTCCGTTTTATACAAGCAGACTTGATGAGCTCCTCTTGCACAATGATGTGGATATTGTGTGCGTGTGTGGCTCACCTCATCAGTTTGCTGAGGTCTCGGTTAAATCATTATCAATAGGGAAACACGTCCTTTGTTCTGCCCCAGCGGGACTTAATCTTAGGGACGCAGAAAAAATGGTGACCGCTGCAGAGTACTATCCGCAGTTGCTGTCTCTCTTGATACATCCGTTGCGTTTCTTAAAGAGCTTTGTAAAAGCAAGAGAATACATAGCCCAAGGGTATTGTGGTGATCTTCTTGTTTGTGAGTGTTCTTTGCATACGGGAAATTTAGTTGGCTCCAAATATGACTGGCATTGTGATCAATCCATGGGTGGTGGGATACTCCACCAATATGGCTGCCATATTATTGATACACTGTCCTTCATTGTCAATGAGCATGCATGTGAGGCGCAAGGCTATCTTCAAACATTTGTAAAACACACTAAAAGCATGCCTGGTTTTAGACAGATCACCAGTGATGACTACAGTTCATTTCATTTAAGATACCCCACTGGAATGCATGCAAATATTACTCTCAATTCACACATGCCAACACAGTTTAACCAGGAAATACTGATTGTTGGTACTAAAGGATACCTGAGAATTGTTAATGACAGCTTGGAGGGTAGAACCAAAGATATGGATGTAACAAAAGACATTAATTTTGATGCTCACAGTGAACCAGTCAAAGTACATATAGTTGATGTAGAATACAAGCTGCCTGAAATTCACCTTCAAGGTTTAGTTTCACTCATAGAGGGAGTCAAAAGTGCATTTCAAAGTACACAGAATGCTGATAGGAGAAATGCAGATCACAACCAAATTGCTGCTGCTGCAAAGTTTGAAGATGGTATAGTCTATTTTGTATACATATTTCTTCTAGGGGCAGTTGGGTGACTGGGCATTGCCTATAGGGCCCCATTAACTATACTTTTCCTCTAGAGCCCGTTACCTTTTTTCTCTAGAATCCCAGTTTTGCAATAGTCTGTTTTAGAAGGTAACATATTTGAAGTGACATAAAAGACAGATTTATCCATATTGATATACCAGAGAAAGAAATGATTTCTAGCACATTATACATTATACAAGCCCATAAATACTGCCATACATATTTCCATTTGGCCTTGAATAGACTGCCAATCTGCTCCAAATGTCTGCCCTGCTTATTGTGTGGCATTGTTTAATGATATATTGCATTAGAAGAAGGGGGTGTGGACCACAGTTTTTGGAGGGTTTAGTTCTTTGTTTTAGCAAAAAGGAAGTGTATAACTATATTTATTTTGTTCCTTGGGTATATATCAACAATAGCCTGCTTTCTGCTTCATATTTAAATTTGTCATCCAGCATGGTAACCCAAAAGAAAACCAATAGAAATTGAAGTTTGTGCTTTGATCTTTCAAGAGTTATCATGATTTAGATTTTCCCCTTTATTATGCCATAAACTTATAGATTTCCTGCTTACAGGCTGAAGTTTAGAGTAGAAACATTGTTGTCACACTATTTTGTAATTTTTGTTCAAATTTGCAGGTTGTTATGTAAGAGCTGTCATGGATGCCATTATGACATCAGATAAAGATGGGCACTGGGTGAAGATATATTCATCACCTAAGAACAAAGAAGAAAACCCATTCTGGTCCTCCACAGAAAAGAAATCTGAAGGACTTCAGGAAAAGAGTATAGTTGGTCAGAAGATGAATTCTCCAGATCTTGGATCATCAAGAACCACATCAAATATGGTATGGAGAGAAAAAGTGAGGTGATTCAAGCAGTTTTTGTACAATTTTATTAGAAATCAATGAGTAGGAAGCAAAAAAGTAATTAAAGAAGATAGAGTGAAATTACTAATCATGTAATTATGTTAAAATATGTAGATATGAAGTCCTATTTTCACATAGTTTGTGCTGATCATGCCTTATGACATAGTACATTAGAGAAAGGGATGGGACCAGAGTTTTTGGAGGGTTTACTTCTTTGTTTTGGCAAAAAGAAGTGTATATATTGAATTTTATTCCTATATAACCATATTTCAATGAGAGCCTGCTTTCTGCTGCAGATATAGATTTGCGTTGTAGATGTAGCTTTATGTAACACATGAGTGTTTTTTGAAACTTATCAACTGTCAGTATGCTTGGTGTTTTATACAAGCAAAATAAAACAGTGTTCACTACTAGGCGTATGGAAACTGATATTGAGGAGTGTTGGCAATTACTTGGATTAACACTTGTGAAAATAAATGCCTGATACTGAAACAGAAAGTGCTGCATAAGCATGGAGTTTCTCTATGCCAACAAGTGCAGCTAGTACCATAGGCATGGATTGTTTGATAGTATGTGAAAAACAATGAGATTTTATGTGAAAAACAATGAGATTTAGCAATCATTTGATACAACAAGTCCTTGGTTGATTAATTTTATTGTATATAATGCAACATTTAAAACTACCATTGTTATTAAGGTGCTGTCATTTCACTTTAGGGTGCCATTTATCCATTGGTGTAAACTTTAATTTTGCACAAAGTTGACAGTTTGTCTTTTGAGGCAGTGGCGAAAACAAAATGCTGATGAAACCACACCTTTTGTGGCTTTTGAAAACTATCAGAAGCAGTGCATTACTGCTAATGAGAGTTTCCAATATCTGTTGAGGGCGTGGTCTCATCAACATTTGATAATAATTGGAAGAAGGGCTGTAGTCTGATTCTGTTAGAACCATGACTTGTTGCTCTGATTCATGAGTTAACATTACCCAGAAAAACTGCCAGGGAGCCCAGGCGCCCTTCAAAAAATTGGATAGAGAACTGAGTCCCCCCAACCCCCTGTTCTACAGCCTTGTGTATGTTTCATGTAAAGAGATAGCTAGCAATGTGCAAGGGGACTATTTTCCCACTGTCTCTCTCTATCTAAATGATGGATGTATCCATAGGGTGCTAGATACCTAGGATGCCATCATTGCAAATCTACATTGGTTCCCGATCTATTAGCATGTGATTGTTTGCTTAGTTGGAAGTACAAAGTTCTAGGAAGTCAAAGAAGACTAGATTTGGGCAATTTGAAACTTAAGCAGACTGCACGGATGCCAGGAGTACTTTGTTCAAATTTCAAACCTTGGTATCTGGAGCCCAGTTTACTTGGTTTCAACTCCTTTTTAACTCTCTTGTTAAGAAAGCTGTTCTACCGTATTGCTACATGCATTTGTTTGCTATAAGTAGCTTTACTTCCTCCATTAGATTTGTTCACATTACTGTGAAGATTTTAGGACTTTTTGTTGTCTTAACCAGTGTCTGGATAAATTAAAATTCTTATAAAAGCAAAATCTGTTTATGTGTTGAAAACATAAGAATTGTCATTCTGTTCTCTAAATTGTGGCACTCTCTCTCTCTCTCTGTCCTCTGTATTTCTTACTGCCGCTAGCTGTAAATGGGCAAGTGGCCTAGTAATTTGAGTGACTGTTTGCTGTGTTCGATGGGTCGATGGTTTCAGGTGCACCTCGGCCATAGTTTTTTCCAATTTAACCTGTGCTATGAATCGCTTGAGGCGTACATTCATCCCTGCGTGTTTTGCCATTTGCAAGACTAAAAGGCAGATTCGATACACATTATGACTTGCGTTGTTTCAAAGCGATATTAGGCATGTTATTATAGTACCTCTCTGGGTGCCTTCTACCTCACATTTAAGTCTTTGGTTTCCTGATATTTCTTTTTTTGTGACGTATTATTTCGTAATTTCTTTTTCATCTTCATAACTTATAGCCATTTCTTTTGTATTTATTCGTACTATTTATTAGTATCTTTAGCGTCATTATTATCAAATTATCTTTGTCCATTGGTCACAATTCACTGAACGATGCTCCTTCGAAAATCCCGCTAACTTCTGCCAAATCGAATGCATGATGCTCCTTTCCGTCAGTGATTGCTCTCTTTCATATCGTTACTGTTGTTCTATATCTCGTGTAAGTGTACTTTCTTATATTTGAGCTTGGTACAGCTCACTTGCTACAACTGCGTGGCGATAGCTTCCTCCTTGGTTGTTTCAGCGTAAAGGATAGGTGCTTTATAACCAGAACGACACTTATTGGAGCAAAGATTCGCGACGAGCTTCCTGGCATCGGCTCTTAGTGCTGGATTGAAAATCGCGTAAATAAACGGATTGCAAATGGAATTGAAGTACTGAAAGAGTTTGACTGGGATTCCTATTGCTCTTGGATATGGTGTTTTGGTAATGTAGAGTATGAGCAAAATTATTGATGGCATCCAACATACAGTGAACATAATCATGATGGCAAACAGTGTCTTGATCATTTTTGTCTCTTTTGTAAGGACGGTATTTCTGAACAGGGGGTGCTTGCGAATTTTGCGGAGTAATATAGAGTAGCATACTATTATGAAGATGTTTGAAGAGAAAACAATGATTTCCAAGACAATGAAGTATAATCTCTGCTTGAGGACGTGAGGAAGTAGAGCAAGCAGTAACGAAAGAAGCCATGGCAAGAGTAGAAGTCTTAGTACGGTTCCTTTCTTCCTCATTCTTAGTCGATAGAATACCGGTGCTGTGACGGCGATAACGCGGTCAAGGGCAATGAGACAAAGATGTGATATTGAACATACGGCATTTAGGATCTCCAAACTTATTAGGCAAGCCTTTAATGTATTCTGTAAACGAACATTCGTGTTGTCTGTGGATTTTACCCATCTGAATAGTAAATATGTTGGTATGAGTGCAATGCCAACCATGATGTCTGTGGCAGCTAGTGATAGCACGTAATATTTAAAAGCATTCTTTAACCTTCTTTGCGTACCGATGAGGTAACAGACTAATCCATTTGCTGCGATACAAACAACCCCAAGTAGGGTAAATGCAATCGTTATAGTAATATCTTCTGATAGTCCCATTGTTTTTACTGCCTCTGGGCTATTTTTGCAGGTTGCTATCGATACAGTTTGGGAGAAAGGAAACCAGTTCTCTACACAATCAATAGTATTTGCTTGTTTTTCTGAATGAAGTACCAAGTTATGCCATACGGAGCGAATTTCCTGCTAGCAAGGAACTTGAAAGCATCACTTTCTTGATTATGTTAACTGATCCTAACTGCTAGAAGAGTTACGTCTCGTATGTGCAGTATGTTATCTTGATGCTACTTATCGCTAGCTGATCAACTGCCTTTGCCAGTTTGAGTGCCTCGAGAAATGAGTTTCGATATTAAAAGTGAAAGTTAAGCCTAACTTTGAAAACTGAAATTAAGTAGAAATACAATGGAGTTCATTGGCTCAGGCTAAAACTATCTCTCCTGTATTTACACGAATGACATAGTTGTAAAACTTGTATTTTTATAGGCTGGTTTTATGAAGCATTTCCTGAATCCTGCAACTGGTCTTCTTTCGAATCTAAGTCACCATTCACGATCATATCTCCTCTTTTTTCAGTCGTTGTCTTTCTTCCTTTATTAATAGGGTCGAGAAGAACTCAAAAACATGCAAATATTACAGTTTCTTCGAAGAGGTAAAGGGCCCCTCCCACTGTGCTCCAAGAGATGTGCTTTCACTCTTTTAGGAATCTCAAAACGGAATATTATTATGCATAATCAAATATTAAAGTAGATAAAAATATCCGTATAAGCAAATAAATTGTGGGTAGTCAATCTAGTATGTTTTTGGTACCCCCTAAATACCCTAAGTTCGAACACACATGTTATCACGTTGACTGTTACCTCGCTTCCAAGAGGCCTCGGTCGAGCTCCATTCAATGGCCTAAGTAATAAACAATTAATTGATCCACCTTAAGATTCAATACAAGCCATACATCTCTTTGCTGTGGAGGTATCAAGTAATGGAACAAAGTGGATGTTTCTCCGACGTAAAAATGGAACCGCAGGATAGTGGGCTATACGATTCAGAACCTGAGGCTTCAGACGACAGTTTTCCAAAAAGAAAACAATCACATATATTGGCAGAACAAAAGAGACGCGATGCAATAAAGCGTGGGTACGACAGTCTGCTTACAGCTGTGCCCGGATTTGCTTCTTCCACAATCGAGAATAGAGGACAGAGTAAAATCAGTAAAGCGCAGGTATTGCAGAAATCGCTAGAATACATTCAGTATTTATTGGCACAGAAACAAAAGCAAGATGATGAACTGGAAGCGCTTGATAAGGAGATGAAGGCATTGGAAATAATGAAGGAAAATTATGAACAACTGGTCAAGGAAAGCCAGGTAGAAGTACGAGAAAAGAGTGAAGTATCAGAAGATGATAAACTATCTGTTTTCCTGAGAATAAGTGAATACCTGTGGGCCTCCTACAAGGAGGTAGTCTCCATCTCCTCATTCAGTACATTCTCAAACACATTAATTGGGTGGGTTGAGAAGTATTGTAAGCCTCATGCACTCAAGGACAATGTAGTAGAATCGATGAGGACAACTTTTTCAGATGGCTGATGGAGAATGTGTTAACTTATATACAAAGTACTGTAGAAATTTGTATTTAGCATGTGGAAATAAGTGAGATGTGCTGTAGGTGTTCAAACAGAGTGTTACCAATAGCACCTAGTCTGTCCAGCCATATAGTACGTTCCCATCAAATGGCAATTGTTTTTAGGATATTCTTGAATTTAGCTATATCCATCATAGAAACCTGAGTAGAGGCTCTACCTTTTTCCTAACTTTTAGTTTCCAGATTTGGTGATGCAACCTGTTTGTGGAATATATTACTCCACAGGGGAAATCTAGGACCCTTTTGTATATTAAGGATTGTTTGCTATTGTCATATTGTGCAGAGCTTGTTGAAATTCAAACAATTCAAAAATAATCTTGTTCAATTGTTGGTGCCTTATATCAGGGGTATTGCATATATATGTGGATGCTGATACAAGGGTTTCTATTGATGTCAATCTCAGGCCATAGGCAGGCTTGCAAGAGCCTTGTGGAGTTTTCCCATAAATATTCTCCACATAATATATTTATAGCGCCAAATGGGGCCATTTAGAGATAGTTCACCTGTTGTATGTGATTTAAATCAAGTCAACAGTGTATATACTTGTTATTGTTCTTTAAAAGTTGGTATTATTATTGTTACAAATATTTAAGTCATCATCTAGGAAGAAAGGATGTCTATCAATCAAATTTACTAATTTTTAAACATTTCTATAACTAGTATGGAGCTTTTGTTTACATTAAAAATGTTTTCTGTAGTCAATTTTTCTTCATACTCCAAGCTAATATACGTGTGCAGGGCTGTATATGTGAAAGCCCTGCATATGCACGAAGAAAATTGCTAAAAGTATACTCATAAATCTGTACATATTGTAGAGCTTTAACTGAGATTTAATAATACTATACTACACTGAAAATTTTCTGCACTCAGTTTTTCTCCAAACTCAAAGATAATATATTAGGGGTAGCTAAATGCCACTCACGAACAACATGCAGTTCTTTTTCTAGAAGAGTTTATTTATATTTACTAATAGATAGAAAAATTCTGCAAATAATGAACTAACTATATCATTCATAAATGAATTTTAGTTGCCACATTCTGGAAGGGTGTCATTGAAATTAGTTTCAAAGTGTGTAACTCAACTGGCATAATGGATTCTCAGAATTTTGTCCTCATAATTGCGGTCTTTTCTTCTACTTCTTATCAAAGTATTCTCATAAATGCTTAGGAACTGTAGAATCCCTTCAACTTTCAACATGCAACTTTAAAATTATACCATTATTGCAAATTCAAGGCCAATGTAGACAAAATATGGACTCAGGTTGGAATGTGTAGAAAGGGCCAAATCTTAAGGAATTAATATTTTTAAATGGTCAATCCTCTCCAAAACTGTAATTATATTTTGCAGTATTATAAGATGTTGGTTTTCTTTTCTATGATGAAATTAAAGCTCACTTGTTTGCTCTGGCAGGCTTGCATTGTGATAGGCATAGTGTGCAGCATTTGCTCAGGATCTATTTTGAATCATGGAAAACAGGGTGGAAAAAGCCTGCATGCAGACTCCATTGGTTTCAGAAAAAGATATTAGTTGAGCTGAATTGAAAATCATTTGTCATGCGACTTTTAATTCAACTCAACTAATCTCCTTTGCTGAAAACAGTCGAGTCTGCACACAGTCTAGGATGGAGATCAGGGAAGAATCAGGGAAATGTCAGGGAAAATGACTTCCCTGATTTGGCAGACACCCTGTATGCTTCCCTTGTTGAGAGTGATATCTGGAGTGTGCTAAATGTTTTGATTCAATGGTTAGTTTGTGTAGAGAAAGCTTGATATGCTGTCCTATCAAAAAAGTTTTAATAGTGTGCCCTACTCTGCTCAACTGTGTTGTTGGTCGCGTGCCCATAATTTCAGAATGTGAAAGCCCTGCATATACATGAAAATTGCTAAAAGTATACTCATAAATCTGTGCATATTGTGGAGCTTTAACTGAGATTTAACAATACTATACCACAGTGGAAATTTTCTGCACTCAGTTATTCTCCAAACTCAAAGATAATATATTAGGGATGGCCAAACTGCCACTTGGAAGCAACATGCAGTTCTTTTTCTAGAACAGTGTGATCACCCTTGTAATATAAATATGCATGAAAAGTGTTGTTACAACTGTACTGATTTGTTAAATCTATAAATATTGTGCAGTTTTAACTTAGATTTACTAATAGTTAACTACACTGGAAACTTTCTGCACTCTGTCTTTCTCCAAACTCCAATATAATATATGTATGCATGAAGAATGCAGCTACAAGTAACTTGTGACCTACAATGAGAAATGTGAAAAAATCAGCTCTGTTACTTATATTTAACTAGTGCATGGCAGTTTTATTGTATTGTTATGATGTTAGTCCTATGTGAAGACAAATTACATATATATATATATATATATATATATATATATATATATATATATATATATATATATATATATATATATATATATATATATATATATATATATATATATATATATATATATATATATATATATATATATATATATATATATATATATATATATTAGAAATATATGAGGCACTAAATGTCCTGCTGTACTCTTTCAACACACTGCAATTTCATAATATTGAGTTATAATTAAAGTAATCCTTACTTTAGGTTCTTCTTAAAGATTATCTGAATAAGGTGCCCAAACAAATGATAATAAATGCTTGAAGAAATTGTATTGACTAAATGGTCATGAAATAGATCACTATTTTAATTTACCAAATCATTTGAAGGAAAATTCCTATTCAATCTGAGTATTCTCTCTTCCAATAGGGTAAGGTACACTATTCTGTATACAAGCCTTTCAATGATACACACGTGATCATGCAAGGGTGCGTAGGGGCATGCCCAGCTCAGTTCACACACTTGAAATGTCACTTGTGCCAGCTTTATCAAAGATGCACATCGAATATAATAATAATATAATATAGCCAATCTATTTATAGTAGGCTAAATGAGAAATAACACAAAAAAGCTAATTAAAGCCTACTTACAATAATACTAGTAAAAATATATTAATAAGAATAAGAAATGAAAATGATACATTAAAAATTCCCTAAGAGCAACAAATGAAAATAAGGAAATGCTAAGACAAAAAGTCAACTTGGGCCAAATATTGTTTGCGCAATCTACAAGGATATTTTCCTGCTCTTTCCAATATTTGATAAAATTTATGAAAATAGATATGCTTCTAGAATTTTAAATCTCATTTGGCACTATATGCCATAATGAACTGTCCAGAAATGCTGCACTTTGTATGTCATAGGATACTGTTTTAACTCTTGGTTAATGCAGCCAGTTACTCACTCTTAAATAGTATGATGTGCTTTCCTGTAAAAAAATAATTTTCATGAAACATGGGTTAAAGCCTGAATTTTTCCCATAGATTTCTGTCATTTGGAGTTATAAATGCCATTGGTAGATTGTCACTGATCTATCTTTTTGTAGCAAAGTATTGAAATCTGACAAGGAAAGTACCAAGGAAAGCTCTAACAATTGAATGTTTAGGACACACAAAAGATCCCATGAACATGATTGGCAGTGCGAGTCACATTTACTCATTGAAAGGCCTGTGTATAGAGAACCAGTACTTTGTGCCCCAGTAAACATACAGGTTTCATATTAAAAACGAAATTTGAATATATTTTGATGATGGAGTCATCTCTGCATATGACATACCAGACAAGTTCTGATCTACAGTTGCATTACTCCATTCAGTTAGCACTCTCAATCAACAGACAGAAGATCAGATCAACTTTTGCTTGCAACAATACCTATAGATCTTGCTGATCAGAGCATTTTCATCTGTGCATAACTTCTACATTTTTTGTACACTAGTTCAGCAACTAATACCAATGGCCACAACCAATTACAGAATGCTTTAAGTCCTCCATCTTGTGTTTATCAATATAAAAAGGCCCAGAAATTGCCAAAATACACCACAAACATAATATTTTTGTTCAACCTGGGTGATGATGCAGTCTACATTTTTATTTAGCATTTCTTCACTCTATGTGTAACCCCATTAATATACATCATGGTACATTGGATTATTCATCCTTTCATTTTTTGCTAGGATTACCATTTACCTCGTATTTTCATATTTACATTTTCTCCATATATACTTTTGGTCCTAGTACAAAAACAAAATTTGTACAGAGCTACTATTTTACCTGATCTGCTTTTATCATCTTCACTCCAACATCAATCATCTTCTCCTTTGCAGCTGCTATTGAATCATTTGCAACACCCTTACATGCATCCTCGATGAGATAAGTCTGAAAGCCATGCTCTGCAGAGTCTACAGCACTGTATAGTACACAGAAGTCTGTAGCAAGACCACACAGAAATATTTGGGATATGTTGTGTTTCACCAAAGTCATGAACAACTCTGTTTGGGAAAGTCTACCATTGTCCCAAAAAGCTGAATAGCTGTCAATATTCTGGATGCTTCCCTTGTAAATAAGTATATCAGATTCATCTACCTGAAAATGATCATAGCAAGAGTCCATCAGGCCCCCTGATTTGTTGCACTGGAATAGACAAATTGTAAGAGTTACAATATGAACATAAATTGATATAAAATCATTACTACAAACAATAATTCAATCTGGGCCCATCAACTGCATATTAGTCTTCTTCATAAAGCATACCTGCAGATCAGCATGCAACTTTGCACCCCAACTTCCCTGCTCACAATGAACAGGCCAAAGGATTTGCTCTGAGAGAACGTCACCATCATACACAACAACTTCATACATTTTTGCATCTGCTTTGACCTGTGATGTTTTATGAATCGGGTATTTTTTCACATTTGAATGGTATGAACAATGGTTGGAAGGGTGCCAATCTAGTGTGAAAATTTTCAAGTCAAACTTGACTTTTTCCTTCAGTCTGTTGATGACCGGTACAACATCTCCACCATCTTCTTTAGCAGGTTGATTCTTTAGTGCCAATGTTCCAGAAATGAAGTCATTTTGCACATCAACAGCTATCAATGCTGATTTACTTGAGACATCCTAGAATATATATATTTATATTTGTCATAATGAATTCAACATTAAATGATATCTAAAGAATTTAAGCAATATGTTACTGTTTTCATTCAATAATAAAACCGACAGGTACACTTTGATCCTTAGCTGCTTCTCAAAGGAGCTCCCTGCCTTTCACTTTGGAATTGTAGATTGAATTGAATTGAATTGTAGGTCAACAATTTCTACTATTAAAAGTATTTGAGGAAAACCAACCTTTTGGGGGTCTCTAACTTGCAAAATAAAAATTTGCATCTTTAGGACCCAAATATGAACCAATGTGGAAATAGTGATAAGGAAAATTTACAAAAATAATATATCCTGTTATCTGAAACTAATATTTGCAAAAGTGGGATCTAAATAAGAAGGCTTGCCAGCCACAAATGTGTGACAGCACTGGGGATCTTTAACCTAAAAGACCTAATAATTGGGGTTCCTTAAACCAATGCTAAGTATATGAAGGTAGCAAAACTATTCATGTGTGCCTTCTGTCTAGAAAGGTATGATGTACCTTTACTTGGAATCATAGCAATGTTTCTGTGCTGAATAAAATTTGCTTGCATAAAAATTAATGACTTGAAATTGATGATACTATAGTGCTTGTCATTTCATGTTCTAAAACAAAAATGCAAACCAAATCATTGACAGTGTGTCAAGATTACAGCACCATACCTCTCTTGTCCAATACTTGAGGCAGTTTTTCCACATTTCCAAGCTAATTTTACCATGAAGCTGCAAAATATATTGAATTTTAGTTAAAATTAGGTTATGAAGTATATTTATTATTAAGATAATTATGTCTATATCTCAGAGAAATAAATTATATTACAGGAAGTCAGAAGAAATGGGTGAGATCTGCTGCTTGAAAAGAGCTTGTCAGTGAATGAGGAAGCAAATCAAGACAGGTTTATTTTAAGTATCAAAAAGGCAGGAATGATTGCTTTTGGTGAAGACTGAAGAGTAAGTATATTTGCAAATACCTAAATAGCAAAGATCATACGGCAACAGGCTGGGTGCTTATAACAATATTTTGCAGCCATGAGGGAAGGGGGAAGAGATTCACTTTTATTGTTATCCCATAAAACAGTGTAATATAGTATCTAGATCACTATTGTTGAAAGCATACATTAACTTCAAAGATTATTTTCCAATTAAAAGCAAAGGCATACAGAGTGATGAGCCAGTGCTTCTAAGAGACCATCTTCTTGATCTGGAGATAAGATGCAGTGCTTTCCATTAACAAGCTCAGAAAATATTTCCCTTAGTACTTCTTTAGGGACATTTCTCCAATACTTGTGTCTAAAATAAGAAATTTCAAAAATTAAAAAAACTTTACTTTTTTGTGTACTAAGTTAAGGACTATTAAAAACACAAAACTACTCAAAATGGAGGCTAAGTCCATTGTTTTCATATTGATACCAGAGATGCAAATTGCTTCAAGATACTAACACACTTGAGCTACATAAACCATTACTGTTCTCAAATAAAGTCAATGCAAACAGGTTGTGGTAGTTCACCAGTTATTTTTTGCTTGACATTGAAACACATCTTTGTTATTTCCTTGCAGAACAGCCAAAGTATTAAAGTCATAGTCCATTTCTAAATGAAATAAACCCAAAAAGCATTTGCTCCAAAACTAACTCATCCTATCTATAAGAGTGTACATAGAACAAATGGCCTATTCATAATAAAGGCATAGCCCTTAAGTATTAAATTCATTTGGGCTCTACGTCAATAAAACCTAAAGACGAATGCAGATCATGAGGCCTGCCTACATGGAATGCACCCCGTAGCAAATGTGCCGATAGTGAGCGTGATTTTTACAAGGAGTACACCTTAGCCTGTCAAAAGGTTACTGTGAACAGTGTAAGAGTTAGAGTTTGACTCTGACAAATACACCAGGCCTTACTCTGACAATTACACAAGTTACGAATGTATTTTGTTGCAAACGCTAGCAGCGTAGGGGCGAGGAGGCTGGAAGGGCTGCAGCCCCCTCAATTAGTCACTACAGCTAAACAATAACTCATTCGGGCGATAGATCGATGATTCAGGCAGACATTTTGCATCCCCCTAAATCTAAAGTCCCCCTATACCCATATGTGCTGCAAACTACAAGCTAAGTAGGCTAATGAAACTGAAACTGAATGAAAAAGGAAAGCAATCATTATACGTTTATTCATTTGGCTAGATTTGGCAAACGTACTTCATGAGCTCTTTTTGCTTGAAAACATGCTCTAGGTCATTATCAGTTATCTTGATCTTTTCCTCTCTGAATTTGTCAAAGTATTTTGTGATACGGTCCATTTTGCTCGCCAAAAGTCATTTATTTATGGCAACCGAATACAAGTCAGTTCCAGATCATGTTCCACTTCCAGATTCGCCCAGCCTCAGTTCCATATTCAGATTCAGATTCCAAAGTTTTCCAAAGTCAGATTCGCACATCAATCGCAGATGTTGAGTCAAAATGCAGATCTCTTAAAATAACGCTTTTATTTTGACTAAAACGAATAGTTTTACGACGTATTCATAGAAGGGGAGGGGGTGGTTTCCTCTTGTCGATGTCGTCACAAGGATTCTAGAAATTTGAGCAAAGTCATGATAGTCTCTAAGAATATACAATCTAGAGGTTGTATGATAGTCTTCAGTGTCTACTAACTCTAGATTATTTATCACTGTTAACAAAGAATACTTTACCAGACCCATGATACATAGTCACAACGGTAAGATCTCGCAAAATAGAACCACAATGTTTACGAATCCTTTCTTCTAAGAGCTTAATTCAATAAAATAGCTTTTTCCTTGCAACACAGAAGTTTTATTCTATCCAAGTGCTCAAGTCTTAACTCAACATCTACGAATCTGGATCTGAGGCTGGGGGAATCTTGAGGAATCTTGAACTGACTTGTATCCAGCGTGTATTTCCAGGAAATCACGCAACAACAACAGGAATGTGTGTCTGGTTTTGGGGAAGTGATCGGTGCTCGATGCTTTACGACGAAGGGTGGGGGGGGTGTATTCTCTTCTTGACTTCATTCATTTCATGAATTTCTTCTACTTCCTCCAAATTAACCCTTTAAATCACTGCCCTGATAATCTGTAAGCCTTAATTTCATTGGTAACCATGAACGGCCGTTTAATCGCCTTTTTGTAAGGAACCATTTTATAAGGAACCTACGTATAGAATGCCAAAATATTTAAAGAACTTACACTACTAAAGGAAAATTCCCTAAAGAACTTTTCAATTTGAAAATTTTTTATAACAGCAAACAATCAATCGCAGAGCAAGAACGACGATGAAAAAATCATTTTAAGGTTGATGTTAATCGACCATCCATTTCTCCTTAATTACGTAGACATTAGGACAAATCCATGATACATTAAGACAAATCCATGATACATAAAGACACATCCATGATACAAACCATTTCCAAGGTCCATCATCAATGTAAAAATCAAGGCGTGTTCAGCAAACAATCAAGAATTGAGACGCTAGTTCCATTCATTTGCATCCAAAAACCAGCATATATTGTTTGCTATGCTTGTGTCAAGTGTTTCATGCTTCATTCGTCTTACCATAAGTTATAGCCAAAATTAAATGCAAAATTCGGGGGTTCAATGTTTACTTGTGTCTGTACCACATAGACGGCACCGAATGTGGAGTGAAAATTAAGGAATTATTAAGGAACTTTTAGTACTACACTTTGACCACTGGAGGTGCAAAAATAAGGAACTTTTGGAATTAGGCCTTGAGCTAGGTTCCTTATAAAAAGCGTGTATATCAATGACGTTGAAATTGTAGCCGGCTGCACAGTTTTTTGAGAGAAAGCTTTCCGCCCAGCACTGAAACTTTCTTAGATTTTTCTCATGATGTTAGCACTGAGATTTTCTAAAGCCTTTCTTTGCGGGAATATTCGAGTTTATGTAATACTGCAGTTTTGCACAGAAAGACAGGGCACAGGTACTACACAAACACAGCTCTGAAATACGTAGATTTTCTTACACAAGAGAGATGATGAACTGCATCAACTTACCAACTTTCTTAGGTCTCAAAGATCCAATCGTGAACTTTCTTAAGCTTTTGAACAGCTTAGTACCGCGTCAATCTCTTCCAAAAGTCCTTGTAACATCCAAAACTTAATGAATGAAAGTTAGTAATAATGTGATTCCGGTCTATAAGACAGGATTAACATCCCCTTCCCCCTTAAAACAATGTTGCAGTAAAGAATACTTTTCACAGAGGTAGTTCTAACAAACTTGACTTATATTGCACTTTGCTAATCCTGTATAAATAAACATTGTTTTGAAGGGAAGAAGGGAAGTCTATGTATTCATCCTAGAAAACAGTGTAAGTGTTCCAAGACTTGTGGCAGAGTTTTTGTTTATGAGCCACTTTCTTGTAAAAAACGTGTAGCCCGATGAGTACAATTCTTTAATTCTCAAAAGAATGGAGCTTATCATGGCACAGTCGATTTGGTTTCTTCTCACTGAAAATTAGCTTGGTTTCTATCCACATACATTATTTACGTAGAATGAAGTGGGTGGAGTAGACCAATTTGACAATGCTCATAACCAGGAAAAGGGGCACTAATCATAGTGGTGTGGCACTGAATGGAAAGTAGGACTTGCATTGGAAATCCTAAAGCTTCATGAATGTTTTGGTACTGTTGATTTCAATCCACATTTTAGTTTTTGGAATATTTCGACATTACGCTAAAATGTGGACTAGTCTCATTAGAGGAAGCATTTGTCACTTAAGTCCACTGAATGTATTAACTGAAACATGCCAGAAAGTTCGATTTTAATGACGCTGTAGTTTGTAAGAACACAAATGACTGAGCCGAGTAACAAATGAGTGAAGAGTTGTTGATCGTCAGTAGTGAAAGGAATCTTGTCATAAGCACTAATTTTTTATCATGAGTTGTCCATCAATTTAAGAGAATCTAGTTTACTTACCATTTATCAAGAATTTCTTTCTAGCAAGAAACTTATCATCAGTGTAGAAGCTATTCTTATCTAGTGTTTATCACGCAAAAATTAAATGTTTTCCTTAGGATAGACCATCTTTTCCCCCAATTTTTTCTGCCTGAACACACTGTCGACCTGCCTGGCATGATGCAAAGCCCTAGAGCTGCTGTTAGGATAAAGTGGGTTCTTAATCGATCATTCAAATTGCAGCCACTCAAAGTATAATTTTTTAGCAATTGGACTTAAGTGTATCAAATACAATTGCACGAAACATATTGAATGTATTTGATAGTACAAAGTTGCTTAGATTTTCCTGCCTCCTACAAGTAGACTCATTATATAGGCAGGTTGACAAGGGCACTGAAGTCGGGCTTATGAGAATAATGCTGTGCTTTTTGTCACTTTAAAACTCTGTAAAAACTGCGTAGAAACTAACTTCATTCACGACGCCCCTCTGGTGATGATCATAATACATATATTCTGAACTACTGGTTTCTACAATCTACTTGTCCAGTAATCATTGTATAGACGAAGCATAATGCGATTTAATAAAGCCAATTAAAACAAAATGGAATTATCCCTCTCTCTAGAACTTCAGAGATGTTCGAATATTTAGTATCCCGTGGTATTATAGAACTTGGATACCATATTGCACTTACTTACATACAGGACCTATACAAAGTGTATGGATATTGATGCATTGAGGCCTGTGGTTTCTGTTTAAGTTTGCTTCCACCAGAGCATTGTTTACACTACTGAGCTCCGTTGCTACGTGAAGGAATGAACGCAAACGCGGCAAGTCCTTGGCGGTAATGGATAAAACATACGACCCACAGTAACTATGGTTTTGAAACACAAATATTAATCTTCATATTCTTGCAGACATCAATGTGAAAGAAAGCAAGGACTAATTTAAATTTTCGCGATTTACTGTCTACGAGGTCCAGGCTGCACTGACTGTACGATTTATGGTCATATGTGGCTGCCGATGTTCCCAGCTATAAGATTTCATAATGGGTTTGTGATCGGCGTACTTGTGTATCTATCTCAAAGTGCCTATATGAAGGAGATCCATAGTATTTATTTATCTCACGAACGAATTAGTACGTAAAGATATGGCAGACTCAAGTATGAGAAAAGAATCTAGTCCTGGTGGGAGTAGGCCCACTTCGAAATTTAGAAGTCGAAGAAGCCAAACAGAACAAAACATGAAAAAGGCACCAAGATTAGCAACCTCACTCGCACCCGGTGAAACAATAAAGGATAAGCAAGTAAGTTACTATGATCGTAGCCTAAAATTGCGATTGTTTACATTATGAAGAACTTCAAGATTCAGAATTAGAATACTTCAATGTAATAGAGTAAGCAGGAATTATTATGCTAGAATGCTATAAAGAAAAGCTTGGTCCTCGTCAGCATTTTGCAAGATGTCACGGAGACTCAGTTTCCCCCCTCTAAGAAACTATTGGTAGACAGAGGTGCCAGATAGGGCCGAAATTCTCTGGCGTGTTCTTCAAAACACGTTACCGAGATGAAAGCTTCAGGTTTTGGTGTAAGATGATTTGAAAGATTCCTTGTTAGTTGATGTTGTGGTGAAATAGCTATATCAATTGTCTACCTATTAGTCAGAACCTCTTTCATTCCCAGAAAGTCTGACATTAATATATCGTCAGCTCCTACATGCATCTTGCACAAAAATGTTTTTCTTTGATAAAGTAAATAAGGTGGACCATCGGCATGGTATGTGTTGGAAGTCTCTTTAGCCATTTATGGAAAGTATGGCACCATGCACCTGAGACATCCTTGAGAAACTCATAGTTACCAAGTCTCATACTTCACTGGAGACTCCAGCTTATCATTGTCGTCTCTAGCGGACCTCCTGCAATGGCAAAATTTTGTAAAATCTCCAGCATTTATTTCATGTTGCAAAAACATCCAAAATTGTCTCTCTCAAAATATATTGAAACTTGGCAAATCAAACTGTTCATTCATCATCAGTCCATTTTTTAGATTAGAAAACTAATCATTGTTAGAATGAGTGCTTTTTATGGTTATGATCTATAGTGTTTTTAGGTATTGCTATGTATTGATGTTTCCTTAATGGCTGCCTAGCAGTGGCAGTGTCTGCCCCATCTCACCCTCTTAGCTCTGTCACATGGCCACACCCTTTTCTCCAGCTTTGTGATAGATAAAACCTGGCAACTATGGGAAACTGGAGCTGTATACTTGGTATAATGGATCTTCTTAGATCTGGGAGATTGTGTCGTATGGATGAAGTCCAAATTATAAAATCTAAGTAGCTTGGCATTGATTTGAATCAACTAATTGAGTGCATGCCTGAAGTGTACATTCCGCAATCTTGTACACAACTCACTTAGAAATGTTCTTCTTTACTCCTAAGATCTCAGGCAAAAGTATCATCTGAATATCCAATGAAGCCTGTCACTCATTTTCAGTTAGAATTGTTGTATGATCAGAAAGTTGGATATAGCATCTTAAGTAGGTTTTAGATAGAATGCACATTGGACTGCTGGCTCCTGGAGTGGACTGGCTGGTCAGAATATTTGGGCAGATGCCTGAGGGACTGGCTGCCTGAAGAGGAAAAACCATTAGAGTTTGAATGCATATTTGAATGAGCTGATATTAAATCTGTGGATTCACCAGAAAGTTGTAGTTTTTGTATATTTCTGCCCACCGATTTACATTTTTGACAGTTTGTAGGCCAGTTTGGTCAAAATGTGGCTGGATTGAAAAATCTAGTCTGCCCACTCCAGTTCTGGCCAGGTTGGCTCTGGTTGCTTCCCCATGTAGGTATTCAGTGCTAGCTAACATATTTTGCTTGTCAGTGAAAGTATTAGACAAAGAAGGTTAATTCAATTGTTTCTAAAATTTTCAGATTCGATTCTGATATTTTTTGATTGATAAGCTAACAAGTTTCTTCCTTAGGATATGGCTAAGTTTCCAGTCTGGTGTTTAGATGTGTTACAGCCTATGACCCTATATTTACACTAAATATAATATTATTGTTATTATTAATGAATTTTTATTTAATATTATGATATCTAGCTGAGGTGTTAAACACAGAAAATACTCTTTTTTCAGCAAAGAGCTAGAGAAGAGAGGGAAGCAAGAAAATCAATGTTAGATGGTAGACATGAAACTCTACTAGCAACTGTTTCAACTACACTTGGGTTAGAGTTCAATGATGTAGTTGATCATGTTCTTGATGGGGACCAGGTCTGTAACAATCATCTGTCATAGTATGAAAACCTCTTATTTCTTGGAAAATCAACTGATGTTTCTCCTACCATTGTAGCAGTTGGTTATAATTGACAAAGGGGGTTCAATATGGGGAAAATAAATAGAAGATATTTTAATGCATTTGAAGATATTTTAGTTTCTGTTACTTTTTATTCATTGTAATTGCAATTTGTTAGCCACTGAGCATAAGATACTGTCAGAAAGGAAAACTTTGCTGCTTTATATAATACAGACTGTGCAAGACCCTTGTTTGAGAGGGAATTTATTCTAGGACAATGTTTTCAATTTTTAGTTGCCAATGTGCTGCTAGGTGGAATGCATTTGATGATAGTCCAAAGCTTGCCTAGAGCCATCAACCTCATGCATGTTCATATTAAGAAAATATCATATACTATACTTCATATTTCTGTTAAACTATCTGTGTTTGTAACAGATTGAACAAATGGAAGAGTTCTTCAATCCTGATGGCAGAATACAACTCATGTTTTACTATCAAGATGTTGATACCACTACAGCAGTTTGTAAGCATATCCACTTCTATACCAATACATGGAAAATTCCCTTTTTCAGCTCAGGCATCTTAGATCTGGTCTTTTTTTGCAGGAATGTTTACTACAGTAGTCTTAGTTGACCTCAAATAAACTGTGCTCAAAATCCCCACAGTTATTCTAAATTTGGCTCCTGTAGTTTGTAAAGGCAAATATTAGTTCTAACTACTCCTGTCCTATCCTTTGCTAATAAGCTAAGACAGGGTATGTTCAAGGATCAGGAGATGTGAAAAATTCTCATAGTTAATTGTACTTCAGCCAGCTACCGACTAACCTGTGCTTTCACCTTTTTTGTACTGATGTTTTTCTGTTATTGCTTTGTTTTGATTCAGCAAAAAGTCCAAAGATTGGCATGGGAGGTGCATCAAAACACATTCCCACAAGAATTCTCAAGCCAAGATTGTTCATTACGGATGGAAGCGACGAAAGTCTTACTGGCGTTTGCCTCTACTTTATTAAATCGTCGAAAAGCAAGGTCATTTCGACATCAAATGTCCACACAGTATGTCGTATTTTGCTTATTATTTATTTGTGTATGCTTGACTTCCCAAATATACGATCTCTGAGAAGGTACTGAATAGGCAGAACGAAGTAAAATCAAATACATCATGAAACTTTGATTAAGTGAAACGGTTTGACTGACTGAGTCACAACAAAGAACAGCTTCACCCAACCTCGAGTATTCTTCAAATGTTTGATTGGGTACTTCAAAAGAGTTGAGTTTAAGGATATGAATGGGCCACGTAAATACCGCATGTTTTGCTATTAGTGGCCGAAGTCAAGAATCAACTCTTACTTGTATACTAACATATTTACATTAACAATCCTTTGAATAGTGAATAATATGTTTTGAACTAAATTGTATGCAAAAATGGCCACTAATAAAGCTTCTTTGCAGCAAATGCGTCATTCTGAATTAAATAATGTATGCAAATTTACGAACTATGCACTCTAAAAAACTGTTTTCAAAATTTCAAAATTTTTAAAGTCCTTTTTTACCGTGATCTGTTATCTGTCATCTGTATACTATGAGTAGACATCTGTGTATACCCCTCTAAAGTTAAATGTATCAATGATGGCGATGGATTTGATGCTGATTTTGAAACAATGATAATGATGATGGCAATTATTTTTATTAGTCTTATTATTATTATAAGACCTTAATAAGGGAACAGCAGCAAAATTCAATGAAGTTATATATGCAAATTTGCCCATGAGTGCTCTTGGTGTTTTTGACCAGCACATCTCAAGCTTTCGTGATATGTTAAGAGACCTTAAATACGACATTGCAAGGGCATCGCAACCAGAAAGTATATAATAAGACGGACAATGACCATTGCCGTAAGAACTGCTTGCTATATATTCTGCCGCCGCATTAAAGGTTGGGATTCTCCGAAACTTCTTATATTTTAAGATTTTGACTATATTATTTTTTTTATATTATCCATGTAGCCATCTGTAGACTACCTCATCTTCAGACGAGGTTTACAGTTGTATATTTAGATGGAATTTCATGAAGTTTTCGTTATAGTGATGAAATGAAGTTTTGCCGTGTCATCAAATGCAATATTTACACCTCTCATGCTTTTGTTGTTTATGTTCTAAAGTACTCAATGCGCATTAAAAATAGATGTCGTTACAGCTGATTTTATCGTGTTTTGAAATGTTTAGCCATTTGGTTTTTTAAACCCACTTCATTCAAGCACGGACAATAGAGACAGTTGGGTCACGATGATTTTTTCAAATCTCGCCTCTTGCCCAGTGGCAACACAATTTATTGTAGTTTAGGATTTTAAGTGCAGCTTGCATTCTGAGTGCTCGCAGTCAGGTCTGCTAGACAGTCTGCTTTTATGTGCAGCACTTCTCCTTCCATAAACATTTTCTGTGATCTCACACAGAAGGATTTATGAGTTGACCTCGTTTTGTGCATGACAATGCTAGAAATCTGACTAAATCTTCATAATGCCTCTTTTTATTGTCCTTGAAAATCAGATTGTTACTTTCCTTTTAGGATGTGAATTTTGGTGTAATTGATGCAAAGAATCGCAACATCATTTGCGCAATCAAAGACATTTTGTCCAATCTTTATATCCCTGTCGTATCACAGTCGTCAAATTGGGGTGATCTTTCTGGCAAAGAAGCACTCCCTTCGCGAAATAAATTCCTCGGTTCTTTAGAAACGTTTGTAGAAGTGCTGAGTGGTGCACAGGACAGCCTGGAAGAGGCTGTTACGCTAGACGAATGTACCTCTATCGATTTATCGAAATTCTATTCGCCTTCAACGTATTCTATTGCGACAAATTCAACAGAGATGCTAGAGACCATCGAGGCACAAGCACTAGTGTGGATTAAACAAATTGAGCAGGTATATTTTTCGTGATAGTTTTGATGAATGAACCCTTTCGGAATGTGAAACGCTTTTATAGGGGCATCAGAATGAAGTCTACTAGGGGTACGACACCATTATTGCGAAGAAGAGGAGCCGCGATGCTTTATTTTGTCAGAATAGTGACCTTGGAAAATTGCCTTTTTGTGACAAATGTTGCCTTATTTTTTCCTACTAGCTTTGAATTACTTTCGTTGTATCTTGCATGCTAGCTTTTGATATCTATGAATCATTTCACTTCAGTTATGGTACCTTAGAACTGAAACCAGTTATATATTTATGATTTCTTGCTTGAAAGGGAACACCAAAAAGCTCCTCACTGTAATATTCAAATTGTTTTCTCCTCCAGGTCTTGGCAGAAAGTGAGCAAATGCGAAGGGAAGCTGATAATGTTGGTCCTAAGGCTGAGCTGGAACACTGGAAGAAAAGAATGGCAAAATTCAATTCACTGATGGACCAAATCAAATCAACAGATTGTAAAACTGTGACAGGAATTCTTATTGCAGCTAAATCAAAAGTAATTAAGGTACGTGCAAGATTGCAAGGTTTTTATGTCTGTCTGCTTTTCAGTTGTACACTTGCTTCTTGTCTGCGTCGAATGTTTTCCTTGTCATTCTGACCATTTATTCTTTCCTATTACATACCATTGCTCTTTGTGACACTTTTTCACATCTTTTATTGTACGCTGTTGTACCCAAGGGCGTGTATCCATAGAATGTGCTCCTTAAGCCCCCCAATCAGCAATGGCTAGCGCCGCCCCTTATCACATGTATATTCAGATACCTTTCCATCCCCTCCTAGGCCTGGCGTGAGCTTGACAAGAAGATAACCGATTTCGCAAATGAAGCAAAAGACAATGTGAAGTTCTTGTACACTTTGGAAAAGTTCTGTGAGCCATTATACAATAATGATCCAGTTTCAATGATGGATAGTATACCAGGCCTCTTGAATGCCATTCGAATGATTCATAGCTATTCAAGATACTACAATACATCCGAAAGAATGACTGCCATATTTGTAAAAGTATGTTTTTGCATTTTATCAGCTATGTATAAATATATGTTTAAATAAGTAAATAAATATATCTTTTAAGGAATTCTCATACAGATGCAAGCACTTGAGATAACTTATGCTCTGTATGAAAAGAAGCTCTTTCTTTTTTTTTTTTTGATTTACAAGCCAGTTTAATTTAAAGACTTACATTTATCAACATTTTGTTAATGTATTTTGGAATCGGTTGTAGAATGCAGTCAAGAAAATATGGAACTGGAAAGGTTTCGATAGTTGGCTAGCGTTGCGTTCAAATGATTCCTGGGTTTGGGTGAAGAGCAGTCGAAGGATAAGTGAGACTCAGGAAAAGATACGAATACGCGAATACGACAATAATCAATGCGAATACGATTTTCAATCTTTTGCCATCAATAAAGTATAGCCGTATAATTAGCGATAGTTGACGCGTCAATGGGAGTTTTTGAATAATGTTTTTACAGGGAAAATAAAAATCTACGAGAGATTAGAGTATTTGCTGTGGAATTGTCATTCTGTTCTGTACATAGTTTTTATTTTGCAAATTGTTCGTAACGAGTCAAATTTTCTTCCAGGTTACGAATCAAATGATAACAGCGTGCAAAAGTTACGTCACTGAGCATAACACAAGATCTATTTGGGACTTAGATCAGGATGAAGTTATAAAAAGATTTAACAACTGCTTAAGGCTTAATGAAGAATATCAGATGTGTTTCCAGCGAACGAAGAAAAAAATTGAAGAACACCCTGAAGAGAGGCAATTTGAATTCAGTGAGACTTATATTTTTGGTAAAATTAACACATTTGCGAGACGATTGCAGAAGTTAATTGAGATGTTTACAACACTGAGAAGTTTTGATCGTCTTGGTTTATCAAAAATTGAAGGAATTGAAATGATTAATGCAAAGTTTCAATTGATTATGACAACAATGAGGAAGAAGCCTTACGATATGCTAGACTATAGAAAAACGGAATTCGATACTGATTTTGAGGAGTTCAGGAGACAGATAAATGACCTCGAGGTTTGTTTTCTGTTCCTTTTTATTGGCAGGAAGAATTTTTAGTATTCATCCCTGATACATCTAAGTACGTTACGGTTATTATAGCAAGCATTTTCATTTAGGTAGATAGTGCAATTTAGATGCATTAACGGAAGTTGTAATTTTTGTTTACTGTACTTTCGCGGAGCTATGTAGATTCGAGAATCTTGTGTTCGTTTTGCCATCACTTTTTGCAATGGTCTTCCATCAACCAATAAATTATATTAGAATTCAAGCTGAGAAAGACTACACTGCGTTGCTATTCATGAATCGAGATTTGATCATGGCTTACGAAAATAATCACTAACTCTTTAACTGTAATTCTCTACTTATGGTCATACAAGGATTGATTGACGTGTATGAAAATGAGGCTATACGCTGCTTAGAAGTAATCCTATTACATGATTAGCATACTTCCATATTCACAGTGTCTAGGGCTTTTGTTTCCAATGTTTGCTTTTTTGTGCTTAATCCAGTGCACCTTAATAACTGCCAGTTGTACTCTTTTTGCCTTTGTGAATTAAACAGTTTGAAGTTTGTCGAGTTTCTCTCAGGCCTTTGTATAATTTACCAGTACTAAGTTGTGAGCCTATATGAATGTATAAGATAACAGATACAATCAAGTTTGTTATACTGGTGGGTATAACAGATGTTATATAGATCTTATTTCCCCTCGCTGATCTGCCATTCAATAAGCTTGCATTTGTTCTTTATTCAGAATCAGTTAACTACATTTATGGAGACAATTTTCTCTAAGATAGCAGACATGTCCACTGCTTTAAGAATGATCCAAAGATTTGAATGGTAAATATTTTATCTCTATTCATTTATAGTAGATTAGTTGTATGTTTTTGTATAATCACATTACCACTCAATAAATGATAATAGACCCACATGTTTGTAGGACAGCAGTATTGTATTTGTTGCATATTTGCATTTTTCTACTATTTTGGATATTTCCATTTTTTGTATTTGAAATCTCATGTCCGGCGAGCTAGAAAGATAATTTTTCCGAAAATCTTGATAGTTTCCTATGTTTTGTAAGGCCAGTGACAAAATATATCATGAAATTTACTTAATGGATGAGTTGGTGCTGCATCCCATCACCTCCTTTGCAATGCATCCGTTATACACATTTTCTATAGAATGTAGCTTTTGTTACTATCAGTTTTAGAAATTTCTGCAGCTGCCTTACAAATTGCATTATAAAATTCTAACTAAGTTTGCTTTTTTATGCCCGATTTTCGAATTGGAAGATGTCTTTTTAAGATTATTCGATAAGCATGAATGCCAACATTTGGTGCAGTCTTCCCAGTTCGTGTCTTTATCAGAAAACTACGACAGTTTACTGGAAAGTAAATTCAACTAGCTTCACAAACCCTGCCTATTGTGACTTGTTTGTGCTTGTTTCTTTTTCCAAAAGGCTCCAGCTGCAGAGTCTGAAAGCGCCTATACAAGAGCAGTACACAAGGCTCCTTCTTCAGTTTGGTAAAGAAATCGAACACACTTCGAAAATATACCAGAAGCACAAGAGTGATCCTCCGATTGGACGAGACCTTCCACCAATCGCTGGAAGGATATCTTGGGCAAGACAGCTTTATAGACGAATTCAGGTGCCAATGGATTCGTTTAACATACACCCGACAATACTGAAAGACCCGGATGCGAAGAAAGTTATAAAGAGTTATAATAAGACATCGAGAGTGCTCGTTGAATTTGAATGTTTGTATTATCAAGCCTGGAGTAAGCAGGTATTGGTTTTATTTGTTTGTGTATATATGTATATAGACATACCTGCGTATCTGTGTTTGCATCTGTGTGTTTCGTACGCTTATCATGTTTACCATGTTTGGTTTGTTGAACATGCATGGTGTGCTTGATGTGCATAATGTGTTCATGTATGTACGATGCGTATCATGTAGTGTTTGGTACATGTAGGTTATGTCTTGTTGTTTTGTGTGAATTATGTTGATTATGTTTAATCAATGTGCATTTTATCAATATTCAACAAAACCGACGTGTTCTACCTCAGAAAGTGAGGATGACTGCCTGTTTTTCTCCCTTGTAGTATTTTTGTCTATGGCAATCGACACTAGTTATTACTTGTGAATTGGATATACTTGATGACCCATCTTAGTCATTTGTTAACGCATCTGTTCACAGGTGGAAGTAGCAATTTCTGGCCTTCATGCTTCGTTGCTTGTGCGTCATCCAAACGACAAAAAGAAGCTATTTGTTAACTTTGATCCCGAGATTTTGACACTGATGAGGGAGACTGAATGTATTGCCAGGATGGGACTTAGTGTTCCTTATATCGCAATGCCATTGAAGCAAAAGCAAAGTGTCTTTAAAAAGAACTTCAATAAACTTGAGGTAAATTTTTGATGTTTTTGCTACATTAACTGTTTACTCTTTTAAGCTCACTGAAGTTGATTTAGGTTTAATTAAGCTCCGTTAAGTTCGGTTTATCTCATTAAAATGAAATGCAGCTCTGATTGAAATACATTGTTATACGAATGAAGCTATAACTGATGATAGCCTTGAATTTTTCCTCTGATGTAGGCCTTACGTATGGGCGGAGATTCATGTACGTATTTTGATACGTCCCTGAAATGGAAAAAGCTCATGTAAATGTACATGAGAAGTTTTATGTATCAGTGGTCGTCCTTGCTATGATTATTTGCAAAAGAGGCAGTCTCGTGTATTTCGGGTACATAGCTATTTGTTTTCTTTCCATAGATGATGCTGGAGGAGCGCAATCGCGTTCTTGGAAAAATACCTCAGACGTTTAGACCACTGTTTGGCCCACATCTGACGAAGCTCGAAGCCGCCATTGAGCCAGGGCTAACTATGCTCACATGGACATCGATGAATATCACGACTTATTTGGAAACCGTTTACGAAGCATTAAGAGAGGTAGAGCTGCTTATTGACAGAGCAAATGATCTTGTGAAATATAGAATAGAGAACATTCTTGTTGACATGACTAACGTTACTCTATGCGAGTTGCCCGCCGAATCGCCGTGGACTATAGAAGAGTTCATAAAAAACACAGAGGTAGGTTTAGCCATCCCTTCACCTTAACTTGCACATATGAAATTCCGATGTAAATTTTTTTCTCTATGTGGCTTCGGTTCTCAGTGCATCTTATGTTTTTTGAAATCTTTTGATGCTAATATAGTGTAACCCATTGTGGTTTAGATAAAATAAATAGCAGTATCTTCGTTTTCTATCGATTTCTTTATCCTTTTTCTACAGTATCATACATATAGTCTTTGCATATTGAACTAACGTAGTCTTTTTCTTCAAAATTCCCTCACTTGTGTATTAATTATGACATGTTGTTGTTTTCGAGGAAAGACTTACCGTTAGAGGTATTGTTTTGAGAATAGATCATATTCATGAAGATGGGAGAGAGCTATTTTGTAGTAGTCTGTTTCCTTTGAATTTCTACGCAGGTTATCCACGAACTTTTTCAATATTAACGTATTTACTTTTCGCTACGTCTACTTTGGTAGACACCTAACTTCCGCATTTATAGGCTTGAGTCGATAACTTGAAATTTGTTTCGAAATAAAAGCAAGGAGGCTATAACCCAACTAGCCGGAGATGGGAAATGGATATTAATTATTGTATGGGTTTTTCTAGGAATTATGCAGAAGAGGGGCAGAAATTCTGGAAAGCAAGAGCATGCTTGTGCAAGAAGCTGCTAGTGAATTGATTGAAATGCTTCTCGATGTCGGTGAAGATCAGATAGCTCCCAAAGGTTTTAAATGTTTCCTCATCCAGTGCATTCATTATCGGCTTAATGGAAGTCGTACCCTATCAACATCAGTAGTTCTAACTCAGCTTATTGTTTTAATTTCACTTCTCTTATATTCAGGGACTTTGCTGTCATGTGTAGCCTGTTGTGCAGAACTATGTTGTTACAAATAAATATTGAAAGAGTTAGTATTTTCATTGTATTTACGTGTAGAGTATTAGGAGATAGTGCACAGAAGCAAACTTTTTCGAGTGTTACTCTGGTCTCATTGGCCACATATGTATTTACCCACAGTGTGCGAACTGCTATAGGTTTGTTTGTAGTCCGAACAGTTTCAGACTTCAAACTGCACTGTAGTCAAGATATCCCTGTTGCTTTTGACGAAAGATCTTTTGTACTAGCGTAAGGCACAGTGCAATTTTAATGAGATGGAGATATAACGCTGTTTTGGATACATTTGTATTGTTTGCATTTTACTGTAGATGAAGCAGACGAGGATGCTGAACCTGCAGATACACCTCGCCCTTCAAGTAGGAGCAGTCGTGCAAGTCGACTTGGTAGTGCTGTAATCAGCCCAGCTGTTGCAGCGGCTAAGCGAAAAAATGACATTAAAGAGTACCTGGAAGAGCATGCACTGGAGTTGCGAAGCTTTTTTAATTCCCGAAATCTGGAAGCCATAATTCGAGTTACGCGTAATACTCTGGATGCAATAAAACGAAGAGTTGCAGCTTCATCTGGGGTTAGTTACGTTGAAAGAGCTCTTGGGGTTAAGGAGGAATTTACCACTACTACAGCTGCTTTTAGGTCTAATGTCGTTCTTGCGATTCCAAGCATTACCATGCAGCCTGCCCTTGATGAGATACAACAAGCCATAAACAAAGCGGCTACAATGGTTGTGTACGTGTCAAAGGGCATAAGTCAATGGGAGGAGACCTGCAAGGTGCTGGATAAAGAGAAGGAAGTGAAAAAAGATCAAACTCTAAAGGTCAGGGAAGCAGAGATGGATACACAATCTCAGCGTAGTCGTACCAATAGTTACAATTCATTACATGAGGATAGTGGATCAGATTTAGGAATGCCTTCGAGACGTAAAGGCTCACATCGTGAACTCTCAGCTAGGGTCATGTCACACCCTCCCACTTCTTCCTCAAAGAAGAGCTACTTTAAAAACGTTGCAGAGAACAAAGAGGTTGCAAAATTACTTTCCTTGATACAAACCATCGTGAATTCACAGAAAAAGGCAGTCACTACAGCGCTTGAACAGTTCTCTAAGTATGAGCACATTTGGAAGGATGACAAAGACGGAAAAATGAAAGGATTTCTTGATGAGAATCCAAACCTTGGTGAGTTCGAAGCACAGATTCTGTGCCTGAAAGCTACAGAAGATATTGTACAACAAGAGCCAGAGACCTACAATGTTGGCGCAATTGCTTTGTTTACAGGTATGCGGTGTACCATGTTGGTTCATGTCGCATCTCTATCTTTCAGTTATCGTGAGAAGTTGCAATGAATTGTCTTATGTCCTTCTTTGTGTATGACGTATACATTTTAGCTTTATCTTTGGGCAAGTTTAGTCGTTATATTATGGTGCTTTGACATAGGAATTCTAAGAACCATAAGCTCTTTTTCTTATATACAGGGAATTTTCTCAAGAATCTGTCAACTTCAGCCTATCACCTATGCTTTAATGCTTGTTTCGGGCCGTCCTGAGTCCCTTTGTTGCGGCTAGTGAAGGACATCATCATATTATCAAGTGATACAAACTAGATATTTCTCTTTCTTTCTCGTCATCTCATCATCACTTTATTTCCAATAATATTTGAAGTACTACCACGCCATTTTTCCTGCCGTAATGACTACTAACAATAGGCCCTCGGCAGCCATTATGTTTTGGAGTAGCAATGTTAATGTACCTTTGAAATGACCCTTCAGATTTTAAAAGATTCAACGTTGAATCAACTGTTCAGATTCTTCTTGTTTTTCGTTTTTCCAGAGCGTCTGAAGCTAGCATTATGCACTGAAATACGATCATGGGTTCATTTATTTGGACGTAACGCTAACATTAAATACCGAACTCAGATGGAAGAAATATTCAGTTTCATCGATGACTTGAATAAGAGGCTCTTGCGACCTATCAAAGATTTAGATGATATCCGATTGGCGATGTATGCTTTGAAAGAGATACGTGAAAACGAGATCAAAATAGATATGAACATCTCTCCAATTGAAGTAAGTTTTTTTAGATTCATATTCTTGTATTTTTTTCAACTTTCCTAAATACGAACACTTTATTTGTATACAGCTTACATGCGTGATATTGTTTGATCCATTTACTTACATTCTACATGTTCACACGTAAGTGTGCCATGAATGAAATCCAATGTGATCTCTTTCCTTAAGGATAATTTGCCTTTAACTTCGGTAGTGTAGTGTCTGAATCAATTGGCATCAATTCTTCAAAACTATGTGTATATACTCCCATGTATCACACCAAAGTTGTTGTTAACTCTCTCATCCTCACCATCACAGAGTGGAAATTTTAAGCGTTTCAATCTTTTTCAAGGAATGCTACGCCATGATCAACAAATACGAACTTGCCCTACGAAGAGAGGAAATGGAACGTGTAGACACTCTTCGATATTCTTGGCAGAAACTCCTTTCACTCGCGGTATTAATAAATTAGTTCATCGAATCCATAGTGTCATTATTCGTTGTTTTGGGTCTTCTTTCCCTAATTTTCAAATTCCATTTTCGTATTTTGTTTTGTCGGGGAAGATTTTTTGTACACATTCTGACGAAGATGTGCGAGTTCTGTTACTCTTTTATAATTTAGTTTTGAAGCTTGAGCTAACGTTTTTGCTATCAGATTTGACTTATCGTATCTTTTATTTTTAACCTAATTTGCTAACTCCTTTTGTTTTCTTGTTTTGATGCTTCTTTATTGCTCTCTAATGAATATATGTACGTATTTTCACAGTCCTGATTTAGAATAACTTAACATAGACTGTCCTTCTGTCATTCAAAAATGATACTGTGATTAGGCAAAGGGAGATAGCTAGTGCCTTGTTTTTCTTAGGGTGACGTTCAAACCCATTTGGTCGAAATACAGCCAGACTTCAAGGGTGACCTTATTTCAAACGTTGAACAGTTCGTTATTGACGTGAAGGAATTTTCCAGAGACTACGAAGAGGTACATTGTTAATGTTGTTGACGATACTGTTGTAGCATATACCAATAACCACCAGAATGTGATTAGTACTGTCATTCTCGTTACCATTTCTTGGTATTGCCTCGTTTTACAATGCATTGTTCGCTGAAATGGTATATTCTTCCAGTGTTGTGGAGTCTGGTAGGTCAATGATATGATTTCCCAAGTTTGTTCGCACTGTTGTGTAAGAACTGTGATTTTGATTGGTATGTAGTCTTTGCATTGACCGTGATGCAATAGTACACTTTATGGCCTTGGTACTATACCCATCTTTTTATCAATTTTCATGAGCTTTCAAATTATTCCTGCCCAATTAAATTTTTAAGAAATGGAGAAACTGGGACAAGTTCATTATTCTGTGCTTTAACTTTTGTCATTATTTGTTGACATTGTATTTCATTTTTCCCAGTCTGGACCAATGGTACCGAATGTTCCCCCAAGAGAAGCAAGTGACAGACTTGTCATATACCAGGTGACCTTGCTTACGGTTCTTTAGAAATCTGGTTTTTTGTGAATTTTGTTGCCAGGTAAAGTTCTGGAAAACAATGGATTCTTGTTCTTAGAGTTTGTTGCTTTTAAACCTTCTTTTGGTTTTATTTACTATGAAGTAGTTTCTCGATAGTTTTTTAAATAATTTTTAGCTACTTAATTTTTAGATACTTTAATCTTTTAAGTTATATATGAACATTGTTAATTAAAAGTTATTAAGGAAGCAGGACCCTGTTGATAACAGTATGTAATTACTGATAGGTTATCCTGTTAAAATATTCGTATATTATTATTATTATTATTAGCTTCAACTGATTTTCAGCACTGTAGTACTTTCACTTTGTCATTTGAAACAATGGAACAGCTTTAAGTTATCTTCTTTTGCACGTAGGTAATTCTTGATTAGAATAATCTAGCTGTTTGCTTCTCGATAGACCTGTAGACTTTACCCACTCCTCTCTCATGCAGAATCGCTTTGATAATCTGTACCGAAAATTTGTAACGTATACAGCGGGAGAAGAGCTGTTTGGTCTGCCAATGACAGAGTACCCAGAAATCCACAAAATAAGAAAGGAGCTTAACCTTCTTCAGAAGCTTTACGGTTTGTACAACGATGTCATCGAGAACGTTAATGGCTACTATGATATTCCTTGGGTTGAAGTTGACATTGAGAAAATCAACCAGGAACTCCAAGATTTCCAGAACAGGTAGGTTGTTCATCAATGTTAGTGTATTAGGATTACGTGCATAAATATCTTTTTTGACAAGATTAGATTAGACAAGGTTATTGTTGGTTTTTAAGATGTTGTTTTGTAATCTTTTGCATTTCGAAAAACCTTGGAACTAATGAATATGCCTGGTGGTATCATAAAGAATTTAATATTGTGCATGATGATCTGTGAAAGATGTACAGACTTATGACATGTTGCTAGTTCCCCTAGGTAGAAGTCTCTAGATGAAAATCCTTCTCGGCGTATATTAAGTGCAATAATTTCTGCACGTATTTCCTACTATGTGTTATTTTATGTATTCATCGTAATTAAATACAGTAATTTCTGTTTTATTTTTATAACTTTGTAATGCTTTTATCATAGCTGTTTGGTTACCATGTATAAAGAATTTAAAGTGAAATTTGAAAAGTTTAAGTCTAGTTTCTCGTGTGAACCTCAAAACAGTTATTAGAGATGTTGTTTTTTTTTGTGAATTAATGATTCAAAGCTGTAGGACTAAATTTGGAAATATTATATTTAGATGTAGGAAGTTACCCAAAGCGTTGAAGGACTGGCAGGCGTTTAAAGATCTAAAGAAAACAATTGATGACTTTAATGAGAGCTGTCCACTGCTAGAACTTATGGCGAATAAAGCAATGAAACTTCGTCACTGGACAAAAATTGGCGAATTGACATCACATCCATTCGATGTTGAATCTGATACGTTTTTGCTGCGTAATATCATGGAAGCACCACTTTTGAAGCACAAGGAAGACATCGAAGTATGTTTTATGTGATTAATAATGCTTTTTTTTATAAAAATGCGGCTTTCTGTTGTCAAAATTCTCAGCAATTTCTGATAAATATTTGTCAAGGAATTTTGCATGAAAAGCCAGTCAGAATTACAATGATATTCTACTTGAGAAAGTATACATCTATTGTCACATTTAGTTGATTGCTGTGAGTAAAAATTTTGCATCTTCTAACTTAGTTGGTTTGGTATCACGTTGATAATTATCTGAAGTCTGCCACACAGACCTCATTTGTAGCGTTATTCACTATAATGTTCAATATCTTTTAAATAATCTCAAGCTACTTCTGATTTTCATTTGATTCGCTTCTCCATTCTACAACTTGTTGCAAATTCTCTTCACATTTCACAATGCTTCCCAGTTTATTTCTTTAGAAAATTACTTCTTTGTCTGCTAGGACGTTTGCATTGCTGCAACAAAAGAGAAAGACATTGAAGCCAAGCTTAAAACAGTGACAAATGAATGGAATACACATGATCTAACTTTTGCCAATTTCAAGAATAGAGGCGAACTTTTACTTCGTGGAGACAATACTGCAGAAATAGTATCATTGCTGGAGGACAGTTTGATGGTCCTTGGGTCTCTTATGAGCAACAGGTGTCTTGAAATGTCTCTCATTGTTCATGTTGCTGCTATAAAGCATACTTTTTCATATAAGTGTCATGTATGTGATAGGTAGATCGTCAAACTCTTCTCTGCTAGATGTATTTTTATGCAATCTGGAAGCTGATGTCATCAACTGATAGTTTTTGATGGTAGTACAATTGAGTGCGGTCTCTTTCACACTCTTTGCATGTTGATCTGAAAAAATTTCATTTACTACCTAAATATATAATAAATATATAATAGGATAGAAAAATATCTCGCAGTTCACTTTGTTTTGAAGCTAGGACGACAACAAAAGTGAAATCGTTTCGTCTTTAAACTTTAATTCGACGCATCCTAGTATTAGACACAGTCCAGTCACAAATTCAGTTATGAAAAGTCCATGGTTAATATGTTTCGACTCATACTTGAATCACTTTCAGTTAGAAAGGGAAGTGTGACAAAGGTAATGCACCTTTCAAAGGTAATTCACTTTGTAATATCTTATTTAGATACAATGCACCTTTTAAGAAGTCAATTCAGACGTGGGTTCAAAAGCTTTCAAATACTACAGACATACTCGAGAACTGGATGACTGTCCAAAACCTTTGGATATACCTTGAAGCCGTCTTTGTTGGTGGTGATATTGCAAAGCAGCTTCCAAAGGTTTTTCGATTGTTCTATTTTCATTTGTGCCATTAATTGTTTTCTAATTTAACAATGGTAGTGCTGGCGATATTGTTAATTTGCTCTTTGCCTTATTTTGAGAAAATACGTTTTCTTATGTACCAATTTAAACTTATAAATGCGAGTTTCATTCAGTAATAGAAACAATTATTTTTGCACTAATGTTATCGTCGAATATTGTCATCTCGTAACGGTAAAAGTTTTTGATAATTTTTTATAGGAAGCAAAAAGATTTTCTAATATTGACAAATCCTGGGTAAAGATAATGACAAGAGCCCATGAGACAACTAATGTTGTAACATGTTGCACTGGTGATGAAACTTTGTTTCAATTGCTTCCACATCTTCTCGAGCAGTTAGAACTTTGTCAGAAATCTCTCAGCGGGTGAGTTCTCTTATTTTCACTGGATTGTTGAGAAAAGTTTTAGGGAGCAAGCACGTTCTCCCTGTTGGATCCTCCATTTACACAAGTGGAGAGTCCTAAAGGGAGAACTTGCTGGCTCCTAATTGGCTATCTGATAGTTTTAAGCTGGAGTCCAAATGGCAGAAATTTCTCTTCAATCAGCTTTTGCCATTTGATTTTAATATGGAACAGGTTTTTTTGGCAATAATTAAATGCATGCATGTCTCTTTAGAAGCTGCCTTAGTTATTTGCCTATCGTTCATATTTGGAATAAAGTCTTTTGATTCAACAGTGCTCTGTCAACCAGAAATGTTTCTCAGCTTCTCTTCTTCGTTAATTACTCTTATAATCCCTGTGTTCTGCATCATCTTTCTATTCTGTATGACATGACCCGTTTCTATTGTGGTTCTAACTAGAAATTTGTTTACTTTCTAGTTACTTGGAGAAAAAGCGTCTGATTTTCCCAAGATTTTTCTTTGTATCGGATCCTGCACTGTTAGAAATTCTCGGCCAAGCAAGTGACTCCCATACGATACAGGTATGTGGCAGCACTAATTATTTAGCTCGTACACATACTATCTAGCCCGTAGGAAGTGCTCCTCCTTGTTCGGTTTCTCTATGTTATTTGGCGCTGTGTTGACTAGAAGGACATTATATATATATATATATATATATATATATATATATATATATATATATATATATATATATATATATATATATATATATATATATATATATATATATATATATATATATATATATATATATATATATATATATATATATATATATATATATATATATATATATATATATATATATATATATATATATATATATATATATATGTATATATACATACATACATACATATATATTACGATATATAGTATGAGAAGAAAGAAAGCATAAGGGGCAAGACGAATTTCTTATTAAAAGCCAGACGAATTGCGTATTAAGATTATTATCCCAGTTGATCTATAGACAAGAGGAGCTTCTTTAGTTTCATTAGTGAAGTCATTACGTATTTTTCATCTACTATAATCATACTGACTGATTATACAGATCATTGAGTTGATCAGAGTAGAAAATGAATCATTTACATCCATCTATAGTTTACTTTAGGACTGTTTTGTGAGTTCTTTGGACCAATATCAATTTTCTTCCCCTCCTTCAGGTAGGTTTTAAAATTGGCTGAGATCTTTTATGTCGCTACATTATGAGGATTTTTGCATGTATTGGACATTCTCTGTAAGGACAAGTTCGCCAGCCTGAATATGCCAAAACTGGAGAACTCTGCGAGATAGCACATTTTTTATTTTAACCTAAGATATATCTATTTTTTGACTATTACTTCTTTTGTGACTTAGTAGGGTTGTTCCTCTGTTACAGAACCATTTGCTGAATGTGTTCGACAATATTAAGAATGTTAAATTCCACGAGAAAGAATACGACAAAATTTTGTCAATCATATCGCAAGAGGGAGAATCTATTGATGTAAGTATCGCAGATTGTTTTCATTTCCTTTGATATATGTATTGTCAATGATGTCTAATCTGTCAAATAATACTGTTGAGATGAATTTATAATTAATTTTGGATGGAAATAGCAAGCTGATAATAGATGGCCTAACAAGGATGACGATAAATTAAATCAGTTTCGCCCGAATATTATTTCATATTGCGAGAATCAATTTGGAGAATTAGAAAAACGATGTAGATGTTAAGTAGAACATCCAAATTTAACTCAGTTTATTGGACTGAAACTAAATTTGAATTTTTAATATGGAGTAAATGGTGACAAGAATTAGATGTATTGAGAATCTGAACAAAAATCTCAAAATATCGATACGTTTTATTGGGACATTTCATCCAAATGGGTGGCTATTTTTTTACTGTCAAATCACCAATGGAACAAACTTACTTGCAAGATGTAATCTTGCAGAGGTTTGGATATTAAAAAACTGGGAATTATATATAAATTTTGTATTATTAGAATTGTGAGTATATAAATGTGATTTATTTGTCCTTAGTATAAAGTTAAGTGTTAATTTTTACAGTAGTTTCAAGAAAATATGATGCTTCTTTGATTGCAAAAAGTATTCTGTATGCTAAAGCATCGCTGTTTTCTAAAATGGGTTTAATGTATTTTCTTAGAGTTGTTTGATTTCCATTAGCTTTATTTTCCAATGAATTACAGGACAATTTATCTAACTTTACTCCAGTCTGTTGAAGATCTTTCCTACTCCTAGCTTGACAAACCAGTAATGGCCCAAGGAAATGTAGAAGTATGGCTTGGAAGTTTGCAAACCGTATCTCAGAGGTCTCTTCATGGAATTATTAGACAAGCATATGTTGCAATCAATGATGAAAATTTTAAACTAATGGAATTTCTTGGCACGTTTCCAGCACAGGTTTGTTCTAAGCAACATATTCCATCAACTTTAGAATATTTCTTGCTGAAAATTAGAAGTGATAGCGAGCTGTTGTGAATATCTATTGTGAATTTTAGCTCCATATGCTTGCTATTTTAGTTCAATTTCTGATCCAGACAATTGATATAAATTTTAGCTTTTTTTTGTTGATCCTTTTTTGAGTAGTAGATCATCTTACTATTTGTTATGGATTTTCCTTGGATGTGATGTCCAAGTGTTGCAATTTTGTCTCAACAGCCCAACAGTCGTCCTCGCATTTTTCACCATAGCTTTGATCACCGTCTACTTTATCCAGGTTGGACTGCTTGGCATTCAAATGATATGGACAAGAGACTCAACTTCTGCGTTACAGAATGCCAAATATGACAAAAAAGTGATGCAGGAAACAAACCAAGGGTTTTTGGCGCTGCTTAGCACACTCATTGAGCAGACGACAAAAGACTTAACTAAAGTAGAACGTACAAAGTTTGAAACTTTGATTACCATTCATGTCCATCAGAGAGATATTTTTGATGACTTGGTAAGGCTTATTTTTTTTTAGATTTTGTTTTGAGGCAAACATTTTGAAGTAAACTGCCGTGCTTCATTGTCCTTCAGTTTTATGCTTCATGTTTAATCGATTTATTTATGGAGCGCAATTTTTAATATAGTCCTTTGTCCAGCTTGTGTCTAATTTACTTACATAATATGCTCCCTCTTTTTAGCATTGAATTTTGTCTTATTAATTATAGGTCAAGAACCACATACGCAACCCTTCGGACTTCGAATGGCTCAAGCAGATTCGGTTCTATTTTGTTGAAGATACTGACAAGTGTCTTGTTTCAATCACTGATGTAGACTTCATTTACCAAAACGAATTTCTCGGTTGCACGGAGCGTTTGGTAATCACTCCTTTGACTGATCGCTGCTATATAACTCTTGCCCAAGCTCTTCACATGTCCATGGGTGGAGCACCGGCAGGGCCAGCAGGAACTGGGAAAACAGGTATGATTTCCTCTTTGTACTATTGCCTTCAAGCACTGCAATAGTGACCCTCAATTTCAGGAATTTGATTTCTTTCTACGAGGTCTTGCTGTCTAGTAAAACAATCTGGGTCTGCATCTATTTGAAGTGCTAAGAGCAAGCTCGTACTTTGTTGGCCAATCAATTTTCTACTGAATATTTTTCTTCTGAAATATATATGATTAATTCGAGAGCATTGGAAATCATCATGAACTTCCGTGGCCTAAAACGGGACAAGAGCAAGGCTATTGCGTTGGTTTGAAAAGCATCACAACATTACTCTAATTAGTCTCCTATTATTGAGTAATACTCATAGATATTGTTTGTTGGAATATAAAATATTATCGATAGCTGGGTAAAGCATTTACATAGCTATCAGTTCTGCAAGCAAGCGGATGCGTATCTATTCAGGAATGTTAAGCAAAAGATTTACTGGAAAGTTAATTAGCATAGTTACCATTAATCATTACACTTCAAAGTCATTTTCTTATTCTGAATTTCCAAAGTAGATCTCTTATGAAGCGGTCCAAGAGTTTCCTGGAATATTGTCCGCAAGCTTATATATAGTGTGGTAAGGAGTATGTTAGTTGGTTGGTCTTTTCGAGAGTGTCTATGATCTGTTTTAGAAACAACTAAGGATATGGGGAGAGCACTTGGAAAATACGTTGTCGTTTTTAACTGCTCTGATCAGTTAGATTACCGTGGCCTTGGGAGAATATTCAAAGGTATGAGAACGAGCTTTGATTTCGCTTGTTTTGTTTTGCCTTCTCCATATACTTCATCCTCATGGGAATGCTACTTTATATCGGAAAATATAAGCGAAAATTATTTTCGCAAATGTGTTTTTGTTGTAATCCTTATCAGGAATACTACAGAGTAAAATTATTGTGTTTTAGTAGACCAATAGCCTTTCCTCGTGTACAAAGTATAGTGATGTATGTGTGTGAAATACGCTCGCCAAGTATGATATCAATAAACATTACAAATGCCAATGGAAGCTGGGTGGCATTCATAGGGTTAGTAGGGGTGTCTGCCTCTGGAATAGGTTAACCTCTACACCTATGAATTGAGCCTTATGTACAACCCATTGATTTACCTTCACCTATTCAATTTGATGGAAGTAATGGTTTTGTTTTACAAGCAGAAGTTACCAAAAAGATTCGTTTATCATAAAACCATTTTTACCAATACATAACAGATTTTATCGCACTTATTATAGGGTGCTCAGGCCACGCCCCCTTTAGGTGCGCCTCTAAACCCATTACTTGTAGCACAAAGGAATTTAGGAGTATGCTGCCTTTTATGATAATTCTGATTGGTTGGAATAGTCCATATGTTGTATCCAGTTCTTATGAAAAACTATTACTTATGATTAATTTGGTATTCCCAATGAATGATGTCATATTGTAAGTTATTTTCTTTCAAAATGTTTTTGTCCTTTAATGATGTTACCTGGTTCATTGCTTTTGATTGACAGGTCTGGCACAGTCTGGCAGCTGGGGTTGCTTTGATGAGTTCAATCGAATTGATTTGCCCGTGTTATCTGTAGCTGCGCAGCAGATCTACGTGGTTCTCTCATGTAAGAAGGAGAGAAAGAAGCAGTTTATCTTTACCGACGGAGATGTTGTCAGCATGAATCCAGAATTTGGCCTGTTTCTAACTATGGTAATTAAGTTTGATGGCGTATTCTGCAAGTGTCTTTCTCATACATGATTTCTTCCTTTTTTAATACACTAGCTTCTTTTTATAGATTGTTTGTTCATTAACTATTTGAACAATTATTCGTGCACCTTCTTTTTCCTGGAAAATGATATTCTTAATTTCTTTATTCTTTTTTATAATCTTCTTTGACTACCTATAGATGGAATAGCATAGTGTTGGGGAATGCTTAACTTCATTACAGAATAATTCTCAGCGCTGTCATATTTTGAGAGATAGTGCATGGGACTCTGTAAATATATAAACATTGATAGAATGAGACAAGTGTTTAGATGAAAAAAAGAACAGATATTCTGACTATCGAAAATTCTCAACATCTAAGCTATCTGTTTTTCTTCATCCCTAGAATCCAGGGTATGCTGGACGTCAGGAATTGCCTGAAAATCTCAAGATCCAATTCCGTACTGTCGCCATGATGGTTCCAGATCGACAAATTATCATTCGAGTCAAACTTGCCAGCTGTGGTTTTGAAGACAATGTTAATTTAGCTAGGAAATTCTATACTTTATACAAGCTTTGCGAAGAGCAACTCTCAAAGCAGGTAAGAAATCATATACGAGTTTGTTGTTATAGGCCCTAGACTGACAGGTCCTAGATGTCTTTGTAGTTAGTAAGTCTCATTAGAGTTGATAATCACCACGAGGAGCTTTCTATTTTGAATGCTAGTGGGCATGATATAGAACAAATATGAGTGAATTTCCAGTTGCATCAATCTGTTTGCTGCTATAGTCGCCGTCTTGATTTACAGATAAGGTTGCTGTTCATTGCAAGCGGTAGAACTTGCGATCTTTTGAATTGTGACTGTTTAACCGTAGTCTTGCATGCTATCTGGTGTCCAGCATAAAAGCCTGTATATACTGAATGTCGCATCTGACACGGTGCCTCTTTCTCATGAACTGTAAATATTGCCTCGTTTTAGGTGCATTATGATTTTGGACTTCGAAACATTTTGTCTGTTCTGCGGACACTTGGGCAAGCCAAAAGAGATAACCCTGGTGATGGTGAAAGCAAAATTGTCATGAGAGTATTAAGAGATATGAACCTATCAAAATTGGTTTGTTGGTTTCGTTGTTTCTGTACTGTTAAATTTGATGTCCAGACCAGATTTCATTTTTGTGTTGTGAAGGCTTTATCTTGGTTTTGCCTTACAGAGTTATTCAGAATTTCTCTTTAAATGCCTATCTCTTCTCTTGTCCAAACTTTAACTTTGACCTTGTTTTGCATGTTCATAATAGGCATTTTCTATGTGTTTGACATCCTTATATCTAAAAGTGCCAAATATTGTGGTCTATGATACTGTGCTAAAATTTTAGCAGAAATTAACATTGAAACAACATATATATATATATATATATATATATATATATATATATATATATATATATATATATATATATATATATATATATATATATATATATATATATATATATATATATATATATTTATATAGTTTATATATATATATATATATATTTATATATATATATATATATTTATATATATATATATATATTTATATATATATATATCGTTTTATGATAGAACTGATGATAATTTTTATCAATTTAGGTTGATGAGGATGAACCACTCTTCCTGAGTCTCATAAATGACTTGTTTCCTGGAATTACTCTAAGTAAAGCAGGATACCCTGAATTAGAAGGAGCCATCCAACGACAAGCAGAAGCAGCTGGCTTGATATTCCATGCTCCTTGGGTTTTGAAGCTCATCCAGGTATTGTGACATCATCATTTCATATCATAACGTCATGACATTATGATGTTGCTCCGACTTCTTGATTTATTACCTTTGATTTCTCCAATATACAAAGATTTTGATATCTCTCATTATTTTGTCTCTACTTTCTTCTTTACTCCTATAACATACATTGCTTCCTTACCCTTTTATCATCCCCATTCCGACATTGAGTAAATTAGTCTGTGATACTATACTATTTTGTATTCACTGGTAGAATCATCTTTCTCTCATTCGATATGCTAGGTTTTAGTAGTCAAAAGTTGATCCAACAGTTATATTGCGTGCGTTCAATGATCCTAATCGACATACGATCTACAATAGTCGTCAAAAGTCTTTGGGACACTTAGAAAAAACTGACAAAAACCACTTTCTTCTACATATTGTCATAGTCGCTACAACTACGCACTCCTCTCCCCCCTAGAGCAATGTTGGTTCGTTTGTGGGATACTTGAAGTTGGCGTGCACACGACATTTTCCCATTATCGCATATACTTCTCCAAGGAACCAACGTTGTTTCAGGGAGAGAGGGGGATGAAAGTTCATTGCAGAATACAAAAAGTACAGAGTGTCTCAGGACTTTTGGCGATTATTGTAGGTTAGGTAGAGTGACAAGGAAAAGGTATTGATTTCGCTGTGCATTATATGTTCAAAAATGTTATCAGAAGTTCGTTGTTCAAATGAATGCTGTCAAACCTAATGTAATTTTCTTTAATAAATGCACTGGGAGTATTTCATTAAACTCTTTGGGTGGCTTGTATGAATTTATTGGTTATGTTTTCAGACATCTTTTTCATAGGCATTTTGCCTTTAAACTTGAAGTTTTAATTCAGATTACGCAAGAAAATTAAAAGGTACTTATCGTTATAGTTGTTTGAAACTCAACGTGTCCGGCACGGTATGATGGCTCTTGGCCCAAGTGGAGCAGGCAAAACAGAGTGTATTCACACCCTAATGAAGGCAATGACAGAATGTGGAACACCCCATAAGGAATTCCGAATGAACCCAAAAGCTATCACAGCACCTCAGATGTTTGGTAGGCTTGATGTGGCAACAAACGATTGGACGGATGGGATTTTTTCAACACTTTGGAGAAAAACATTGAGAGCCAAGAGAGGTCCTTTTTCACTTCTATTTTGCTTATTAATTCTTATTCATTCCTTTAATCGCTATTGCTTCATTAATTACCATTTATTGATAAGTTTATTTAGTAATTTATCCATCTATTCATTCATTCATTCATTCATCCATTCATCCATTCATTCAGCCATTTATGCATTCATCTATTCAGCCACTCATTCTTTCATTAATTCATTCATTGGACCATTTGTGCAATTGGGTTTGATAAATGTTCCTATACCTTGCCTATCGGGATGTCTTCTGCCTAGAACGTTTCTCTATCAGCTTTCGACTGCTTGGTAATTTATTTCAATAGATGTTTTCATATCGTCCTTGCAGGAGAAAAGATTTGGATTGTTCTTGATGGGCCAGTGGATGCAATTTGGATTGAAAACTTGAATTCCGTACTAGATGATAACAAAACATTGACTCTTGCAAATGGTGACCGTATACCAATGTCTCCTTACTGTAAGGTTGTATTTGAGCCTCATAACATTGACAATGCCTCGCCAGCCACCGTTTCAAGAAATGGAATGGTTTATATGAGTTCCTCTGCACTCGACTGGCGACCCATCTTGGAAGCATGGCTGAAACTGCGATCCCCTCATGAGGCAGAATGCTTGAAGAAGTATTTCCACATTTCTTTCCAAGAAATTTACACTTACGCACAAGAGAGTTTGGTTGCGAAGATGGATCTGCTTGAATGCAACTATATTGCGCAGGTATACCATATCGATTCGTTCTCTTGTTGCAACTTTGCTCGAGTGTAGATAGGCGATGTACTCGTTAGTTACTTGTGAGAATACATGTAAAAACAGGTTCGAGACAAGACTTGAATTTTTTCGTTTGTATAATTGTAAAATTCCTGTCCCCTGTTTTGTAGTGAGATTTTCAGTAGATTTTTATATAGTTTTTTCTTTTATTTTATCTATTTAGTTATCATAAATAGCTAACAGTATTATCAAGCATATCTTTTACCTAATTGTAATTTCACCTTATAGGCTCTTACTAGTCATGCTTCAAGTGATTTGTTTTCTTTTTTAAATTCTTTTTCTTTTGTTTATATCTCTGTGTTGCATTGATGCCATTCCACCCAGCGCAATGAGAAGTCTTAGAAGTCTTTACATGTATCTGACAGTGTCAAATTTCACTAATTTGATTCGCTATAACTTATATAACCTTATATCCTAGCACTCTATACTTTGCTCTGAGTAATCTTGTGTCGTACCATGCAGGATTTCCTTTCACGTAATGAAATATTTTTTATTTGACATCTTTTCATCTACTTGTTTGCTGCAATGACTTTGTCTTTCTTTTTTCAGTCTATAAACCTGCTCCAAGGTCTCCTTCCAAAGCCAGATGAAGGCATCCTTCTAAAGGAGGACAATCTGCAACGGTTTTATGTCTTTTCAATCATGTGGAGTATAGGAGCAATCCTCGAGTTAGATGACAGATTGAAACTAGAAATGTTTATGCGGGACAGTGTAGAACTAGATTTGCCTGTTATTCCTGAAGATTCAGGGCATACGATTTTTGAGTATTTTGTATCTGATTCAGGTATGGAATGTTTTTAAGTGAAATGTTATGGCTGATACTTTTCTAATACAGAATTTGAGATGGGAACTTGAGCTGTCTTGTATGATTTTCTATTTTTCTGAGACGTCAACTATCATTACAGTTTTTCTTATCGGGAATAGTTTGTGAATCCGAATAGAAATCCTGTTGCTTTATTTAGCTCCAATTGATGAAGGGTTAAGCGTACAGGAAACAGCGCCTGATTTAATATGAACAGTAATATTTTTGCTCATTCTTATTTTGTTTTTTTTAGGTGAATGGGAACATTGGAAATCACGAGTTGAAGAATATCATTACCCAAAAGATCACACTCCCGATTACTTGTCTATCCTCGTTCCGAATGTTGACAATGTCAGGACTGATTTCCTTATTGACACAATATCCAAACAGGGAAAGGTACGGATTTTGTTAACACCGTCAATTGTTCTATTATCTTTCTATGAGTTATATCTGAGTTCTTTTGGACCTTTACTAAGGAAATTCATTCATATAAAAAGTCCATTCTGATATTACCATATACCCATATTTTCATGGGATAATTTTTGTAGCATTTGGTCATTAAAAAATTCTTGACTAAAGCGATGCATTTTATGCTTGTTGTCATTGTCTTAAGTCTTCAATTGTTTATGGCCGTGTTCCATAAGTGATTTGATGTATTTGCCATCTAAAATCTCATCTTTTATATATTCAATCCCTCCTCAATTATTCAAGTATATTTTACTGTCATTTTGTTTCTTTTCAAGGCTGCTTTATTGATTGGGGAACAAGGAACTGCGAAGACAATTATGCTGAAAAGCTACATGAATAAATATGACCCAGAGAAACATCTCAGCAAAAGTTTCAATTTCTCATCTGCTTCAACACCGTATATGTTTCAGGTAGACTCTTGTTGAATTATACACCAGTTGAGATTGTCGTCTCCTTTTTCACCATCTTTGTACTTAGAGCTCTTTTGATGTCCGATTGAAAATTTGTAATGCCAGAGTTACTTTCAGTGCATTAATATGCCTCTTCTTGTTCTAGAATCTCTACTAACTGAATCGAACTAAGACTGAATCGAGAAATGTTGATTCTGAAACAGGAATAATTCTGTTTCTATTTGTATTGAAGACAGTTCTTTTACGTGTATTGATAGATTTAACTTAGCTTTTTTTCACTTCAATTCAATAGTTAATGCTTCCACCACGCAAAACATTAATTTCTTTCTTTGTTATTTCAGCGTACGATCGAAAGTTATGTGGACAAGCGAGTTGGAAATACATTTGGCCCTCCGGCTGGCAAAAAGATGACTGTTTTTATCGATGACATTAATATGCCCATCATTAACGAATGGAGAGATCAAGTACGACAATTTCCATCATTGCTCTTTCCCTTCCTATAACTTTTATATCCCAAATGACTATACCATTTGTATATGAAAATGGATTCACTTTATATGTGCCACCAACAGCTCTTATGCAGATCATATGTTATTTACGCTGATGTAGCTTTTCTAATTGAGTTTTCGCAGGGGTGTAAAGAGACTTCGGCATTTCGGAGACGTCATTAGATCCTCTCTCTTAAATAAGAACATAGCTAATTTACAGCTGTTGTAATTTACAGCCTATGTTCCGACTTAAGAAAGATTGGTTTGGTGAATTATCCTAGCTTTCTTTTCTCTTTTGACTGTTTCCTCTCATTTCTAGGTCGTCCTCGGCGCGTTTTTCTTTGTTGCATCTTCCTTTGACCCGTTGTTCAAATAGAATTTTTCTTTTATTGTTTGTTTTTCTAAGTGCGCAGTCCACACCAGCAACAGCAACCTTAGAAGCAATTCTATTTTTGCAGGTCACAAATGAGATTGTCCGGCAACTAATGGAAATGGGAGGTTTTTATAACCTAGAGAAACCAGGTGACTTTACCAACATCGTCGACATACAGTTCCTAGCGGCAATGATTCATCCAGGTGGAGGCAGAAATGACATTCCTGAGAGATTAAAAAGGCAGTTCAGCATGTTTAATTGCACATTGCCAAGCAATGCATCCATTGACAAAATCTTTGGTAAGAAGTTGTTTATAAAACATAGTCTCTTTTCAGTTCTGTTGCGTAGTTTTAAGCATTAGAGTGTAAATAAATAAAATAAATAAATAAAATTCTGTCATTTGCATTTGACAGGTTTCTTCTTTTATTATGGAGTAAAAGAATATAGCAGTTTATGTTTTCGCACTGTCGGTAGCTGTTCAACGTTCGATTTCTTTTGATGGTTACAGTTTGAATTTGTAATAATCTTGCTGCCAATTGAAGCCATTTGTACCATATTATATAAGTTGCAATAGTCACAGACCGTTCGTCGTCGACCGTTGAAAGAAAAATATCAACGTTAGAAAGATTCTATTTGCTGTAGTACTCTTGGTGGAGAATAGTTTTGACTGAACCAAGGTTGCAAATTCAAGTTAAATGATGGGACTGCAAAAGCAAAGCCTTTTGTTAATGATATTGAGGTTCAAAGAGTGACAGAATATCATGGTCGGCTTGAAAGTAACTTACCTTTGAAATTTGAAGTGGTATATGTAATTTTTTGTTCCATAATATTCTTATCAAGCTCCTCTGGTGTTTAGCATTCATCCAACATCATTATTTCTCTTTCTAGGTGTTATTTGTGATGGACATTTTTGCGGAGAGAGAGGTTTCAGTGTTGAAGTTCAACAACTCGCCTCCAAACTGGTCTCCAGCACGAGAAGATTGTGGCAGCTTACTAAGGTGAATTATCTTTAGATTAAACTATCTATTGGATTAATGTAAAAGCATAATATGGTATTTTGTATTATATTATTATATTGATACGATGTGATATGAAACAATCAATGTAATAAGATAAAATTTAATGTGATATATACTATATTATCAGGCATATAGTTTGTAGCTATAAATTATAGCATGAAGGTTGACCATTGTTTTTGTTTTATTTCTATCGTAGCTATAAATTATATTTGATACCATATTAGACTTGATTCCATAGATCAATTGGCAAGTTTTCTTCTGGTGTTTCATTTTTTGAAATAAATTCATAACAATATTGTTTTGGGATGTTCTGTCCTTTACTTCTATTGTTTTATTTTGAAGTAAAAGTCTCTCCTTAGGTCAAAATGTTGCCAACTCCTGCCAAATTCCACTACATTTTCAATCTTCGTGACCTGTCACGAATTTGGCAAGGGATGCTCAACTCCCAAGGTGATGTAATCACAAGTGAAGCAACCTTACTGGCATTGTGGAAACATGAAACGACACGAGTGGTCGCTGATCGTTTTACTGGGCAACAAGACAAGGATTGGTTCAGCAAGACAATGATTCGTGTTGCAGAGGAGGAGCTAGGTGATGAATACGCGGACCAGGTGAAAGATGTTGCCTATTTCGTTGATTTCTTAAGGTGAGATCGAGATTATATTTCGAACTCTATTTAATTATTTCATACTATCCTCTTCTCACAGTCATACTCTATGTCAGAAGTTCTTATCGATTACAATTCATCATGAATGGATCTTGATATCTCATCAAAGACTGCGTTGATTTTGTCATGATTGCCAATCAGTTGCTTTTCATCTTCTGGAGAGATAGAGCGAAGCCTTTCTCTCGGGCGTGTTTATTTTGGTTTTTCTGTAGCCATTCTTCATTTGAAAATAGGTCATGTAATGTAAATGCAAGAATATCAATATTAGAAAATATTTATATCTTATTTAGACTTTTGGTAGTATCAGTAATTATTTTTTTATTTGTAATTGTTTTGATTTTCTTAGAAGATTTAGACATTAGATTGTGTTGTAATGCTAGCCAGTTTTACACTACCCTGTAGTTGATATGTACATGATTGTCTGTGCAGTGTTGTTTGTATATCGTGATGTCTCAAAAGCAATGGTTGCTATTATTATTATTTTGCGTCTTCAGTTTTTTTCTTTATGAAACCAAGTCCAAACTATGGTCCTAAGGCTTGAAATTCCAGTCATTTCTCGAAATTTGTACTGCAGTTTGTTGTGGAATCTTCTGTTTTGCTGTTCTTTGTAGCCTCTATCAAAATAGCTGTTCGTTAGTTGAGATTAGGTCAGTTTTCCGTCAATATTTTTAAGCTTCTATTCTATAATTGGGAGGTTATTTTGAATTTTACTAATTGATGGCTCTTACTGACCGATGCATCTACATTTGGATTACTTTAGGGATCCCGATGAACCGACTGGCGATGAACCAGATGATGCTGACCTTGAAACACCCAAAATATATGAAGCGGTAAATACTTAGTTCAATGATTATGTTCATTGTTTTTCACGTTTTTGTGAATAGTTTACATGAATTAATGTTTCTTTTCCATCAAATTTTCGATTCAATTTTATACTGTTGGAGATTGAGTGTTCATATTTGGAGCTTATTGTTGCAGATATCAGGATGGGGAGAACTTAAAGACAGATTGAATATGTACATGGACCAATATAATGAAAGCGTCCGTGGTGCAAGGATGGATCTTGTGTTCTTTAAGGATGCAATGATAAATTTAATCAAGGTATTTTCTCTTCAGATTTCCACCTTATCTATTACTTTAATTACGTGAATCAGCCCCTCCTTAGCTCTATTTTTGTCCTTCGAATTCTTTTTCTTCTGTTGATGTCGATAAATCCGAGCCTGATTCCCATTCAATATGATTGCAAGTCCATCTATTAATTTGGATTAACTTCATTTGTGTATTTTGGAAAATTCCTATTTGTTATTCTCTTTACTGTTGTAGATTTCTCGCATTATTCGAACCCCACGTGGCAATGCTCTACTTGTTGGTGTCGGTGGATCTGGAAAACAAAGTTTGACAAAATTAGCATCCTTTATTGCTGGCTATAGAACTTTTCAAATCACACTAACGAGGTTGGTTGTCTTTTACCTTATGAGAGAGAGGTTTTTTGATATAGTCACATTTTGCGGATATGTTTAACCTGCAAGGAGAAGTAAACATTGAGTTTTACAGTTTAATTCAAACGTCGTTCAACTCCCCTCATGGCGGCGGAGCATTAACATTTACAAAAGTTGACATGATTGTCTGCATTAGAAAGAGTTATGTTACAAATTCTTCCAATTACTTTGGATCTATTTGGACTTTTGAATTTAATACATTTATCTACTGAGGTGTCTATATTATGCAGTTTTAACTAAGAACAATTTCCGAATATTTCCCTTGTATGTAGTTATTACTAAGATTAGATCATTTCCCTTGGTTGTTGCACTTGAGACTATATATATACTATCTGTTTTAATTTTTGTTCTTTGTATGATTATAGCTTTTCTTTGTAGGAACGCTTGTGTTTTATGTTTGGTTTTTATTATTACTTTATTTGGATTTAACACACTGTATTTCAATTTACTTCTTTTCTTTTTCATTGGATGGTAAATTACATCAACCATTAAACACTATTACTTCTACCATCGTGAGAGAATTAAAGCTACTCTCTTTGTATTGTCGTACAGATCATACAATGCTTCAAATTTGATGGAAGATCTTAAGTATCTTTATCGTGTTGCTGGGATGCAAGGACAAGGAATAACCTTCATCTTTACAGATCAGGATATCAAAGATGAAGGATTCCTTGAATACCTAAATAATCTTTTGTCATCTGGAGAGGTTAGTATATTGCCTTCTATCAGACTGAGTAATATAGTTTGTCTCTTGCTGATGGATCTTGTTTTTGCTGAAGTCATTTGGAGCTGCATTGGATGTGAGAGACAACTCAGTGAACTTTTAGAAATTGTTTTCTCCTTTGTGATTATGTGTGTAAAGCATTGAGTATAGCAAATATGCTTGAAATTCAGATCTCATTGCGAATACAAATTTCATTTTAGGGATAACTTTTCCAATTTTTAATTTATAGAAGAGTCTTCATTAAGTCTCTGAGCAAAATTTTTTCAGCATCAATATATACTCTCCTCTTAGAAACCTTTGACACATTAGATTTCACTAGGGTCAGTGCCTTGCATACATGCAAACTTGACACAGCAGCAATAGGACGAAAGTCCCTTGTTGTTGAAATTAATCGCTCTGTTCCACTCTTATAGAACATGAGAAGCCCCAATGCTGACACCATGAAGCTACTTCTTCTCATTTTGTTGTCATGAAGTGTCTTATTTACCCAGATGCTGGGAAGTTTATGATAGATAAGATATCTTATATGGGCGTTGGATTATTTTGAACCCTTCAAAGCGTATATTTTTGTCAAAATGACCAACAAAACTAATAGTAAGTTACGCCCATCCCTTTTGCTAGGTATGCACCTCCCATTGTATGCTATTATTTTCATAATGAAAAGCAATGTTGTAAGGCTACACTGCTCTCTGATTGTAGATCTCAAATCTGTTTGCAAGAGATGAAGTCGACGAAATCTGTGGTGAACTCATTCCAGTCATGAAAAAGCAATATCCAAGAAGACCCCCAACGCAAGAAAACCTATACGATTATTTCTTGACAAGGGCCCGTCATAACCTCCATGTTGCTCTTTGCTTTTCACCAGTAAGCCTTTTTATTAGTAGGTTGAAGACTTCTTTTTACGACTAGTCTTAGGGATCCAGCTTTATTGTTAATATTTTTCTTTGGATATCTCGGAGTCATCAAACGCATTCTGGTATTTTTTGGACAAATTTTTTCCTCGTTGTACTATGGCAATCGTATGGATGTTGTATCTGAGATTTCAGGCACTGGGAGTAGAATTTCATTTTGTTGTTGCTTATTTTTTCCTAATGATACCCTGGCAAACTTTGTCTTGCAGAGGACATGCATCATTCTAGAAATTGTCTCATAATTTTCCACATGAAATCAAACCTCTTGGGATACCCTCAATAGATCATATACGACAACGACATTTTTTAAAAATGTTACTACACTATCGTCCACAACTGCCACACCGGCAGTTGTCATCATTGCATTATTATGGTATTGGAAAGAGCATGCCCCCTTTTCAATACTTTCGATTGCCTTTACATATACGGTTACTCTCTGTCAAGTCAAGATTGTGTACTAAGCTCTAATGTCTCCTTTGAAGTATTCTTACTATTGAGTGATTGATTTCTTGAGGTTGGAGAGAAATTCAGAAGCAGAGCGCTGAAATTCCCAGGCCTTATCAGCGGTTGTACAATCAACTGGTTGCAGCGATGGCCCAAGGATGCTCTGATCGCAGTTGCAAGCCATTTCTTCTCCACTTTCGATATTGTTTGTGAAGCAGAGGTGAAAAATCAAGTCATCGTATCAATGGGTTCCATTCATGATGGAGTTGCAAGAAGCTGTATCGATTATTTTGAAAGGTATTTAGGTTTTAGCATGGATTTATTCCAGTAGCAAATTTACAGACTTCTCTAATGATGAGTTGCTATCTCAAAGTTTAGTTGGATTGAATATTAAATTGAATTATTTCTCAAGATAGTGCTCAAGATATTAATTGGTTTATTCAAAAATGTTTGATTGATTCTGTAAACCTATCTGCTTTTTCAAATTACCGGAAGGATATCATTTTTCATTTTTTGTATTCGTACAGTGATCATTTGGTTAGACAATTGGGCATTATTTTTTCCGTTTTTTCCTCGTTTATTAGCTCTTTTGATTTTATCTTCAGGGCTATTTTTCTTGGTAAATAGATTGGCTCATCTGTTCCTTCAATTTTTAGATGTCTTTAATTCATTTGCTGTTTTGTATTCCTTCATTCTTACCATGCTTTATATGTATAAATTATTATCTTAATTTGTTTGGTTTCCTAGCTATTTTATCCCTTCGGCAATTTTATTATTTGATCCCACATCAGCTATCATGTTCCCTATTTTCAGTTTTTTCCTATGTAGATAGATCACGTATTCTCAATTGTTCACTGATAAGCCATTTTGCAGATACCGAAGAGCAACCCACGTGACCCCGAAATCATACCTATCATTTATCAATGGTTACAAGACGATTTACGCAGAGAAAAAAACAGAAATCGGGACTCTTGCTCAGAGAATGAACACAGGATTGGACAAATTGATGGAAGCCAGTGAATCAGTTGCAGAACTATCGAGGGAATTGGCAGTGAAGGAAAAGGAGTTAGCTGTCGCATCAGAAAAAGCAGAGAAGGTAACTGAAAATACTGCATATGACCTGGAACGAATTTGATGTTCCATTAGGGAGTATGAAGGATAGATGGCTGAAAAGGGGGATGACCTGCTTGGGAAAAATTATTACTTATTCTTTGTGTGTTTGGTCCTGAGTTATAACCAAAAGTAAAAGCAAAATTCAGAAAGTCCTTGTTTTATGTGTGTCTATGCCATTTTTATGGCACTAACCGTGCAGTGAAAATTACTAAAGGAACATTTAGTACTACAATTTGATCATCGGAAGTCCAAAAACAAGGAAATTTTGAAACTAGGCTTTGAGCTAGGTTTCTTTCAGAAAAAAGCGTGTACTCTTGTTTGTATGAGCCTCTTATTCACTCTCTCTGGCTACTAGATGGTTTGTCTTAATTCCTGCTTTTGCACACACTAAGAATAAGTAAATGACATTCTCCAGAATTGCCTGATCAATATACGAGTAACCACAAAAATCACCCAACAAAATCCGTGTTTTATGATTGGTAGGTGATGCACTCCACCTGTACTGTCATTGCTTTCCCCACTGGATATCACCATGAAATTACACTTGCATTCCTTTCCCTCTCTGGGGTAAACAATATTTTATGTATCGATATCAATACAAAAGTAGCCTGGATTCGATTTTTGACAAAATATCCACACAATCTTGTTAATCACACAAGAGAAAGTTATGAGAAATTTATAGGTTTTAGAGCTGACTTACTCTTGACTTAGGTTAGACTTGACTGAAAGTATATCATATTCACAAAAATGTGTGGAAGACAGAGTATAGTGCTTTATGGTTTGAGAGAGTGAAGATGTTTTCATCACTTCGGTAAGAGGTCAGAACACTAATTCCAAATATGTTTCATTGTTGGTGTTTGATTCGTTCGCTCTTAACACCAGGTACTGAAAGAAGTAAGTGTGAAGGCGCAAGCAGCAGAGAAAGTGAAATCTCAAGTGCAGGGGGTTAAAGATAAAGCCCAGGCAATTGTTGATGTTATCAATGTAAGTGATGTTGTTTGCTGATAACGTACAAACTTTTTAAGATATAAAATAGCCCATTGATTCTAGACTCTTCTTATGGTTTTTTGTTTAGTAGATATGTTTACATATTCTAGTAGAAACTAAATGCTTATGCTATTTTTGCATTTGTCCAGATGAATAATGTTTAGTATGTCAGTACCATCTTGAAATTTTGTCAATGATTTGTATTTAGAGTTTCTTTCCCAAAAGATGATGACATTCTTCCTTTTACCAAAGACAAAATTATATACGTGTTTTCTCCAACAGGCTGACAAAGAAATTGCATTTTCTAAGCTCGAAGCAGCTAGACCTGAGCTCGAAAAGGCGGAGGCCGCTTTGCAGGTACTCTGCAGATTCCTTGATATTATGTAGTTTTTTATGCAGTAATTCTTACGGTTCATTTTTTTTGTGTTGGACTTTGACCATCGAAAATAGATGAAGTTAAGTAAATGAATTTTTTTATCGTTTTCATAGACCATCAAGCCAGCAGATATTGCAACTGTACGTCGTCTTGGTAAACCACCACATTTAATTATGCGGATTATGGACTGTGTTCTGATACTATTTCAAAAGAAGCTCAACCCAGTTCAACATGATACAGAGAGAAACTGTGTTAAACCTTCTTGGGGAGAATCATTCAAGGTATTGTTAACTTTTTGCTATACATTTATAAAGGCCTCTTTCATTGTATAGAAATGAGGATGTCAGTTAATTCCAGAATCAGCCCAGCTTACTTGCTTATAAGACACTCCTGAATGACATGATGGAAGGTCACTAAAAGCTCCTATCAGTCAGCCACCAACCCACACTTTGCTCAGTGAGATTACCCCTTGTCATGATGAGTAGTCAATTTCTATCAGATTTGCATGCCTACAGAAGGTCCCATCTTTCTTTACAAGAAGTGGTATGTACTTTTGCAGCATTTCTCCCTGTTCTTTGGAAGCATATAAAAGATTTTTTCTTTGTAGATGATGAGTCAGGCTGGTTTCCTCCAAGCACTAGAGCAATTTCCAAAAGATTCGATTAATGATGAGATTTGTGAGCTCATGCAGCCTTATTTTGATGCAGAAGATTACAACCAAGAGAGCGCCAAGAGGGTGTGTATCCAGGAAACCTTGCATTTTTGTTTAAACGTCAACCCTGGTAGCTGCCTGATCTGTTTGTTATCTGAAAGTGCCCTGTATACTTTCCACCTTGAATTTCCTTTTTCTGTCGTTAAGACAGAAATGGTATCCTGTAACACGAAGTTCTTTATTGCATTTTCGTCACTAGAAGCAGTTCTTTTCATTGTTACTATGTAATCACTCTGATCCAGTGGAGCCCGTATTCTGAACAGTGCCTTTAGAACTGACAAAGTTCAATGTTTATTAATCTTCAATTATCATCGGAATTTATTGCTTTCCTTTTAGATTACTAGCTATATGCAATCTGGCCAGCCTGATACATTTGAGATATTTGTAGCAGTTTTGTATACTGGAGCTATTAGATATTGTACGCTCCAGAACAAAACTTATTGACATCGCAAATTGAAATAGATATTGGTGTTTTGACAACTTTTCCAATTTAATGTAGGTATGTGGCAACGTAGCCGGACTTTGTGATTGGACCATAGCCATGTCAAATTTCTTCAGTGTTAACAAGGATGTATTGCCTCTCAAGGTAAGCATCAACTGAATTCTATTCTTGTTGCGCACTGAACGAGACCAGGTCTGTTTTACCACATTTATTTGTATTTCACTTTTCCGGTCGACCCAGCAATAAAAAACTTAAAATTCAGATAGTACTATATGTTGTTCTCCTGTGATTTGTAGTTGTGAGCGGATTACATATAGCCTTTATTGGCTCTTAGTTGCATTTTCATTCTTGAAATGTTTGTTAAGTCAAAAATTGTTATGAAATAGTAAGAACCTTATGCAATGAGGTTAGGATAAATCTGAATCATATCTCTTTTTGAATGCTGCAAATAAATGCATTGGTGTCTTCTTTTTGGCGAAGTGTTTTGTAGAGATGCACAAGAAGCTTCTAAATTACTAGTTAGATCGTCAAACTGGATCATAAGCATATTTCTTCTTCTTACGATCTGTTTCCACATCTGGAACAGTTTTGAGTCCCTGAGCCTTCATCACAAAGAATATCTTTGACTATTAAATGCTTAATCATCTCTACAAATACTGCATTAAAAGAATCAGCGTATTGTGAACTAACATTTTTTTTGTGCAGTTAGGACACAGGGCTAGGACAACTGTTATCTTTGACATCAGAGTTTATATTTGTGGAAGACATTCCGTATCCATTTCGCAAGCTACTTTAAGAAAATCTCTTTGATGATTCAATAAAATCCAATGCTGCTTTGATTATTATCTTATTTGATTCAAAATTCAACCTTTCATTACCATAAAGGAGTATTGAAACTAATTCTACATTGGAAAGGTCAGAAAGATCACACGAAAGCAATACCGACTGTACGCGGCTGAGGAGACTATTTCTCTGTATCTCCATATCCATTTTGCTTTGCAAATGTTGCCTTGTTGGTGTCATTCTTTAAATGGTACCCGATTACAAAGTGTTGTCATTGTAGAGAAAAGCCAATGCGATGAGGTATTTTCTCTGTTATTGATTAGGCAAATTTGACAGTCCAAGAGGCAAAGTACAACGTAGCAATGGCAGATTTGGAGAAAGCTCAGGCACAGTTGAATGAAAAAGAGGCCGAATTGCAAGAAGTCCAGTCGATGTATGAAAGAGCAGTCAAAGAGAAACAGGTAAGTTGTATTAGCACCGTAGTTAATTACAAAACCGTGGAAATGGCCTATAGATAAGCAACCAGTGGCAAGCGCTAGAGGTCTTATTTTTTTTTTATAATTAATTAAAAATACAAAAGACAAAAATACAACTACTGTGCTGATCATTGCGAAACGCAACAGTGGGTCACTACTCTCTATTCTTTGGTCTGTTGAATGATACTTTTGCACTTATCCTTGATGATATGTGAAATAAGGAACGAGAAAACTGGCAATGGAGGACAATCGGCTATAACTGTAAATGGCGGCATTCTATGTCAAGTGTCAGTCAGCCTCGTTTGGGGGACTTTTGTAATATAACATTGTTAAATAGTTTTAGTAACACAATACCCATATAATTCTGTTACAAAAATCCTTAAAAATCGAAGAGCAAACATATTTTACAGGACGTAGTAGGTTTGTGTTCTGAGTCTGTATGTGTAAGTTCTTTGTTATCAAATATTAAAGGACCTTTTGGATGATGCTGAGACATGTCGACGTAAGATGGTAGCTGCGTCCGCGCTAATTAGCGGACTGTCGGGCGAGAAGGAACGATGGACGGATCAAAGCAAGGAATTTCAAGCCCAGATTGGAAGGTAGCATTTTGTTTTAGTTACGTAAATCTGAAAGCAGTTTGAAGTACAGGAGTTTAAATAATTTAGTAATTATGATAATCTCCATTATTAACAATGAAAATAGTGATTTAAGGCTGACATATAATTTATATTTTTGGAGATTTTAATTGGATGAAAAACCTGTCATGATTGTAACCTGGAGAAACTGCAATAATTTTGTTCATAACTTTTGAAACTGATTATCAAAATACTAACTGGCATGGATTAAGCTGCTCTTTCTTCTGTTTGTACGACTGACTTTTTTGTAAATTGCTCATCCTCCCTAGGCTTTTTTCCAATATTATATTTAAAATTCTAAGTTCACTCTTTTATCTCAGATCTTGTAAACCAAACAGGATAAGGCAAAATAGACATCTCTCTACATTTTTATTAATTTGTTTTATTTTTTTGCAGACTCGTTGGAGATGTTCTTTTGTGCACTGCGTTTCTTTCCTACTCTGGTCCATTCAATCAGGAATTTCGATCGAATCTATTCAATAATTGGCAGAGAGAAATGCGACAGAAGAAAATCCCATTTACACAGGAATTAAGCGTTACTTCAGAGCTGGTTGATTCAGCAACGGTAATTATACCTTCAAAAGATTATTTGACTTCATTTGAATATGAAAATAGAGGATAATCTCATATTTATTTGACTTTTGTCTTTAAGATCCTCGATGACGGTCCCCATACTGGTCTCTAAGAATAGCGTGAATAATTCAGAAATTTCCAGATTCGCCTCAGGCCATGTTGATTAGGTTGTTGGATGACTTATGAATATTTCATATATTGTAATTTTGATTCATACAGGCTGTTTTAATATTTTTATCATTTGTTAAAGATATCTGAATGGAATTTACAAGGCCTTCCAAGTGATGAGCTTTCCTTGCAAAATGGTATCATAGTGAGCAAGGCTTCCAGATATCCTCTACTTATTGACCCGCAAGGACAAGGGAAAATCTGGGTTAAAAATAAAGAGCATGGTAGTGGCTTGCAGGTTAGTTGTATTTTTATTTATTGTCTGATTGTCTTAGAGTTGCGTTTTTCTCATCAACAGGGCCCGACTTATAAGGGATGGGTTATTAATTACTTGTGGGGAAGGAGGTGAAAGACATTCTATCATCAGAAGATCATACATATGATGGAGTTTACCTCCTTCCTCTCAGATTTATATAAAAATTTTGGTCCCCACTCCAGGATTTCAGGAGAAACTCTACTCCTTCTTTTAAAATGCTCTCTATTTTTTATCCCCCTCCCTCTGGGCGTACAGAATTTTGGGCCCCTCCTAGATGTCTTCCAGATCCCTCTCCTGGAAGAATTAGTGATCAGTCCTTAATTATATACTGCATTATAAAGATATTAAGATAAATAGCAAATATGTAAATTGATATGGAGGCGTTAATTTTTTCTTGTTGCTAATGCGTGGATTATGAGAAGACAAACAGGCAAACATGGATCAAAATAAGCGCCGGGAATGTGTGACTTCGTACTGTATTTTTTTTTGCTTTGAGCATTGACACTAAAAATTGATCTTATCCAGATTACATCACTGAATCACAAGTACTTTCGTAATCATATCGAGGATTGCTTGTCCCTTGGAAGACCTCTGATGATTGAAGACGTAGGCGAGGAGCTTGATCCAGCTTTGGATAATATACTGGAAAAGAATTTCATTAAGATTGGCTCAACCCTCAAGGTACACCAGTTTGATATTTTTTTCAGCTTTGGCAGCATTATCTCCAGAACGCTTTAATCCCTACATAGCATACCTACCATATAAAGAGAAATTTGTATGATTAAATTTTTTGTTAATTAAGTTGGTTTATACGTTAACTGTTAATTTTACTAAAGCGGCATGCTTTAAGCACATAATTCTTCTAGTTAGCGATATTTTATGTAAATATTGATGCAATTTTATCAACAAAGCCTTTGTAGAAATCAATTTTTGTTATTATCATATCATTTTAATGTTGTTAAGGTAAAAATTGGTGACAAAGAAGTTGACGTCATGAATGGATTCAAACTTTACATCACAACAAAGCTTCCAAACCCAGCTTATACACCAGAGGTTCGTTTGTCAATCTCCTTTTCCCAGCAGAGGTTGAAATCTTTCAATGTGTTTATGCGTCTTTTGAGAAAGCTTTGCCTGTTGATACTACAGAACTTCACCATAGCTTTTTCGTGTTATAGAAAGCTTTGCATAGAACATAGAAATTCTTTGATATTAGAATATTAATATCTGTATACCTTCATTTCCCATACTTATGGGATAGTTTAAGTTCATAAAATTTATTCAAGGCCCTGGTTAACAGAAAAGCAAAGACTCAATTGGTGGATGATTTGATAATTACGCGTAAATGGATATTGCGGAAATCATGCTGAAAGAAGAAATGACACTAATACTCTGCGAGTTTTTAAAGCTAACTTTTCTGCTAAGAGATCTTCATTGATTTTGGCAATGCTGATGAGCACATTGTTTTGTTTTGGAGATTTTTATCAACTCACTGCTGTTCCAGCTGTAGTTAGTTTTTGAGCTCATTTCTCTTAGATAAGCGCAAGAACATCAATTATTGATTTTACGGTCACCATGAAAGGATTGGAAGATCAGCTTCTTGGACGTGTGATTCTTAAAGAAAAAGGAGTAAGTTGGATTCAGAGTCTTTGTATCCGGCATTTTAATGTTTGATAGCTAATTGAATTCACCCTCTCCCCCCTCATGTTCAGAGTGATTCTTAGATTTATGGGGGAATAGTGAGCAGAACAAGACCTCATCTTAGGGTACAGAAAGGCCCTGAAAACAACCCTCTTTGAAGCTATGTTTCTTCCGCTCATATTTATATTTTCAAGTTTAGTTTTATTATTGTCGATAGGATATTGTATGTAAGTAGGACGCTAATCGATAAATTGCATACTGTTCATTAGATTTTTTAATTAATTGCTTTTTGTATTAGGAACTAGAGGCAGAAAGGACAAAGCTTGTTGAAGATGTCGCTGCCAATAAGAGAAAAATGAAAGAACTAGAGGACAATCTTTTGTATCGGTTAACAAGCACAGAGGGCTCCCTTGTTGATGATGAATCGTTGATTGACGTATTGAGTATCACTAAATCAACCGCAGAGGATGTCAATCAAAAACTGATCAATGCTGCTGATACTGAAATCAAAATTAATAATGCCAGAGAAGAGTACAGACCCGGTATGACATGATTAACTTTTCCTACGTTTTCCGAGTAATTTGTGCATTTGTGTAATTGCTAATAATAATTACTTGGTAAAAGGAAAGGAAACCAAATGTGCAACATATAAACTAGTAATTTTACGTAAGTAAGCATTTAAAGTAAAAATATGAGAAAATAACTGTCCCCCGCGGGAATCGAACTCTCGATCCTCGATTTTGTACATCGAATGCTCTACGACTGAGCCATCGGGTCATGCTTTCAAATCGTTGCTCAGTAGTAGGGTATTTGCTTTCGCTGCTCCTGTCTTAACCAATTTGCACATGCGAGCCATCGCAGCTCCATATGTAAAGGACCCCTGTTAAGAGTGGGCTGCCCTCAGTAAATGAGAAACGGTAGATTTACTGCCTTTGGGCTCGCCATGTGATTGTATATGTACGTAGCATTGTACCAGGTATGAAATTGTCACTGGCATTGTCAATCTTGTATAATCTTTCTTATTCTAGTTGCAACAAGAGGAAGCATTCTCTACTTCCTCATCGTTGAAATGTCTTACGTGAATTGCATGTATCAGACGTCACTCAAACAGTTTTTGGGATTGTTTGATTTGTCAATGATAAGGTAAATTTAGTAAAATTTGTTTTAGATCCTAATGGTGACTATCCGATTACAATATTTTAGCCTTTTTCAACAAGTCAGTCGCACAAAACTCGTATATATAGTATAGTAGCATCACACACTATGGAGGTGGCAGTAGTGCATTTTGGCGGTTTACAATTTTTGACATGAGTAGTCATTGCTCGCATTGATTTAAATATAGCATAATTCCAATTTGAAACGTATCTTAGTTCCAATCAGTTCTGATCGCTTTAGTTTTTTTAACGCTTTCAGAATGCATTGTAAATAAGATCTTATAGGTTTTTGCTATTGTCAGTTCGATTTATTTTCATAATTATTGTAGTATTTTAGCACGGCCCACTCTAGATCAATCCTTAGATTGACGTGGCTACCGTGCCTAAGGAATTTTAAATCAATCAATTCAAATCAAATCAGTTTATAAGCTAGAGCCATTAAAAAAGTGCATCAATTGATATCTTCATTTCAGATCACAGCCATCACCCATAACTGGGAAAAGAATCCACAATATCATCGAATACTTGACATATGAAATCTTCAGATACTCTTGCCGTGGTCTTTATGAGGACGACAAGTTCCTTTTTACGCTTCTCTTGGCGCTGAAAATCGATTTACAAAACAAGAGGATAAAACACGACGAGTTTATGACTTTGATCAAAGGTACGACCTTGAACTTTATCCGATGATAGTCTAATATCACATTGCTTTTTATTGGCTCATGAATTTGGTGTAACAAATTAACGTAGTTTCAACTGCAATTACCTATACTTATTTCTTTAACTGGTTTTCTAAATACATAATTATCACTTTTGTTTCTAAAGGTGGTGCTTCACTGGACTTAAAACAAGTGCAACCAAAACCCACTAAGTGGATATTGGATATGACATGGTTGAATTTAGTGGAATTGAGCAAACTTCCTCAATTTAGTGATATAATCAACCAGGTAATGTTTTGGCCTATTTGTGTAGATGCATATTTTTGCCACCCCCTCAAGTTACTTTCCGATTTATCGCACTTTTTGAAAGTTTTTTAAGCCTGATAAGTTTCATGGGCATCATATCTTCTCCTTTTGTTGAGTTTTAATAATCTCATAAAGAAGGCACTGCTGATTATTTGCTGATTTTGAATAAGGCAGTTTTGTTTTAGCGTATATTGGTGGTACTGTAGAACCGCAAGAGCTTGTTTTAGAACTTTACTCTTCCTGACAGGTTTCACGTAATGAAAAACAATGGAAACAGTGGTTCGATAGGGATGCCCCTGAGGAGGCAGATATCCCAGATGGCTACAGCCAATCATTGGACACATTTAGAAAGTTATTGTTGATAAGGTAGGGTTTAGCGCTCTTTATCCTGTATGGTAAAGGGGATCACGTGATTTCTCGATTTAGTGATTAGGACAATATCTGTATAAGTTATTGATCGTGTGCAGAATACAATTTTCATATCTGTTATTTGTTCTGCCTTGAGGAGTAAGAGATTTTCTTCTCTCCTGAGTTGTCATATAGAAATGCTTCTTCTGGCAAATCCACTCCACAGAAAGATACTATGCTTTTTGTATAGACTAATTGCATTTTGCAATACTCTGTTGCGCTTGACCACTTTGTGCTGTTTGCTTACCTAGTAAATATATATAGCGCATAATTTCATTATGAATCGCGGCTGCTGAACCTCAGGTGTCATTTTGTATTTTTTATAGCAAAATAGTATTTGAAACGTCTGTTGGTACTACAGAACTTCACTACGGCACGAAAAAGCGGTACCATGTTTTAACCATACTGAAAAGCTTTTTTTCGTCCGACACTCGTCAGAGTATGAAACGTCGGATAGCGACCGAAAGGTGAACCGAAAGTTATAGCCAGATATGCGGGTACACGTGATATGATGAATAATGTGTCCAGTTAGCCATATGATTGGCCACTTGGCACCTATTGCCTCACCATTGTTTACTTGAAGAGTCCAAGTGAGAAAATGAACTCTTTGTGTTTACACAAGACTGGGTTTTGAGTCTTTATGTAAACTGATTCCAGAACACTTAAATGAATTTTTTAAGCTTTTCAGGGAAAAAAAGCTTTTCAGTATGGTTAAAACATGGTACCGCTTTTTCGTGCTATAGAAAATAGTATTTAGTTTTTTGAACTTGAAATCTGGGTAACTATGCTATTCCATAGGTCATGGTGCCCGGACCGAACTTTGTCCCAAGCCCGAAGATATGTGGAAGAGTCAATTGGGAAAAAGTATGCTGAAGGTGTTATACTGAACCTGCAAGAGACATGGGAAGAGAGTGATATAAGAACTCCTATGATCTGTTTCTTATCAATGGGTTCTGACCCGACAAACAATATAGAGTCGCTGGCAAAGAGGCTGAAGCTCGGTACGAGGTTTTGTCTGACTAGGAAGCTTTGATTATCTCAGTAGCATCAAAGTTATCATCGAAAGTCTGAAGAAAATCCACTTTGTTTTAAACGCCCCTCCCCCGTGTTTTATCATAGCCTATTAAGCTTTGATTACTGTGTTGCTGACAAATTCGTATGCTGTTTGCCCTTCCATATCAAGACGAGAAAAGCTCCCTGTTGTTGATTGAATTTTACCTAAAATAGTAATGTCTTGGTCTTTGGGGTATCATAAGCTCTTGAGATCCTTATAGATCAGCTTGAAGATATTCTTCTACCATGCTGTAGTGTAGGCCTCATGGCAATAGTAGTGTCGTCATTTCACATCTTTAACTCTCACTCATCTGATGGACTCTTCTCTTTAGAATGCAAAGCTGTGTCTATGGGCCAGGGACAGGAAGTTCATGCAAGGCGTCTACTTAGTCAATTTATGCAATCTGTAAGTATCTGAAATCAAAATTTAGATCATGGCCGGTCATAGGGGGTGGCAGGGGGGTGGGTTATGAATATATGCCGCCCTTCTAGGAAATCAATTTAGCATTCACTGAACAATTAGTACTGGTGTCCGACAAAGTTGTGGCTAGACCGAGATAATGTCTTGCATTTATTTTTTGCTAAATTTGGACTTTTTCTTAACTTTTCTCCCCGCCCCCACCCCCTAGCCAAACATGTGGTCGTTTTAGTTAAACCAGTGCGCAAAGTAAGGGAGCTGAACTGACTGCTGCAAAGAAGGCCATTGCCTGATGACCCCTCTCTTATTGCTGTTTGAGGTCCATCTAACGGATACCACTGCATTATTATGAATTGCAGAATCAAAACGACGTAGGACTTCAGTTATTTAAGATGCAATATTTTTGAGGAATGTCGTATCAAACGCAGAGGTTATCGTTCTTTGTTACCTCCTTATTAATGCTTGGAGTACACTAAAGAAAATGTAGCTAATATCTTACTGATTGTTGCGAATATTCGTTTTACTTCAATAACGAGCTGCATCCGTAATCATTGATTACCTAAATTCATACATGATCAAAACAATTCGAGTCAAAGCCCCCTTCAAGATAATTTCAAAGAAAACTTTAATCTTTGTTGTTCATAAATGCCCTAATAGCACTGTTGCTCGAACCAAGAACAATCCTGTATGACAATGCCTTTTGATTTTTCTGCCCAGCACTCATTGAAGGTCTTTCAACATTGCTACAGTTTTATTAAGCCACATAATTTCGAACCTTTTCATCTTCAGGGTGGCTGGGTTCTACTTCAAAATTGTCACTTAGGCCTGCCTTTCATGGACGAGCTTATGGACCTCATAACAGAAACAGAGACGGTCAATGAAGACTTCCGATTGTGGATCACTACTGAAGTTCATCCACACTTTCCCATAAACCTACTACAGATGTCGATCAAGTTCACTAATGAACCTCCGCAAGGGTTGAAAGCAGGACTTAAAAGAACATACGCTGGTAATTTCTTGCTCATTGTTATTTTTTAATTCTCTCGTGCAAAATGGCTATTACTTTGTTAGTTTGTAGACTTTAAATTGCATTATTTTAGCACATTTTATCTGTCTTTTTGAATTGCATATAGCAGACCTAAATCAGCGTTAACTCTGCTATTTTTAATGTAAGTAGCTTACATTAAATAATGAATGAGTGAATAAATAAATGAATGAGTGAATGAGTGAATGAATGAATGAATGAATGAGTGAATGGTGACGATGATGTTCCTGTCTTAACAAATAGCACTTTCATTGTCTATAGCACTAAATATGTGGCTACACGTTTTGGGAACTTTTTGTACTAAAATATGTTTAAATCTCGTCCAACAACAAGGAGCTTTTAAGAATTAGATCTTGAGCTATGTTCCTTGCAAGAAACGTGTAAAATTCAACTTAACTAGGACTTGGGAGATAGTCAAATATAGTGTGATTGACAGTACGAAAATAGAGCTTCTTATCACCATAGTTGTGGTTGTATCCTGTTATGGTTTGCGTATGGCTAATCATCGTTCCCTTGTGTTTTACTTCATCTTTCGTTCCTGCCAACAGGGCTGACACAAGATCAATTAGACGTCACGAACTTACCACAGTGGAAACCAATGTTGTATGCTGTTGCTATATTGCACACAACAGTACAAGAAAGACGAAAATACGGACCACTTGGATGGAACATTCCTTACGAATTTAATCAAGCTGATTTTTCGTCAAGTGTTCAGTTTGTTCAGAATCATTTGGATGACATGGATCCAAAGAAAGGGGTTTCATGGAATACAGTTCGTTATATGTTGGGAGAAGTACAGTACGGTGGAAGGGTAACGGATGATTATGACAAGAGGTTACTTAATACTTTCACGAGGGTGAGTACGTTTTCTTTCTTTTTTGAATCACAGAAAATCTTTTACGAAAAGATAAGCCAATTGCAGGTTTATTAGCTTTTTCTTAAAGATTCTAGTAGAATCCTTTCTAATGCCTGTTACTACCTTGTTCTCGCACCTTTCGAAGTGCTTTTGGTTGTAGATATACCAACACACTTGTATTCTACTCTACTGAATTTGATTTAAGGACTATACTTTTGACGTATATATTACTAATATTTAAGCAAACGTTTTGGAACATTTGGGTAAATTCTAGTAAATGTCAATGATACCAGTAGTGTATATTATGTAAAGCCAAGATTATTTCAATAGGTAGTTTACCAAGCGTTTTGGTAATGTTAAAGTAAATTTTCTTGAACGGCTGATGATATTAGCAATGTATACTAAACCAGATGACTCTGTTTTCCATTTCTAGGTTTGGTTCAGCGATAACATGTTCCAGCAGAATTTTGTCTTCTACAAAGGGTACTCTATCCCACGGTGCAATACGTTACAACAATATCTCGATTCCATTGACAGCCTCCCATTGGTAGATACTCCTGAGGTCTTTGGGCTCCATCCAAATGCTGATATTACGTAAGCGAAACGAGTTAAATCTGATAGTTCTTATAATATATATTTTGATATTGTAATGATTATTTGCACACATTGACACAAATTACGAAAACTGTTAGGATAAGTCGAAAAAGAGTTAGGGTAAGTCTAAAGAAGCAAGTCAGTAGCTCTACTGTCAATCGTTAAGTGTCTACATTTATAAACTTTTTCACTGCACTTCGAATCCAGTTTCAATTTCTTTATGTAATCTGTGAAGCGTAGAGCCTTCAAGATCGAGCTTTGTGTGGTGTCCATTAATTTCATTTCTTCAAAACTGCCCAGAAAGCATTTAGTTTAAACTTACCGAGTCTGCCATATAGTTTATTAGTTTCCTAAATTTTTACAGAACTGTCATAATGTGTGTATTTGCCCACAAAAATCGTTTTCATGGTATGGGTTATGGGAAACATGTAGTATGGATGTATTAGATGCCACTTTTTGCGTTTGAGCTCGAAATTTTACAGTATCTGTTTTTCATTAGTTGTTTGAAATGTTTTAAAGGTATCAGAGCAATGTTGCAAAGAATTGTCTCGACACGATTCTAAGTATACAGCCCAAAGATAGTTCATCTGGTGGTGGAGAAACAAGAGAGAGTTTGGTGCATCGTTTAGCAGATGATATGCTTGAGAAATTACCGCCTAATTACGTCAATCATGAAGTAATTTGATTATCGTTAATCATTTATGTTTCTTACTTGTCATATCATCTCGTGGAGATATATGTTTTGACAAACAAAATGCACTGCAATTTTGGCTTATGGCCCATTCGATACATGGGGGCAAGACTCTGGAATTAATTTCCTTTAGAAATTAGAAACTCTATCTCAAAATTTTTATTCAAAAGAGATCTGGAAATTCATTATCAAAACGTCATGTGAATGTAGATCAAAATCTTACCACATTATGATCCCTTTGGATATGAAGCATTTATCATTCACATCAGCCTTGCTAGTCCTAGTAGCACAAGGAGGGTCCCTCATCTCGTTAGTTAATCTACTTTAAAGACTCCTCCGCAAGAATCCTACTACTTAGTGTTATTAATTTGAAATCTGTTTGGTTATACGATGTTGTTGTAGAATTTAATTTAATCTATTTATCGTAAAGGGTAAAATTCTGATTATCTTGCAAATCATCAAGTCTTAACTATTTGTTAGCTATTTTGTATCAGAAGTGATGGACTACCTCTTAAACCTTTGGTTACCTTGTTTTATGGTTATTGCAATATTCTCAGGAACAGCTAACTAGACACCCATATCACTGAAACCTTCAACTGAGATTTTTGTCAGTAATAGGATTGATAGATCTGTTAAGAAATGGTGTTTTGCTTTTAGTGCCTGAATTTTGTGTTGTAAACGACAAAATATCCTTTTAATAGCAAACCTCTTGCCACATAACCAGAGGTCTTTTATTTTTTTTGTTGGTTCATATGACAAGAAGAAATAAAATTGTCTTTAATATATTATCCAAACTGTTTTTCTTTTCACAATAAGAACCTTTTCAATTCAAACTACTCTTGTATTCAATTAGGACATTAATGCCATATCAACGTACACAGAGGATACGTTAAGACTGCAGAAACATAATGAAAGCAAACCTGGGTCTCTTTCGAGCATAAAGAGATTTTCATTCAATTTTCATCTTTCCCCAATCAGCTGCTACTCCTTTCATAATAAGTTCTGAACGTCTCTTTACGTCTTATTATTACCTACTATCATACCATACAACTCAGTTAGGTGCCAAGCAATTTGACTTAAGAATATATGTTGTCATCCATTCAATTCAAATGTTCTTGGTCGTTTTCCCGGGGAAACATTACCAGAGCATACTATCTGATTTCATCTGATTTCAGATGCTTGCATGACACAGATGCTTTATAATCCATATTTCTCTCCTTTTAAGGTACGAGCTCGGATTCAAAAGATGGGAGCGTATGCACCAATGAATATTTTCCTGAAGCAAGAAATCGATCGAATGCAGCGAGTGATTTCAACGGTGCGGCAAACCTTGACTGATCTTAAACTCGCCATTGATGGTACTATCATAATGAATGAAACCCTTAGAGACGCACTCGATTGTATGTTTGATGCACGAATACCTGAATCATGGAAAAGGGTATGTGTGTTTATCTTCTTCACAACCATCATGCATCATAGGTTTCTTAATAATCTCCATGCCATTTTCACAAATTATCGTTTCTTTAATTTCAGCTCATACTCCCTTTTTACAATGATACATTTTTTATGAATGTAAAGTTAGTATCCCATCTGGCTTTCTAAGTAGGACCTGTGTATATAAAAAGTGTAGAATCAACAAACCTGCACAGTATCATTTACGTTTTTTGTACGTGGTATTGATTTTTCTTTTATGTTTTATAGATTTCTTGGGAATCATCAACTCTTGGCTTTTGGTACACTGAATTGCTAGAGCGTAATACACAGTTTAATGAATGGTGTTTTTCTGGCCGTCCGAATGTTTTCTGGATGACTGGCTTTTTCAACCCCCAAGGCTTCCTTACTGCCATGCGACAGGTGGGTGTTACTTTATAGTGGCTATCTGTTAGTTGGGTAAGAGCTGATGTCAAGTTTACTTATATATGTTATCCGTGTTGAAGTATGCAATGACGACAGGACTTAGGCGAAATTAAAATGAAAGTCTGAGAAACTATTAAGCCACCGGGTCACGCTTTCAGATGCCATGCTCAAGGGTAAGTCATCTGGTACTGGCCCTCTTTTTTGCCAATTTGCACAGGAGTTGTATCCCCATCACAATGTGCACTTAGCTTGCTATTGAGAGAGGACTGCTAAAACCAGGGGACCATCACAGCCCTACCCAATTGATAGGGTTAGAGAGAGCATTTAACAGTTATTGATATTATGATATCAAAATGTGGTGAAATGCTGCGGTTATGACGTTGTGTGAACTTGACTCTTTAGCCAATCGGCTATGTGGCTTTTTATGGATTAGATGTTAGGGTATAATGCTTTCTTGCAGCTTAGAGATATTTAGTTGTATTCATTTTTGCAATGTTGATACAGTATGATATCCACCCAAAGAAATGACATTTTAACTTTGCCGTGCTAGTAAATAAACGTTTTATTTTTGTATTTAGAAATAACATCCTACTTGGAAAATTAAAGTCTCCTGTAGTAAGACTTGGCTTCTGGGTTTTCACTAGGATGCACTCCACGTTGCGTTGGGAAGCTAATTTGGAAAAAATGAATCATTGAAACATTTGATAGTCAAGAAAATTTCGGTATTAGTAATAAAAAGCCGTTGCATTCACTGAATGCGTTAAGTAAAATATTTGAATTGCCTATTTTTCTCGTCTGTAGGAGGTCACTCGTGCACACAAAGGAACATCAAAAGACCCTTCAAAGTCATGGTCCCTTGATACTGTGATTCTGCAAAACGATGTCTTGAAAATAAACAAAGATGATGTCTCATCACCCCCGTCCGAAGGGGTGTATGTCCATGGATTGTTTTTAGATGGAGCCGGTTGGGACAGACGTGGATGCAAACTCGTTGAGCCACCTGCAAAAGTACTCTTTACACCAATGCCAGTCATTCACATCTATGCTATAAACAACATCAACAATAAAGACCCGAAAATGTACTGCTGTCCGATATACAAAAAACCTATACGTACGGACAGGACATACATTGCACCAGTTGACTTAAGAACCACCCAGAACCCAGACCATTGGGCTTTGCGAGGTGTGGCTCTGCTCTGTGATATTAAATAAACTGATACCATTAGCCTCTTAGCTATATAGTGTATATATCTTTTAGAGCATTCCGAACTCCTTCCTTTTTGTCAAGTAGTTTTTTTCTAAGGCAAGGAGCTTCCTATTAAATCCTTTTTTATATGAGTTCCGTCTCAGCAAGAGTGTACAACCGGCCTACATGAGGCCTATTATTTAATGGTAATTGCTATAAAACTTGATTCTTTGGAAGAATTGCCAATTCATCAACATCTCTTTACATATTAAGATCTTTCAAGGACCCAGAACTTACCGTAACTGACACTATTAGTTCGAATTAATCAAGATTTATTCACATTTGTGCAGACTATTAGACCATGAACATACAAGCCTTTTTCAAGATTTATTTGATGAACCAATGTCTGTATTCCATGAACATCAATAATGATAAAAAAACACAAATACTATGAATTTCGCATTCTTAATAAAATGCCACAACAATAACTTAGCAACTCGTGGGGAGATTTGGTTTGCTGAGCTAACCAAGTATCACGTGTAGGCTTTTGTAAATTACGTGGTTGTAAAGAAACAGTGCTGTGTTTTTATTTCACTCAATTTATGATACAGTTCAACTCGCTTAAATCAGATTCGCCTAAGTTGGGCATTTCATAAGTCGGACAAAAATGCGCGGTCCCGGTCAGCTTGGTAAGAATGCTGTACTTTTTTTTGCATAAGTCGGATATTATAAGTCGGATTTTGATTATGATTTCAATAGAAAAAGTGAAAAATGTTACGGCCAATAAGCTTCATACTCTTGCAAAAATCTTGCTTATTAATCTTGCAAAAATTTCAGCAATGGTGGTCAAAAGCCTTCAAGCCTGTCAGAAAGTGCATTTTGGAACTAGTTTTTCTGCCCCTTCCCTAGTAGGACAAGTGTTGCCCAGCGATATAATGAATTTTATGATGACATCATTAGGGATCGTGCTTTTCCTGTTTGTCCTGGGCCCCATACGAGCTCTGGGTGGGTCTGGATTTCCTTTACGTAACTCGGACTTCGCATAAGTCGGACTTTTTTGCTGGTATGAGATCTGGCTTACGCGAGTTTGACTGTATATCGCACGATATTACGATATCATTTGTAAACAATGTAAATAAAACAGATAATTTATCTTAGGTAGGTAATCCCTAATTGGTGCACTACAGCGATTTAGTAGTGAATATGATTTGACTAGAGCGTTTTAGACACATTTGATTGCACCTGTTTGTTTCAGCATTCGGTATGGAAATCAATGAACCTTTAAGTACTTCATAATATTCTTAACAACATCACTAGTTATGCCATTTTCTGTTTGCTGTCTGTTGGCTGTATGATCTGGTAAACTGCAGGAGCTAGACTATCATCGTTATTTGTATTTTGAAGTTATTGGCATCTGTAGGTAATCTCAAACGTGGAGGAAACCGTAAGTGTTCCTTTTTAAAGCATATTTTACACGTTTTTTATAAGGAACCTATTACAAGGCTTAGTAATAAGAGCTCTTCAATAGTTCCTTGAATCTATTTGTAGACTTAGTGCCTTACAGATGTTGTAGGTGTTAAGTGTTAAGACAGAGTACTTTGGACACTTCAAGTTTCAACGGAAACCCGTCTATGGACCACTGGCTACAAGAAGTAAACACAATTTATGAGACTTCGGCATCTTGATTTTCGATTGGGTGCAGTGATAAAATTTTTCATAAAATTCTAAATTCCCTTAGCGACTTTACATCAGCACTATAAGTTCTCGTTAGATTTGTGACTTCCCATTTGTAGGTTCCTTATGAAGTGGTTCATTAAAAGAGAACGTCTATGCCCATTGAATAAACTTGTCGGCTCTTTCATTCTTTTCATCGAAGTAGCTTTATTCGAGAAGAATATCTTTTATGTATAGTTGCAACACAAGCAAAAGATGTTTGTCTCTCATGAGGATAGCCAGGTGACATTTCCCATGCATTAAGTTATGCTTGACCGAGTTCATGCTTTCAGTAATTCAAAACGGCCTTCGAAATACTGACCTCTTTGATGCAGTTTCGATGATGTACCACATACTACTCCATGCGTTTCCAACGGACTACTTGTCAGAGGATCAAAATGTAATATTCTGTATGGGTATGACAGAAGATTTATGCACCTTGTCAATTCAACTGAAGGTAAGAAACTGCCTTTATTGAACATGAGGGCAAAATCAATTGCTGAGAGTCTCTAACTGGTCGCTCAACTGCACAAAAATTTACGTAATGCTGCCGAAGGAAATTCATTAAACCTAGCAGTAGCTAGGCATCCATGAGTTAGAAGGAAGCTATTTTAATCAACTACTAAGCTGGCATGTTACTATACGACCGGAAGGTATAAGATTTTTGTTTTTGACTTTTAGGTGAATGGGAGATACAAAAGGGTCGATACATAGCGAAATTGAGCTTTACGATTTTATCGAAATCTATGCGGTCATTGAAGTTATATTAAAGTACAACCATACCTAGATATTTTTCTATGCTTCCGAACATCCGCATAGATATTACCGTACTTATCTGATAGGACACCCACCCTTTAATGAGCGCCCCCTTTAATGGCTCCCAAACAAGTCATCATGGTATCAAAAGTCACCATTGGTACTTTGCAATGAATGCATTGGGAGTAACTTGGGGATGCTTTGGAAACTAGTCGCACAGAGGTATGATTTGATTCAGCTAGCAAGCACATTCATTACTCACAGTAGGCATGCTTGGTGTGAAGACCTCTTTTAGACTCGAGGTGAATCGAAATTAGAAGACCAAGAGGCCATGCATTGCTAAAAGCATTTTGTGTTCAGTTTGTACCATACTGATGGGTGAGTGGCCGAGTGGTACGATGGTTCAAATGCATGATGGCAAAGGGAAAGGATTTGACCATCCTACCTCGCTATGGTCAACCTGGGGAACCTATATGAGACTAACCTGTAACTTTACACTATACATAAGTTACTTCTTTTGGGTAGTATATGCCTTTTAAAGGGAATTAGAAGGAAATGAAAATGCGACGGAAAAGAACGAAATTTATGAAAATATAGGGAAAATGCAAGAAATTGAGAAATAACAACAAGTGATTCAATATCTAGTTTTCTAAGTTTTTCTATCAAACCTTCCTGCTCAAAGCGACTTTTAGATGTATTTCTTCATCAAAGTAAACTTTTCGTTTTTTCTATATATTCTACATAATACTCTACATAATTAAACTATAATGGACGATACCACAGGGGGTATGATTTGTCACATCAACCCTGCGGCCTACATGTATAACATACAGCATAACATACAACATATAAGGGATCGTGCACCTGTTGTGTAACGCAATACAACACCCCCAGCAGGAAGGGCGGGCTGTGGAGGGCTATTTAAACTTGTTGATAGGACAATAGATACCCAAGTTTCTCTTTTCGAGGTTTCTGCATAAATCTCAGTATGAATCCTTTGAACACTAGCAAATTAGATAAGTACGAAACGTTGGTGTAGATCTATTTTGCTACTTTGAGGCCAGTTTACTGTTTACTTACTGCTTTTCGTGCTTAAGATTATTAATCTGACCGTGGAAGGAAATTGGGAAAATTTTTAAGATAATAGAAGGATATTCGGGGAAATAGTATCAGGAATGGAAGAAAATCTCATTTTTAAATGAGAAGCATTGATAAGCTGGCAATCCTTCCTTCCCTTATCTTGGCATTTCTGCTTATTGGTCAATTCTTCTGTTAATTTTAGCTCTCCTCCTCTTCTCCGTCGATAAGACTTGCGAATTCTTCATTTTCATTCAGGTCCAATTGATCATGAAGTGTCTCCATGGTATCAATGTTGGCTGTTTCAGGAAGCCAGTACAAGAATATTGCACAGATAAGTGCTGAACCACCCATCACTGAAAATGGCAGCGCTGCGTGAATAGTGATAAGCCACTTTGTAACCCATGGTGCAAACGCTGCACCAATTCTGCATGCAATTTGCAAGTAACCCATTCCTGCACCTCTGAGAATATGAAGATACGGACAAAGATCAGTTGATAGTCAAAAAGGTATGTTATTTTTATTTTTCCAGTTAATTTGATAAAATTTGCTTCCTGCACTAAAGATCGAGAGGATGCAACAGCTGTGTGTCGATGATTGCATGGAAGCGGCCACTTAGCCATACCCACTGCTAGCAAGCATTTCTCTAGTTTAAAAGACCCTGCATCTATACGGGGCCTAAAACATGGAGTGCCTGCAAGTCCAGGTTTTCATAAAAGGTAGGTGTGGTAGTTATCTGGACTTGCACAAAGGACATGTCGGAAACTAGAAGCTTGCACATTCAGATATGACTTATTGTCATCTAAAATTGATATGTCATAATAAACATCATTAGTACAAATACGAATTTGTGGTAGATTTGATGACCTGCTCTCAATAAACAGGTATGTCCTATTTACAATTTCACACTCTCAGTAACTACTAATCGTAAGTTTCCATTTAAAATTCCACAAAGTGAATAACATCTTCACACTTCTTTTAAGCCATGCATCTGTGGGTATTGCACAACTACTTGCTTTTTTTATAAGAATATCTCATTTTTGGCTGAGCCTCAATATTCTCAAATTTTTTCAGTCTACAGATATTCTTAAATTATTCTTAGATTTTTGTGATTTTCAGCATCAATACTCGTATAGGCTATATTTATATTATGAAAAGTGAGTAACAGACACTCCCCAAAGAGGTACTGAGTTGCATTATTGTGTAATGACTTAGAAACCAGATAAGTGAAGCTCACATTTGCTTTGTTTTCCATGAAATACTCAAATATGCAAAACATCCAACCCTTGATGAAGCTTGTGCCTTGCAATATTCTTAAATTATTTTTAGATTTCAGCAATTTTGAGCCTTGATTTTCTTACAGATTATATTCTTGTAAGAAAAAATGTGTAATTAAGGCAACTAGTTAATGTCTCAGACTTCAGAAGAGTGCCCAACTTTCCTCTGTTACTAATTTTTCATAATGAGCCTTCCTCTCTTAAGAAAATCAGAACTAGCCAAAGTTCTTTGATTGTACTTATTGTTTATATCTCCAAAACTTAGGAAGCAGTTTCCTACATCAAATTAATAAAAATATCCTGTATATTCCTCTCGTTCATGATGGAAAACCAATGATGAAAGTCTCTCAAAATAACTAAGCCCAAAAGTACGCAAATGAAGGAATGTCACTCCAAAGTACTGTACTAAAGCAAGGTATCAGGCCTTGAATCTGGAACCTTGCTTGAGAATAGCACTTTAAGAGGGTTAATACATGTCTCAATCAATGTCTTGTTAGGAGAACAAAGCATGCTCAAGCTGGATTGCTGATAGAAATTACTAAATCTTTCTCTGAAAAAATTTAAGAAATAGTATCATCCTCCGGCTCACAGCCGTTGAGCAGTGACTTTTCTGGACTCTGAGATGCAGGTTCACATTCAATTCTTGCAGGTCGTAAGACATTGGATGGTGCTCTGTAAGCAGAAGTTTTTCACTCCTATAGCAACATTGGTATAGACCTAGGTGGTCAAACTCGAGCCATATTCTGCCCACCATCTTCTATGATATGACCCACACTGAAGTATAAGTGTATGGAGATTTATAATGTATTTATCATGATATTTAAAGACTGGCCTTTCACCCTCCTCTTCAAAAAGTGGAGCAACCCTTTTGTAGACAGAGGTGGGCTGATTGCTTTGGTTACCGGGTGATTCAATGATGTGCCGATGGGGGGATGCCCCCTAATGTTTATGGAATGTAAAAGGTTGGTCATACAGCAGAAAATCTATCGTGAAATGTGGAACTTGACCAAATTTCAACATGCGCCTCATTATGTTGGTCATAGTTGATCATAGGCAACTCTCTTTTGGTGATACTGTAAATATCAATATACCCCCTCCCCCTGCCCCTCCCAATCAAAATTGTCTAGGCACATCGCTGGGGTGATCGACAGGTGGACCATTCACACTTGTCCCAAAATGTACTTTACTGGCTCAGCATATAACGAAAGTGTTGGCTTGATGTCTTTGAACTTAACTTACAGTGGAATGCTGTCTTTGGATCTAAGTGGCTATAGTATTATATTGGAAATTGTCTGTTCAGCTGCACATCTTTCACCCTAAGACTCTATAATTTATATGTTTAAATTTATACTTGTTCCCAAGAACTAGTATATCTTTCTGCTGAGCGACTATTTTCATGTTACCATGCCATGATAGAAACATGCAAATAAAATACGAAGTTTGGCAGCATTCTGATTGGAAAAATGCAGTACAAAAGTGCACACCTAGAAAAGACATAGAAGTTTTTCCTGCAGCATATCCGCTGTGGAGCCCCTCACAGGTCATAGCAGAGCACGATTTCAATGTTTTTCGTTACGCAAAACGGAAACATCGCTGGCCTGTTGGGCTTTTCGCTCCTTTGTTGCTACCATTTTAGCTTCGCATATTTGCCCAGTATTACGTGACCCAGCGCGCCTTCCAATACTACTGTCTCTATACAAGTCCCAAGTTCCATCGGGGCTTCCTAAAAGACTTGACTTTAGAACTGATCCCTTTGCCTTGCAAACTATAGTGCATTGTTTGAGATGAATTAAAGAACTTCTTTACCTTATGACAGTTGGGTAAAGCTCTGTAGAATTTGCCCATAATTCCAAGGAAAACACGTAGACCCGGTAAACCTAAGACAGTAATAAACGATAGTTGTGTAAACCTGAGAAGTATATTACACATACATATAATGCTCTATGCACTACGCTCTCTTACGTATTCCATGATTTTCCAGCTACAATTCTCGACAAAATAGTTGGAACACTTTATAAATTTTCATAGAGTTATTCTCTTCATCCACCACCCCCCCCCCCCATCCCCCCCGTATACAATGTTGAATTAAGAAGAGAGTGTTCTGCCTTGACGGTACTTTTACTACTGACTGTTAGATAGTTATTTTCTCTGTAGAAATCAAATTGTTAATGGGGAAGGGGGAAAGGGAAGGGGAGGGGAAGGGGAAGGGGAGGGGAGGGGAGGGAAGGGGAAGGGGAGGGGAGGGGAAGGGGAGGGGAAGGGGAGCATTAGGAGAAACGGGAACAGGAGAATTATCCATTGCCAGCACGACAGGAATGAAGTAAGTCTCTGGGATGAATCATCCGTTAGTGTTCCAACTAATTTTGGCGAGGATTGTAGCATTTAACTCTGACAGATGTTGCAATTAGTCTAACAATAGTTACACGGCAAAATTACTAGTCCATCAAATGACATTTAACACAAGTCATCATAACACTTATAATGATATAAATAGAGTTCTCTAAAGTTTTATATTCTTTCTTTTTTATACTTGCAATCAAGAAAGCTGTCATGTTAGTTTTGAGCTTACTAATAAAATGTGCTCAGCAAATCATGACCAAATACTTTAAAGAACTGTTGCTAGAGAGTAGGAAGAATTCGAACATTTTGTTGTCCTTCTAAAAAGAAGTGTACAGCTAGTCAACTTTATACAATAGAATTTATTTGATACGCTTTGAATAATGCTGGCAACAACTTGCACATTTCAAATTATTACTTGTTCTAATGTGTGAATGGATTTTCATTGGAAAAGGCAGCTTTCAATTAGCAACTGCTCGTGTGAATGCTTCTGTGATCATCACAGCATATGTTGCACGTTTGTTCATGGAATAGTTTCAATTGAAGATAAAGTAGCAGATAGTTGATAAACGACAAACTGGCTCTGAATTCAAATGCATAAACTTAGAAGACTGTAATGTACCGTTGATCGTAGTCTTTTGTGGGATGATGGACACTGAAATTCCAAGCTAGCCCAGATAGCAGCATGGGAATGAGAGTAGTGTTTTTCCTTCCAATCCTGCAAATGAATTTTGCCGTATTAATTTTGCCATTATGGTTATCAAGTACTTCATTTTGACAAGAATAATTCATTTGCCTTCTTGCTAGCCCCATTCAGGATAATTCCACTCATTGAAATTCAGCAACATTCTCAGGTATTAAATTTTTTGAACCCCTCTACTAGCATTTTGAGCCTTCTTCTTCACGTTCCAAATCTGAATAAGATATCAGAGATCGTTCCCTGCCTCATATTCCTCTTTTCCAATGCTCTAGAGGGACCTATATTATCACAGCTTTTCCCTGCCACCTATCTATTCAAGTTTTCTTAGAATGTTACCCTTTGTCGCCCACTGCATCCTTTGCAGTCATTCCACCCAGTCCAAGCAAAGTGCCAAGGAATTTCGTGTTGATTCTTAACGGAAAATTTACATTTACTTAACGAGACAGAATGATTCAGTTCATCGACAAACAACAACAAAGAAAAGTATGGACTTACTTGTTGCATAGGTATATTGCAACAGCAATAGCTGGGAAGTTGACGCTGCTTGAGAGAATGTAGTCACGATACATATCGCCACCAAGATCATCAACAGCAAATGACACTCCATAATAAACAAGACCACAGACCAACCTAAGTAAATTAGGTAATATACAGTTGACATCAAGCTAAAATGCATTGAAACCGTTGCATTTAGAAAAGTAATGAGCAACTTTTTGTACGCCTCTGGTTTCGCAGTTTTTACTATATGGCTGATCAGTTGAATTCTTTGTAGGTATCCATCGATAGGCACGTTTAACGTAGCCTACAACTTCAAATAAATCATAATCTTTGTCACATACTCGTTATTGTAATCAAAACTTTGTCCACACTATCTTTCTAACAAGATAACATTATGTGGGTTTTAGGAGCTTTTAAAAATTTGTTGTGTTTCATTCATCGGCAAATCAAACAAATTCTTGCATACTCTATGTGTCATCAAAAATCTTTTCATAAATGCTCGTTTGAGCGACATACATTCAAGACAACAAACAGGGCCTTCTCTAATTGACGATAATTCCATGGGTGACAACTCTGAGACAATATCTGAACACAATGAAACATTACCATGCACATCCTTGTATTAATGATCTTATTGCGATTTTCCTCGGCCTGAATATATCCTTGTAATGATGAAAGCCAAAAGATGAATCCTGTTTAACCTCTTCCAATTTGATATCAGGAAACTCTTTACCATTGACTCTTGCTATGGTTTTCAATATTTTCATTACTTCATCGGTCTTTCCATTGACATTTAGCCATCTAGCAGACTCAGGGATGAATCTTTTAGAAGAAAAACACAATGCACTAGGCGAGATATTGCAATAGATTAATTAAGAAATGCACAGTCTAGAAGTAAATATGTTATTATATCTCCTGTAAAGGGACTTTTTGACCATTTTAATCTTCAAGAAGTCATTTGAGGATACTCTTGGCAGAAAATCTTCAATATAATTCAGATGTGCCCTATATTAGTGAAATTCGGCTTAAATTGTACACTGTCCCATTCTTGTTACCAGTAGCGATAGTTATTTTTGCAGGAAACTCTATTGATCACATCACCAATAGGCCTTCAAGTACACCACTCATCATTTCACAGTAGCAGGGAGTTTCAATCGCTACCCTGATTTGCAGAAAGCATACGCATAGGAATATTTACAGTTTCGTATTATCTTCTTTTTACCAGATACTTTTGCAATTATTTACAACCCAAATGGCGATCTCTTTCTTCTTCAACATCTAGAGCATACCATTTTTTATGAGTAAACGAAGGGTCAATTTGGGTGAACGGCTAGGATGCAATGTTGAATATAAGACAGTATTCAATGAAGTTGAAAGTAGCTTGTCAGCAATGCATATATACTCACTTGAACATAAATAACGTAATGAAGAACGGAGCTGTTGTGATGATCAAAAGCATCTTCCAGGTTCGTACAAAGTACGCAATAACACCAAGGAGAACTACATTGACAGAGTAAGATAACCAAAGCATCATGCCAGCAAATGGGCGCCATTTAGGGCCTACATACTCGGACATTAGAACGAACATCTGGACTGAGCTGCCAGGAAAGAAACATCCTACGAATACTCTTGCTATTATATAACAATAAATGTTGGGTGAAAATGGCGTGAAAAATCCAATTATAAGAACTCCTGATATTGATGGAAGCATGGTCTTCTTGCGTCCATATCTGCGATAAGAAAATGAAGAAGGTGTCATATGCCTAGAACATTTTTGGAGACTGCTGTGTAACTTAAGTAAATCATACAGCTAAAACATTACAAAATAATGACAAAATCCATGAAGTTCATTGCTTAGTGATACACTAAACGCGAGAGAATAAGTGACACGGTGACATTGAAAATGAAATTAGCAAAAGCTCGTTTAGATTGGATATTTCACTGCTCACTTGTAATACTTTACTACCTGTCAATAGTCTAGCATATGTATTTGACTTATAATAGACTGCCTGACGGACTCTAACTTCTGACTTTAGAGTTTCCTTGCACTAAGTAACTTACCTATCAGATGTATATCCCAGAACTATTGCACCTGCTGCCCATGAAAGGAAGAACAGTGATGTAGCCAAGTGACTATAAGCCTCTTTTTCGCAGTAGAGATCAAACTGTTAATATGGAGAAGAGAGGTAATAAATTGTGGATTGTATACAGGCTGGTATAACAGTACTGATTATAAGCTGTAGTTTGGATCGGGTTTGAATACGGTAGATGGAAATTGAGTGAGCCTTTGCAATGGGGATTGGCCTACTACATTGTTCACGGATAATATTGCTCAGTATATGCTATTATTTTCACTATTACTGTTAATGACTTTTTTGAAACTTGTTATTTCATGAAAACATTAAGCATACACATGCAAGCCTCTCTATACTTGGGTAGTTTACAATTGGTTTGCCTGATTAAACAAAACATGTGACATTAACTTATAGTGAACGCAAAACAATTATTAAATCTAAATAGTCTTCAGTTGTGGATTGGAGTATTCTTTACTTCTGCAACAGAATATGTAATAAGACGATCGTATTGCTGTGTTTATTAACTGTTATAATAAATTTCTTTGCTGAGGTCTGTCTATGACTGTAATACAATTGTAGTGGTCAGTTCAATGAGGGCCGTCCCGAAGGAGAGGTGACCAATTTGGTTTACCGACTGGAGGTGAAATTGCAAATATGCGTGTAAATTACAAATGATTTTGTACACTGATGTAATATTTCTCGCACCGATTTGTCCACTAAACCCTTTCCAAGGAGATATCTTACCCCCATCACCCCCAATATAGGGATGGCCCTGGATCTAATAAAGCTTTACCCAGGATTTGGATGCTTCGTAGGAGAGTAATCATCTATAGCTTTTCGATTTATACCAGTAATTCCTTCGTTCGGATCTTCTTCTGATAGAGGTTAGGCCATATGATCACGTGTCTTGCATAGTTCGGTACCCCCAATCACCCCAGGGCCAGGATTCCGACAAGGGCGCGGGAAAATATTGCTAATGTAGGATATTACAATCAATGTCCAATAAATTGTAATAATTTGCAATCAATTGCTAACACATTAAATCAATTGCAATCAATTTGCTAACACATTAAATCAATTGCAATCAATTTGCTAACACATTAAATCAATTGCAATCAATTTGCTTGCTGGAAATGTTTATCATGTTTTTAGGTGCAGATTCTGGGTCAATATTTTCTCAAGAATTACTTATTTTTTTTATTGCAGCTTTCATTAGAAATTTTTTTAGATCTCTGCCTATGTGTAGTGATTATGACTGACTTACCCATGTAAACGTAACGTATGCGTTATACTATTCTGTCAAATTTTAGTGTGGGAAGATGGTTTTTAAACCGTTCTAGGGGGTAAAATTTTAAAAATCCCCTGTTGCATTGGAGCCAACCAAAGTGGATCCTCCTACATTACTATAAAATATCACCTGCTCCCAAGTGTAACTATCTGGTGCCGTCCTAGTAAGTGTCAGTCTATCATTATTCGCGCAGTGAATTATTGCCCTTGCACAGAAAAAAAGCACGCTAAGCCGCAAAACATCGTTTCAGTACTTGCAAGAACCTTACGGCTGACTAGAATTTGAGATCACACGGGGCCATTTTACTTCTTAACCCCAGGGCCCGGGCCTGCATATGTTGTGCAGTATTTGACCTGATTTACACGTGTTCCAGCTCGAAGGTGGTAGAAATTGGGAAAAGTAGCGGCTTCATTCCGATTACACTAAACAAATCAGGAAGTTTCTGGCGATTTTTCTAGCCTTTATCAATCATTTTTACTGTTTGTAGCCCCCGCTTGCTAATGCATGGCACTGTGCCTGTCTTAATGCCTATACTCTGATTTAAAAGGTTGCCATAAATTGTCAAGATACCAAAGCGGGCCATGAATAATATGCCATGACAGGCATGTATGAAATATGTACAAGACGCGTATATAATGTTCTGCTACACTTACCTGTGTTATAATGGAGTAATCTTTTGGCTTAGTGTATTCCCATTCTGATCTTGGCATTTCACATCTGGCTTCGTACAACTTATTCTGCGGACCAAACGTCCCATTATAAGGATAAATTGTGCTGTTCCTGGAACATTTCCATGAAGGAATATCCTGCACAAAGTAAGGTATAAGTATCAGCATTGACTCAGGAACTTTTATGATTGAAAATGCAATTTCAAGCATTATCTGGAATTTACCAAATTCCCCAATCAATGGTAAGACCTCGTCCATCCGAAGACTCTTTGTTTTTCTCAACGATGTTTCCATGGCTGTTTTTCATCCAAATTGATTAAATGGAAATAATATGCTCCTTGCTGTATGCCAAAATTTTTTAAGATGGCAAGGACAACTAAGCTGCATGGATACTTGTTAATCCAGGTGAGACGTGAATTCTATGCTTGGCCAAACTTATTGAATCGTTTAACGAGATAATTAACTAAGTCAAGCATTTTGTTGCACTCGCTATGCCTTCTGAACAATGACACGGTCCAGATTGATTCAAAAGATATAAAACAAATTCAGTTCATTAATAAAAGCATAAAATAGAAATGTATTCAAGCTTGGCAGTTTAGTCATTGTAAATGGCATTGCGTTGCTTGGGAATTGTAGTTGGCTTTTTCTTGTGGATTATGTGGGCATTATTCTAGGACAACAGATTTAAAAGGAAGAAACAAAGACCCAACAGACCCCAAACTCTCGTACTATGTAATTCCCTCTCCAAGTCGAAAACATAGTTACATAATGAAAGAGAAATAGTCCTCACTGGGTACAATGATCCGGGCGTTTCATTGTTTGATCTAATGGCATTTAGCAAATGTAGTAAGTTTAATAATTATACTATAAGGCAAGTCTTGCATGTTCGTCGGTAAATTCACCTACTCATAACTGTACACCCGCACTCAAAACTTGCGAAGTTCGCCCCTGATTACTCTGGATTCATATTGCATAAGCGGCCTGTCATTAAGATCTTAAATTTATTCTCCATCTACAAACGAATATTTGACCAGATCACAGTCTCTCCATTTCGCAGTGACAGAATCATATGCAAAAGAAAATCTTGTTTATCCAGAATATCTCTATGACATTCTAAATGGCATGCATCCACTATAAGATATTCGTGTCCTTTTAACATTTCTAAATCAGAAACATCTAATTCTATTCTCTACAGTTTATCAAGGCCTTATGGATCAATACTTATTAGAAACCAACCATAGTCATTTTTGTGCTTCGTGACAAAAAGGTCGCTATAAAACTAAGTTGTCAATTAACATTTGAAATCAAATTGACAAATCGACTGGAAGTCTTTAAATGAATTTCATTAGGTCTTGCTAAAAGTTATTTCTCCAATAAAGCTGTTAAAAACGGCTCTTGATGTTGAGAAAAATGTCCCAATCTCAATGTGAGAATTTTAGCCATTCCCTTATATCTAATCGTATGATTGGCGATCACTTTAGCAATCTCCAATTACCATATGATGCAGACCAGCATAATTGAGGATTTATCTAAGTCACCTTACTTCAAATTGGCAGATAAAGTCTAACCCATGAGATTTGGGATTCATTGTTATAATTGACAGTTAAGAGAAAATGAATATGTTTGTCTGAGATAAAAGTAAATTTTAAATATTCTGATATATTTGTTTTTTAAAAGTTCTAAATCAGTCTCTTTCCTCATGTTTGTAGGAAGTTCATTAGAAACGCTGTATCAGTCTGCTGTCATATCTTTCTATCGCTTGCTAACTGATTCATTATTTTTATGTTGTTTTTTTGATATTTTTGTAGGTTTGTGCTTCATGTGACTGTGACTGTGTAAACATGAATTGTTGTTTGTTTTGTGATATAAGAATTAATATGTCATGGTGGTTAATCTTATTGCCCAGTAAGGAACAGTCTACTATTTATGTGTTTTAAGTGTTAGATAGCAGAGTTAGATGACATTAAAAACGCATTCGTAACAGAACATAACAAAACTTACTTCGTGTAACTCAACATCATATTACAGTAGAACGGAATCGAATGATCATAATAGAATGACAGTTCAAAGTTCATTGTTTGATAATCTTTCTGGACGGGGGTTCATTAAAGTCTCAATAACAACATTAAGAAGGATAAGCTTTTGAGTTGATATTCAATAAAGTCGGCAAATAATGGACTGGTTCTGTCTTTTCTACTTTTTGCGAAGTAAATAAAAATGCTAACCAAATAGGAGTGCTTTCTGAGTTATTGTTTCAAGCATTTGAAACAATGTTATTGAATTAACGTGCTTCACAAAGAGCCTGCTTGTTACACAGAACAATATGGGTTTAATCATTCACACATAAGTCAGAAGCACGTGTCACGTTACCGCTCATAGATTATGAAAAACAAGGGCCCTAATATAGAGTCCTGTGGGACTCCAGTCGCTATTGTACCCCCATCTTGATACTTTACCATTCAAAACAGCACCTTGCTTGCACCATATGGGCAAGGAAACTTTTATCAACAAAAACAGCATGCAAGACATCCCAGACCGATGCAATTTATACAGAAAACCCTCATGCCGGCATTTTTCAAAAGCTTTCGATATATCGTGGCAAACAGAACAAACGTCTAGGGTGGGGTTGTAACCAGATGTTTGGAAACTAGGGTTAATGATGGAGAGAAGCTGTTTTAATTGCCGAGTTGTCTGGTCAGAAACCTGATTAATTTGGGTTAAATAAGTTATTTGCTTCCAACTGATGATTAAGTGTATCAAACATCAGTTTCTCTAAGATTTTCCCGAAAATTGGAAAATGGGAAATTGGATGATAATTTTCTTTGTAGCTCTTATGGTTCTTTTATGAATTGGAACTATGTTTGCCTTTTTCCACATGTCAGGAAAAATCAGCCTGTGGGGCCGTAGGAGCGCATTATCGCATAATTTAGTCATCCGGATTGAAATATCATCCCTTCGGGTTTAATGACCTCATAATACTTATGATCTTCTCATCAGAGATGGTGAAGTCTGTAAGAGGTGGGGCTATAGGGGAATTAAATTTGGGATTTTGCTGCCAGTATCAATAGGATTGCATAGTTGTATAAAATAGTTGTTAACTTTCGCTGTGAAATCCAATATGAATATATCATTTTCCAAGTGAGGGGAGATGATTGGTAATTTGGTTTTATTTAATATATGATTAATCAGTGACCAGTGGGTTTTGTTTCATTGTTGTAATACACTATGTGAATAGAAAACATCCAAATTTTCTCATTGCACGGGTTTTCCATATTATTCTAGGCAACATTCAGAGGCGGATTTAGACCGGGTTGAGCGGGTTCAAACACCCAGTCAAAATTTTTACTATTGCATTTCAAAATGTGATGACTATTACTATTTCAAATCTCGACTAGGTTTCTTGTAATCGCATGTCAGGCATGGAATTCGAAGAAGTATGGGTTCTTGTCATCTTTCCTGTCACCTATCACCATCGTCCCTCTCCATTCTTAACCCAACATAATAAACAATTGACCAGGATAATGTTTATTCTATATCACTTAGCACACCACACATTATTTTCTATGGTTTCTACTAATCCTATTTAGCCTCTGTTGAATATGTATGACTCTTCAATTGCGCAAGAGAAGGAAAGTTACGCAATACAAATATCCATAATACTCCGAGAGGTCTCACAGGGTTTTGACTGGGTTGAGATTGGAAACTCACTCATTAGAGAGTGCTTAGGCCGTCATAATGGAACTTTGGCAACATTTAAATATAGGTAATACCATAAAATAACGATAGGTCGATATTTTGACTTAATCAGTAAGTAAAACAAATTTTAATGAATTCAGCAAAAAGTTGGAGAGACTTCAAAGGGTCCAATGATGATAATAATAATAATCTTTGAATGGGTTAGATAATACTATGTATTTATCCATCCTTCGACTGGTATGACATTGAAATATTTCAAAAATGGGCGTGCCTGAAGTTTTGAAAGGGCGTGACCCCCAAAATGCCAAATCTGAATCCGGTCACATGATCCGTTGGATTCGCGCCTGACATTCCACCGAATTTTCATTTCACCTAGTTTTATCTTCAATCCAGCAAGTTCTTAGTCATTTCACCTCGTTTTCACCATATGATGTCTAGTTAAAGCGAGGCCAAATAGCCTAACTCAATATACCGTACACTTCTGTTACAGAAGTGTTTTAGCACTTATTTGATAATGGCGGCCTAAAATTGCCACTAAAGCTACGGCCAAACGACTAGACTTTTCTCTCGATTTTTACTATACATATGTATTCCAAAATCTGCTGATGTACAGTGTTGTTGCCAAACGGCTATATATTTCATTCTACAACGTATTCGACTTTCGAACTTGGAACCTCGCTTTCACAGAACTCTTAACAATGAATGACAGGAATGACAAGCATAGATGACAAATTTCAAGGCCGGTTTCCACGTGAACGAACCTCTTTAGCGAGTTCGTCAGCTATCGGAATCGTCTTTTGTTTCCGTTGACAGAGGTAGGCAAACTATACAATGTCGAGAAACCGGCTAAACAGCAGTACAACGCTATACAACTTCAAAATCCACTAGATATTTTTGACCAAGATCAAAAGCACTATACACGGAAAATGTACGCGATACAGCAGTACCCAAGGCTGCCAGATGACTAAATTCTTTACTAGAACTTTGTATAGTGAAAAGTCGAGAGAAAAATCTAGTCGTTTGGCTTTAGCTTAAAATGTAACCAGGAATGTTTAAAAGCATTTGGCGATAAAAAGCATTTGACGTGAGCAATTCAGAATCCCAAATCAAAATAAAACGAAAGCTTGGCATGCTTGTATCACAGTTATTGAAAAAAGTTAAGATGAAGGAGTAACTATGAAAATTGAGAATTAAACAGTAAGGAACACTCGCTGTAATGTAGGATATGTGGACTCGGAGTCTTCAATATAAAGAAATTAAAGTAATGTAACTCTTGACGGACATTTCTAATTATTTCGGTCAAAAATTGTAAAAATCAACTCTAAGACGTTTTTCATGCTGTCACAATCATTCATAACTATCCACACAGCTAATAGGAAGAAAAATATGAAGCTATTGCATGATTTTCTCAAAGCATTCAAAATCATCACTGCATATATTCCTTGCAACTCTGAAAAATTTTCCACTGCTCCACATTAGGCCATTGCCTGATTCCTCTTGACTGTTTTCTAGGCTGGAAACAGTTTCATGATTGCTAGTGGAATACATTTTGAATCACATATGCTTTCTAAATTGTTGACAAACTACCAAGTGCCAATCTCCCTGAAGCCTTACTAAGCTCTAACACCGTCTGTAAAAACTTTCCATGTCAATAATGGTTTGTAGATTTTGTCTCGTGTACAGTCAAATTGAAGCAAGTTAAAATGCATAGCAATTGACAACCAGTTTGTAATGCAGCAGATTGTCCTTGATACTGTATTGTAACTTCTTCCTTTTAAGACCACAACCTATTTCATTTCAAAGATCTTTTCTTCTTCTCCATCGATATCATTAACAAAATCTCCATTCTCATTCTTGTCAAATTGATCATGAAGTGTTTCCATGGTTTCCATGTTCGCTGTTTCAGGAAGCCAGTACAAGAGTATTGCACAGATAACTGCTGAACCACCCATCAATGAAAATGGTAGCACCACGTGGACAACAATGAGCCATTTTGCAACTCACGGTGCAAGAGCTGAACCAAACTTGGAGGCAATCTGCAAGTAACCCATTCCTGCACCTCTGAGAAAATGAAGAAGCGAACATAAGTCAATAGAAAATCTTTGTGAGGTATACCAAGTGTGTGTTCAACTCGACAATATATTCTCACCAATATTTATTACTCATAGGAACTAAGATCATAGATAGTGATGTTGATGTGCTGTATTAAATAAAGATTTGGTTGTCGCTATCACTTATTTTTATGTGTGTCTTGCAGCGTAGAGCTTCTAGATCTGTAGGCTTATCACAACTACTTAAAGCAACCATTTTATCTTCATTTGCTATGTATGCCTTTCATTTTTCACACTTCTAGTGCAATGCATAGAAATTGTAATGCTTTAGACTACACTCTTCATTCAAACAGATGTTGTCTCCTATGTGAAGAGCACTTTGCTACAGACAGAAAGCACATCGTCTATAGCTTGTTATAAAAGAGTTAGAATGCAACAACTCGATACAAAGCTTGAAGGATATTTTATTCACTGTGAATAACAGCAATGTCAGACAGTCAGTCAGTCAGTCAGTCAGTCAGTCAGTCAGTCAGTCAGTCAGTCAGTCAGTCAGTCAGTCAGTCAGTCAGTCAGTCAGTCAGTCAGTCAGTCTGTCTGTCTGTCTGTCTGTCTGTGTCTGTCTGTGTCTGTCTGTGTCTGTCTGTGTCTGTCTGCTTGTCTGTCTGCTTGTCTGTCTGCTTGTCTGTCTGCTTGTCTGTCTGCTTGTCTGTCTGCTTGTCTGTCTGCCTGTTTGACTGCGTATCTGTCTAATTGCCTCTTTGTCGGACAACCTGATTACCTGTCTGCCTGTCAGTCCTTCTGTTTGACTACCTTCCTGCCTGCCAACTTGTCTGTCTCACTGTCAGTCTACCTAACTGCCTGCCCACCTGGCTGTTGAGTAGGACTTCAAGAAAGAGCGCAGAATACTGCGCATTTTACTTCACCATTCACAAGCTCAACTAGCATTATAAACGGATCTCAAGCTGACAGTATCATAAAACTTCTTGGATCGTGCGGACAAATGGAAGTTTGATAAAGAGTACTAGTCTACTGCTACGCGGAAAGTCTCTACGTGGGCATGCCTCTGGAGAAGGTTTTAAGGATGCTCGCCCAGCAGTAATTGTATCCCTGTTGAAAGAAAAGAGCGACAAGAACTCAAACTTGTTCATCTACCTCACAAAGCTTGCAGCCCAGGATGTAGCAGATTTTTGCAAATCTTCCGACAGGTTATCGGTGATAAAATGGTCAACTATTATAAAATAGGTTTGCCCACTATACATTTTCATTTCCTAGAATCGTCCCACTATACGCGAATTGCTGACTAACCTTCTTCAGGGAGGCAAGTGCCCCTGACCCCTACAAACCACCACTGAGCCAAGGGCAAACTTTCTCTCCCTCTCTCTATAACAGACACGCCCATACGCCTAACTGCTGCCATGCTTCTTCTTTCGTATTTATTGACCTTTATTGACCAATGATATGAATGCCAGCAGCATTTCAAAATGCTTTTAAGGAAGAATTGTTTGCAAAAAGTAAGCATTTTAACGTATATCTAAAGTCTCTTACATCTGACGCCTGGAAATGGCCGAACCTATGTCTAAGAATATCATAACACAGATTTAATGCTGAAATAATAGAAATTATGTACTGGGATGGACTACTTTTCAGACTGTGTTGGATATATCCAAGGACGGCGCAACGAGTACATATCTTGGAGACTTACAAATTGGAATAGTGACGTTGGAGAACCCACCATAGCTAGATCTGACACGGCAGAAGATTTTTATATTCCTATTCTCTAGATTGACTAAGAATGCATCCTTCAGAATAAAGTGAAGATGAGTGCTATAGAAATCAAACAACGCGAATTTTGCATGAAGAAGTTGGGTTCACTGTATTGTGTGAATTTGATCACAAAACTTATGGAAAATTTTCGAAATCATGTTGATAGATAGTCATAGTTTTCTATGCCGAATCTGCCGAATCTCAAATCTGCTGACTAATTTACCAGTTTGCAATCTTTGGGGAGTGTCACACTTCCCACACTCCCCACACTCCCCGTAGCGCCGCCCCTGATTGCTTGCTTTAAACAATGGATAATCGGTTTGCAATCAAAAAATATCGTAGTGACCATCCATTATAACTTGTTCATTTCTCGGCCGTCACTTCTTTCTTGTTCTCCGCCAATCCTCTCAGCAAAAACTTCATTCTCATTCTTGTCAAGTTGATCATGAAGTGTTTCCATGGTTTCCATGTTCGCTGTTTCAGGAAGCCAATACAAGAATATTGCACAGATAACCGCTGAACCACCCATCAATGAAAATGGTAGCACCACGTGGACAACAATGAGCCATTTTGCGACCCACGGTGCAAGAGCTGAACCAATTCTGGATGCGATCTGCAAGTAACCCATTCCTGCACCTCTGAGGTAGTGGAGAACAAAAATCGATTAATGGTCTATGTCAGCTAAATTATGTATGTGCTAAAGTCAACAACATATTATCAACCCTCTCTCTGTCACTGAAAGGAACGAATATCATAGAAAAATGTGTTGATTCTAGATCTACAGGCTTAGCGCAACTAAAGCAATTAGCTACGTAGAAATTCATGTTTCAAAGGTTTTATGCGACGCCTGTCTAAACAGATAATGTCTCCTTTTTGACGAGTACCTTGCCACAGAGAGACATTATATCATCAACAGTATGTTGCAATGTAGTTAGAAGGCGATAGCTCGATACAAAGTGTGAAGGGCATGTTATCTACTGTGAATTCTTCACCACAATACAACTGTAAGATAGATCCTAAGTCAACCACTAACCAACCTGTTAGGTGAGCCTTTAAAATTTTGAAGCATATACGTCTGCGATACAATGCTACATCAGGGTTTCATAGAAAATCTTTACTAAAAAGCAGAATCTTGATCAAAAAATCGCTTGCTGGAGGATACAAGAAAAGTCAGTTTGTACCTTGTCACAGTTGGGTAAAGTTCTGTTGACCATGTGTAGATTGAGTCAAATGCAAGTGAAATGTTGAATTTGCCAAACATTCCAAGGATTAAACGGAAAGTCAGCAGACCTGTAACGAAAATACAGTGGTGATTATGTAGGAAAGATTTAAATGCTGGATTTAAATCTATCAATAGATGCTAGGCTAAAAATCAAACTTGCAAAGGACTGCAAAGCAACTCTTCATGATATCTATTGTCAAATATTCTAAAGGGACCTGAAGTGTTATGTTCTTCCCTTACTGTTAGAAATGTCGTTAGAAACTGTCAAAAGATCACAGAGTGATAAATTACAAAGTGACTCTAAATAGACGTGAAGTAATTTATGACTGTAACAAACCATTAATCTCAGTCTTTAGTGGTATGATGGAGACTGCAACCAAAGCCAGCCCAGCAGCCAGCATGGGGAAGAGAGCAGTATATTTTCTTCCAATCCTACAAGATGTGATATTGAAGCACTTAAGAGAGATAAAAAGTATAACTTATGCAGAGAAATGCAGTTTAGCATATACAAAAAGTTTCTTTTATCCAGGTTAAGCAATATTTATGTGTAACCCCTCTTATAAAGTCATCTTATAAAGATATCGCTGCAAGTCAACATCTGGATGAATAAAATCATCGTGTACTTGAATCAACTTCTCTGAGTAATTAATCGCAATTTCAAAACGCATCTTTTCCTGCTACAAATAAGCCATAAATCTATGAACAGAAATGATGGATGAGTCTCTAAAAGTGAATATAAATAGCATTGCAGTCAGATTTACTCAAAGAGATTGAATAAGCCAGTTAAATGAGACACAAGATGATAAACAGAGGGATCTACTTACTTGTTGCAAAGGTATATCGCAACAGCCACGGCGGGAAAATCAAGAAGAGTTGCGAGAATGTAATCACGATATATGCTACCACCAAGATCATCAGCAGCATATGAGATACCATAGAAAACAAGGCCACAAACAATCCTAAACAAAAAATAAAAATAATTGATATCAAACTTCCGCTTATTAATGTCATAGGCAGTGCTGTTTGTGTGATTTTGGTTTCATCCTTCTTTGCCGGTATAATCATTTTGTTAAGTAGACCATCTGTGAGTTTACTTGCCTTTTATAATCGCTTTTGCTTAATTTATCTGTTATTTGGGCATTTTCTTCCATACTGCATCTACCTTGAAAGTTTTTGTACAGTTTCTGTTGCACGTGACAAGTATTTGGGTTGGCAAGCACTATCTTTCACATTTTATCGGTAAGGAGCTGTTACTGCTGCAGATTTCTGCACTAAACAACGAATACTTTAGGGGCATGACACTCTCTGCACATACCTTTTGAATACTTATCTAATCAACAGAGTTCAGAGTACTTCCATAAGCGACATATCTAATAAGTTCATATATAAGGCGAGTACGTTTCATAAATCACATAATTGATAATATTAGAACAAGATGAATCATTACCATGTATATCCTTGTATTAATGATCTTATTGCGATTTTCTTTGGTCTGAACAAATCCTTGTAATGATGAAAGCCAAAAGATGAATCCTGTTTAACCTCTTCCAATTTGATATCAGGAAACTCTTTACCATTGACTCTTGCTATGGTTTTCAATATTTTCATTAATTCATCGGTCTTTCTGTTGACATTTAGCCATCTAGTAGACTCAGGGATGAACCTTTCAAGGCAAAAGTACACATCAATAACCAATATTTTAAAACAGATTAAAAAACTCGAAGTCCCAGAGTATAGAGAACTCTTTCCTGCAGTTTCTCCTGTTAATTATGTAATTTCTTGTCAGTAGTGGAGAGAGTGGGGACTGGAGGGTCAAGACCCCAAATAACAAGAAACCATAATATTCTACCATGCCCTAATGAGTCAGTATAAGATTTTATCAAAGTGGTCTCCCCAATGCTCCAATATCAGGCACTGTTTCTTGCCATTCCAAATCCTCAAGAAGTGCTCTGAGGATCGGAACTGAGTTTTAACATAAAAATAACTGTAATATACTTCAGATTTGTTCTATAATACTAAGTTTCTACGCAAACACTTCTCAGTCCCATTTCTATTCACAAGCAGTACCCCATTCCTTAAGAGGTAGCAAAATTTGTTTATCACAAAACTAATATGCCTTAAAGTACGGATCGTCATGCCAAAGAAATAGCATGCATTGCAATTATTCCTGGTAGATCAGAAGATTACTATGCGAGTTTCAATAATATGCTCCCCTCATGTGTTCCATAATTATTACCAGTACTAACTCCACATTCTGCTTCCTACGAATTGTCAAGCAAACCATGTATATATTATTAAGAGCAAATAGAGAATCCACATGGGTGAAGAGGTTAGCATACAAAATTGGTTCCTTTTGGAAGTCAAAAGAGTTTAAAGAAAAGAAAGCAAGCATTGTGTTGAAAACTCACTTGAAAAACAGGATGCAGATGAAAAACGGAGCTGTTGTGACTATCGTGAGCATCTTCCAGGTTCGCACAAAATAAGCAATAACTCCAAGGGATACCACACTTAAGGCGTATGCTACCCAGAGCATCATGCCAGCAAATGGACGCCATTTGGGACCTACATACTCGGATATGAGTAGAAACATCTGGATTGAGCCACCGGGAATGAAAAATCCAACCAATACTTTCGCAATTATATAAGTGGCAAGGTTTGGTGAAAATGCAGTGAGAAATCCAATTACAACGATCGCTGATATTGATGGAAGCATGACCTTTTTCCTTCCAAATCTGCAAAGAGACGAGGGGAAATTGGTGTTTCATTGGAACACTAAAGAGGCTGCTGTCTAATTTAAGGGAATAAGGGAATCATGTAGCTAGAATATAACAAAATAGCGTTGACACAATTTACAAGCGAAATTCAACATACGTCCTCTTTGTCCTGGGTAGTTATCACGACTGAAAATAAAGCCGAGTTGACTAAAGCATGGCAAATTAGCTATTTTTTGACAAGGAGAGAACTTTCACTCATTGACAAATAATACTTTGCTATTTGATGATTTTATAGCCAAGTATACTTGATAAGTAATAAGGGAACAATCACATATTAAGTCATAAGAGAAGAGGGAATGGGTATCCTCAGAAATGCTTACTTGTGAAAATAGGAGGGATGGAGCGAGGGAGGAGGTAGCATCATACCTACTTATAGGAAAACTATATCACTGTACACTTTACTGAAAGTAGGAGGCATTGGGCGGAAGCCTGAAGAATTGTTTTGGCTACGCACTTAAAGTTGATGTGGGCAACATCAGTCTTCTACAGAAATCATCTAATGATAATTGATTAGTGATTATTGTTTAGTGAACATTGATCAGTGATTGTTATTGATTGAATAATTATTAATGATTGTTGTTGATGTGGCAGCTGAGGCCTTAATCACAGAAAAGTCGTGTGAATACGTGCTATCAATGCACAGGTTGAAATCAGGTATGCATCACTAACCAAATAAGTATGCCATTTAAAATTTATCTTTTCACAGTATCCGTTGGAATTTAGAATTTTTAACTTTTTCTAAGTAAATATATTAGGTAGTATGAAGAAATATTAGTATAGTATAACATGATCTTTTGTCGCACTATAAAGATCACTGCCGTACTCCATTATGAAGTCTTTTTAGATGGGGAGGGGATGAAGCAAATAATGACACAATTCAGGAGGGAGTCGAACAAATTCATTTGCAAGGGAAGGGGTTTCTAGAATGGCAATTATATAATGATGTAAATGAGTGCATCGTTCATTAAATTCAGCTAGGCTACGAATGAAAAATAAAGCTTTTAAGAAATTGCCGCTGATACATTTGAATGAGCAAAGTAGCTGAAGAACTTACTTTTGTCATTTATTTTAATCTTCATTTTGCATAGGATGATTAAAAGTTAAACTTACTTGATACTGTTTAGTTACATTTATTATGAGTAAAATTAACTATCCATGAAATAACGACAATTAATATTTGATTACTAGCCAACAGATTGAGAAGTAAAGTGTTTTGTTAATAGCTGAACATAAATGCTTTAAATAGGCATAGAACTACTGGCATCTTTGTGCCAAAAATCTGTGTAGCTCCTTGAGAGTACGAACAGCTAGCAATTTAAGAATTACTTTACGTCACAACTTACCTATCAGATGAATAGCCCAATACGATCGCACCAATTGCCCAAGAAACAAAGAACAATGACGTAGCCAGGTGACTGTAAGCTTCTCTGTCACAGTAAAGATCAAACTGAAACATAAGGAGAAACATAAGGAGAAAAGGGCGAATAACTAGTGTTAGAGTGCAGTATTAGCAAGATATTCCATTGGAAACTATAGATAATGTCTGTCTGTCTGTCTGTCTGTCTGTCTGTCTGTCTGTCTGTCTGTCTGTCTGTCTGTCTGTCTGTCTGTCTGGTCTGTCTGTCTGGTCTGTCTGTCTGGTCTGTCTGTCTGTCTGTCTGTCTGAGAGACGATTCACGGAGAGACTTAAAGTCTTTCTTTAATTTGTTCTCTACAGAGACAGCTACTATGAAGTAATTCAATACTTGTGACATAAGCAACTTTTTTTAAAGTGGGAATATCGAAGAGGATCTGTATATGTCCTTTAGCTTCTTCATGTAATTGACATTTGCTTGAGCCACAATCACTAGTACTTACAATTTTTCCTTCGTTACAGATGATTTGAACCACTCAGAATGAAAGTTGCGTAGTAGTCACATGACATATCCTAGTATCTCATTCTGAGCATGGAGAAATAATCAGATTGAGCCCTAAAACATCGCACAATTTTTCATGCTTCATCTTTATCATATCCCTATACAACAACAACAACAACATCATCAACAACAATAACAACAACAGCAGAGACAAGTGTTTCCTGGTTTGGCCCTATCATAAGCTAGGACGGAACTAGGAAATTCTGTCATACAACATATCAAATTTCACTCCTATTTCACGAATGTTTCCTAGATTGACACCATTGTCATACAATAAATTCCTGCAACAGTCGTCACACAAAATGTTATGCTCAAATGTCAGTCAACTGTTCAATTCATTCAGTAGAATCTACACACATAGATGCGTATGTGACTGAAGAAAAGCTACTGAAAGAGCTTCAAGGATTAGTAGCTGATTCTGATTCTGAACACAGAGGAACACTTGGGTCAACGAGCCTTAAAACCTCTCAAAGTTTTCCCTGCTTCATCCTTATCATATCCCAATACACTTGAGTGTCCTCTATTGTCAGCTCATGAATCAAGTTGTAAATACGCTTAGTGTCCCTCCACTTTTATCAATCATCTTCCCATTATGTATTGACTCTAGTAAAAGTAGATTCAGCAATGCTTTCCAATGATCTCAGACTGAAACAGTCTCAAGTTTCTGTAGCAATTTTCACACAGACAAATGCTTCCTAGTTTGGCCCTGCCATTACACACGCGTAATTTATTAAAATACAGCCCGGTAAGCGGGAGAAAGTGTTTGTAGTTTGTATGGAGACTTTTCCATCCGCCTAACGAGATCTCGACAACTTTGTGGTGAGACCCGCTTTGTGAGATCTCTGACTTTACTCCTTGTAAATTATTCGATGTACACTTGCCATGTGACATGCAAGGTCCATACGAAGTATGTGCATGGGGTCTTCCGAAGCTATACGTACAAGTCCAAACAGCTAATGTCTCTATGCCAGCTTTAAAATCTCGCACAGCTCCGTAGGGAACTAGGCCGATGATGTAACAGAATTGATAGATTAAACGAGCATACCTGATGGATGAAGTTTCACTGTTAACTCTGTTAGTCATAGGCCTTGACTGGAGGAGCTGAGCGCCCTCCCATCAGATTTTATTACCCCCACAACTTCTATTTAGGACTTTTCATTTATTTGTCGTTGACAAATTAACTTCTCTAAAGACTGGTGGTTCACATGCGCTACGGCACACTGTCTCACATAGCTCCTCCGTTCACGGTCGATGACTTATAGAATTACGATCAAACTTCACCCTCAAGTTGGTTTATCTAATTTTTCTATTAAATAATGGTGAACAGGCCCCCTTTCGCCAGCAACATGGCCAACTGGGCGCAGTATTCGTCATATTACGCGAATCTATGCGCTTCTGGGTAAATTTTTCGGTTATCCATTCAGTCTTTATCCACCGTTTCCTATTCTGACAAGTGTCGGACGAAAAAGGTTCTTCAGCATGCTTACAAAATGTACCCACTATTTTCGAGCTATACCTTTGGTTTTTCAAGGATAGTTTCAACAAATCCTGGAAAAGTATGCTTTGCCATTTTACCGCCCATATTCCCACAATTAGGTTCTATTTTCTGTAAAAACACCTTTGCAAGTTATGATTATTTGCCAACACATTTGTCGAGAATTATTCAAAATAGTTGAGGTATCACACCCCTACACTCTTCTGGTAGTAATGGCAAGAAAATATAATTTCATTATTCGACTTATCGTACCTGTTTGGTGGAAAGTGAGTGAATAATTGGGGATTGACCCACTACAATCTCCTTGGAAAATGCCGATAAACATGTAAAAACAGAATGATAAGCTTAATGTATACGTTTTTCTTTCTAGAAGAAAACCATTTATTTGCCTGAGTCTCAAATTTCTTAACTTTTCCCGAAATTGAAGCTGAAACTTTCTTAATATTTTCTTCCTGATCTTTGCTATCCAAGATTCCAAGACTATCAAAGAAGAGTGTTGATCTTTGTAAAGGAGCTTGCAAAAAAATGAGCTAGTATCGACTTCTGGCAGGTAACGAAGATGAAACTGGAACTTGAGCCTTGTGATTTCATAACATTATCTTAAAATCTTAGCCTTTTGAGCCTCATTTTCTTATTAACTTTTTCCTATAAACAAAGGAACGTGTAATCTCATTCAATATTCACAATTCAGCTATGTAGTAGTTAACACAGGTTAGCTCGCATGATAAGCTTCCAGAGTTAGCGAGTTTCTCGCTCGAGGCAGTGTTTAGCGCAAAATCAATTTGTAGTGATCCTAAACAACATGAATAACATCAAACTGCAAAGAGTTGTTTTGAATGGCGGAGCAAATGAAAACATTTGGCCCCTCATGAGGTCAATGTGAAATTTCAAAGTTGATGCAATCACCAAAGAACTGTTTCATAACTCTGGCCCTTTCTCAGGCCTTGGGGCCCGGGGTAATCTGCTTCCATTGCCCCACCTCTATCTAGGAGCTCCAGGCGTAATCGCCTTTGCGTTTTCCAGATAACTTTAATACCAAAACTATAGAGCCAACACATATACTTTGTATTGGTTTTCCCATGATGAAAAGAACGAAAATAAGAAGAGAAGTAGCATACTATTGTGTATATGAAAACACCAATCGTCCGTACTTTTCTATCTATTTAGGGAGCAACGGAGGAACAAGAGGGTTATTATTATTATTATTATTATTATTATTATTATTATTACTTTTAATTGCTAATTTGTATGTTTGCTGCTTCTAATTTCATTGCTAATATTTCTTTCAGTCTCCTTACATTATAACATTTGATTACATATTATTTTTGTATAGCAGACAAGCCAGTTATACACTACCTAACAGTAGAGAGGTGTATGATTGTATGCAACTGTAATGTTATTGTCATGATATTATGAAGTTTCAAAAAAAAATTATTATTACTATTATTAAAAATCTTTAAGGAGGGTTAGCTCTTCAGCTGCCGCTGTTTTTCAAGAGGCCCTCCATTTAAATACATAATACAATAAGAAAAAGAGCAAAATATCAGTTAAAAGCCTTATTACAACTGCATACCAAAAAGCTGAAGAAGAGTTATGTAAAATAATAAAAATAAAGAAACAAATAACATTAGTAGGTTGCTAACTATACAATGGTAAAAGCAAAAAATAAAGTAATAGAAACCTGTGCTTTGTAGTACACTTCATGTCATATGCACCAAAGACTTTTTAAAGGAGGCAATACTAAGTGCTAGCTTCGATTCTGTTGGTAGGCTGTTCCACATTTTCGCGCCATTGTAGGACAAACCTTTCTGCCCATTAGAGGAAGTTTTCTTTGGCAGCTTAAGGTCTGTCGCAGTATTCCGTAGATTATACGAAGAATCAGACGAGTGGGCAACAAACATATTGTAAAGATATTGAGGAGCAAGCCCATTTCTAGATTTATAGACAATAATTTGCAATTCATATTGGATAAGGTCCTCAATCGTTTTCCAACCTAGGTCTTTGATCAAGGGTTTGCTCATCACTCATCAAATTGACCTAACCCTATTTGGCTAATTGGTGAAAACTTGTGAATTCTTGCAAAGAAAAGGACCTTGTATTTCGGGCTTCTGAAAACAGTTCTTTGGTGATTGCATCATCTTTGAAATTTCACATTGACCTCATGAGGGGCCAAATGTTTTCATTTGCCCGCCATTCAAAACAACTCTTTGGGGTTTGGTAGGGGATTCCTATTCATTACTCTAAATCTTCAAACTACCCTTTTCGAATAAGTCCCCCGCTAGAACTTTAAATCATTAACAGTCTTCCTCCTCATAGAGGCCCTAATCATAGAAGATGACGGATTCCCTATTATCGACTGATACCCGCATGGAGGCCGCTCTGTTTTTATTTTACAGCAAGTTCCCAGCTCTTTGATCTCAGTGGCAAAATTCGTTCAACATGACAAGGCATAACCAAGAGAGTTTCTATCTATTGGGGTTATTCTTTTCGATGCTTTTGGCCTGGTTCTATGAAGCTACACATTATTATGTAACGCAAGACAGGCAAAACAAAAGATTTCTTGTCGCCTGTCAAAAGCACAACAGAAAAAACCTATCTGATTTCGCCTGAAGTTTGAACATGTCCATCTTTTGAAAATGGGAAAGTGAGAACATGATGACAAGGAATGTGTCAAAGATAATCTTATTTTCTAGTGTTTTTGACATACACTAGGTGGAAATGGAGGTAAAAAAGGACCGTGTATTTCGGCCTTTAGGCCTTCTTCCATCATTCATTCACAACAGGCCTTCTCCATTTTTCCCATGTCACCCACTGTCACCTCACATCTCGGCATCACCCTTGCATTATCCCTGTCGTCACTTGACAAAGGTCATTCCTTCGCTTTTGTTTATCGTATCTCTGCTCAGCCTCCACCTTCTTTTTATATGTAATATTTCATCATCAGTATTTGTGTGTATATATATGTAAAGTCTTGTGCAATAATCAGTCAGTAGATCAGTTTGTTATCTCAACATCGTCTATCTCAGGCTCCGTGTTCTCTGCACGTTAAATAAGACTACATCAACTGTAACCAACAAAGAGGATAGGCTGGTCACCACACTGCAGAAAGTACACATCACTAAAAATTTACCCCTGGAGCTCCCAGTGTGTAGGCTAGATTCAATCAACCAGCATTACTAATGTAGGCCTTTCGATGAGTAGATTAGACGCGCGCTTGGTATCACGCGTATGAGCTCGTTTGTGCGCGCTAAACATTCAATCGTGAGAGCGTCCTTACTACTTGCATTATTGCTTGCATGTATATGTTTGATAAAACTAGCGCTCGGGTCAAATCGAGCGCGTGAACTGAGCTGGGTACGTGCCTGCGTGCACCTCATTGACAGGCCTGCTGATGCAGATTAGCATCATCGTTATGATGTGTTTGTGATATCTTACCTGTGTTATAATTGAGTAATCCTTTGGTTTGGTATACTCCCATGCTGATCTTGGCATTGTGCATCTGGACTCATACAATTTATCATATGCACCGAACGTTCCATTGTATCGACAAATCGTGCTGTTCCTCGAACATTGCCATGGAGGATTGTATTGCGTAAAGTAAGGTATAAGCACCAACATTGAGTCGGGAAATGTCATTATGAAGAGTGCAATATCCAACAAAATCTGGTATTTACCGAATTCTCCAATCAACGGCAAAGCCTCATCCATACGAAGGCACTTTGTTACCTTCAACGGTGCCTCCATGTTGCAAGTAGCGCTTCCTCTCAGCTTCTCTCGTTACCAAAGAATGTCTTCGTTTCTTGTGCATCAACAGGCTTAGAATAACCATCAATTCCAGAAAAGCCACGTCAACAGAACGTGTGTACACTAGGTGAGACTTGAGCTTCGATAGGTGGTTGAGCATTCGGCATCATATATCAAGATATGAAGTAATTCAAGCTCTCATATCTGTTTTCTTTGTTTCCTTATCTCTTTGATTACAGGAACAGTAATTCAAGATTACCGTGTAGTAACTATAAAAGCACATGAGACATGTCTCTATTGAAAAATACGAAATAACTATTTGATCAAACTTCTGACAAACCGGCTAGGGCTTTGAGACCTGCAGGAATCAAATTTCACTTGGGGTATGTTGATATTCGGACTGATAGTTGTGCCTGTGATGACGTCACAGACTTCCAATTTTTGTTGATTTTCCTGCGTCAGAGTTTATCTCACAAAATCAAATACTATATGCATTTTTGAATAGAGGGCAACCACAGCTTTCAATTTATGAATAATTTTTTAACTTATGAAGAAATTTAAATTTTCATTCGTGATGTCATCGGTGCGTCCTTTCATTCCTAATTCCTAGATCATGGAATTTCGGATGTGAGGTGAACTTTACCTACACTGATGTAAATATGTTAAATATTAAGCACCGTACACGCTTTTTTTATAAAGAACCTAGCTAAAGGACTAGTTCTAAAAGTTCCTTATTTTCGGACTTCTTTTTATCAAATTCTAGTACTAAAAGTTCCTTAATAGTTCTTTAATTTTCACTGCACATAGAGTGCCACAAAATGGCACAGACACTAGAAAAGCATTGGAATTCTGAATTTTACCTTTAATTCTGGCTAGAACTCAACCTCAAAAGCACAAATGCGACAGGGAATAAGTTTCAATTAAGAAGTATCATGTCTATTCCATTGATATCATCCAATGTAATGTAATCTTCACTTGCATCTGAGTACAGCACTCGGAATTTAAAAATGAAAAGTTCCTTAGGGATTTTTCCTTTACTAGTATAAGTTCTTTAAATATTTCGGCCTTCTGCATGTAGGTTCCTTATAAAGTGGTTCCTTATAAAAAAAGCATGTATATAGTTGGGACCAGATGACTCCGTGTCCTTTCCCGCTGTATGTGGTGCAAAACAAGATAAGTTGTATTTCATTTTGTTAATTTTAATTTTTGGAGTTATAAAAATAAACGTTCTATTAGAGTACTAGTTATATCGTTTATTTCGGTTTATTTTTGTTACGTAGTGGTGTCTTTAGTGTTCTGAACTAATTTGAAATAAATGCTATGAAAACTGCTTTCCGATACATCGTCTTAATTGTTATCATCATCTTCTTTCTTTTCTTCTTCTTCTTCCAGGCTAGTACGGCAGCTAAACTGCCCAATCTGCAAGGGTTTCCTGATAACATTAGATACCAGAAAATTTTTATCGAGTTGGGTGTTATTGTTGATGTTTTCTGGAATGTCTTGCCATCGTAGTAACCAAATTATTCAAACAAACAAGTCATCATGGTATCAGAAGTCGCCATTGATACTTTGCAATGAATGCATTGGGAGTAACTTGGAGATGCTATGGAAACTAGTCGCACAGAGGTATGATTTGATTCAGCTAGCAAGCACATTCATTACTCACAGTAGGCATGCTTGGTGTGAAGACCTCTTTTAGACTCGAGGTGAATCGAAATTAGAAGACCAAGAGGCCATGCATTACTAAAAGCATTTTGTGTTCAGTTTGTACCATACTGATGGGTGAGTGGCCGAGTGGTACGATGGTTCAAATACATGATGGCAAAGGCAAAGGATTTGACAATCCTACCTCGCTATGGTCAACCTGGGGAACCTATATGAGACTAACCTGTAACTTTACACTATACATAAGTTACTTCTTGTGGGTAGTATATGCCTTTTAAAGGGAATTAGAAGGAAATGAAAATGCGACGGAAAAGAACGAAATTTATGAAAATATAGGGAAAATGCTAGAAATTGAGAAATAACAACAAGTGATTCAATATCTAGTTTTCTAAGTTTTTCTATCAAACCTTCCTGCTCAAAGCGACTTTTAGATGTATTTCTTCATCAAAGTAAACTTTTCGTTTTTTCTATATATTCTACATAATACTCTACATAATTAAACTATAATGGACGATACCACAGGGGGTATGATTTGTCACATCAACCCTGCGGCCTACATGTATAACATACAGCATAACATACAACATATAAGGGATCGTTCACCTGTTGTGTAACGCAATACAACACCCCCAGCAGGGAGGGCGGGCTGTGGAGGGCTATTTAAACTTGTTGATAGGACAATAGATACCCAAATTTTCTTTTCGAGGTTTCTGCATAAATCTCAGTATGAATCCTTTGAACACTAGCAAATTAGATAAGTACGAAACGTTGGTGTAGATCTATTTTGCTACTTTGAGGCCAGTTTACTGTTTACTTACTGCTTTTCGTGCTTAAGATTATTAATCTGACCGTGGAAGGAAATTGGGAAAATTTTTAAGATAATAGAAGGATATTCGGGGAAATAGTATCAGGAATGGAAGAAAATCTCATTTTTAAATGAGAAGCATTGATAAGCTGGCAATCCTTCCTTCCCTTATCTTGGCATTTCTGCTTATTGGTCAATTCTTCTGTTAATTTTAGCTCTCCTCCTCTTCTCCGTCGATAAGACTTGCGAATTCTTCATTTTCATTCAGGTCCAATTGATCATGAAGTGTCTCCATGGTATCAATGTTGGCTGTTTCAGGAAGCCAGTACAAGAATATTGCACAGATAAGTGCTGAACCACCCATCACTGAAAATGGTAGCGCAGCGTGAATAGTGATAAGCCACTTTGTAACCCATGGTGCAAACGCTGCACCAATTCTGCATGCAATTTGCAAGTAACCCATTCCTGCACCTCTGAGAATATGAAGATACGGACAAAGATCAGTTGATAGTCAAAAAGGTATGTTATTTTTATTTTTCCATTTAATTCAATAAAATTAGCTTCCTGCACTAAAGATCGAGAATATGCAAAAGCTGTGTGTAGATGATTGTATGGAAGCGGCCACTTGGCCATACCCACTGCTGGCAAGCATTTCTCTAGTTTTAAAGACCCTGGATCTATACGGGGCCTAAAACATGGAGTGCCTACAGGTCCATGTTTTCATAAAAGATGGGTGTGGCAGTTCTCCGGACTTGCACAACGGACATGTCGGAGACTAGAAGCTTGCACATTCAGATATGACTTATTGTCATCTAAAATTGATATGTCATAATAAACATCATTAGCACAAATGCGAATTTGTGGTAGATTTGATGACCTGCTCTCAATAAACAGGTACGTCCTATTTACAATTTCACACTCTCAGTAACTACTGATCGTAAGTTTCCATTTAAAATTCCACAAAGTGAATAACATCTTCACACTTCTTTTAAGCCATGCATCTCTGGGTATTGCACAACTACACGCTTTTTTATAAGAATATCTCATTTATGGCTGAGCCTCAATATTTTCAAATTTTTTTCAGTCTAAGAATATTCTTAAATTATTCTTAGAATTTTGTGATTTTCAGCATCAATACTCGTATAGGCTATATTTATATTATGAAAAGTGAGTAACAGACACTCCCCAAAGAGGTACTGAGTTGCATTATTGTGTAATGACTTAGAAACCAGATAAGTGAAGCTCACATTTGCTTTGTTTTCCATGAAATACTCAAATATGCAAAATATCCAACCCTTGATTAAGCTTGTGCCTTGCAATATTCTTAAATTATTTTTAAATTTCAGCAATTTTGAGCCTTGATATTCTTACAGATTATATTCTTGTAAGAAAATATGTGTACTTTAGGCAACTAGTTAATGTCCCAGACTTCAGAAGAGTGCCCAACTTTCCTCTGTTACTAATTTTTCATAATGAGCCTTCCTCTCTTAAGAAAATCAGAACTAGCCAAAGTTCTTTGATTGTACTTATTGTTTATATCTCCAAAACTTAGGAAGCAGTTTCCTACATCAAATTAATAAAAATATCCTGTATATTCCTCTCGTTCATGATGGAAAACCAATGATGAAAGTCTCTCAAAATAACTAAGCCCAAAAGTACGCAAATGAAGGAATGTCACTCCAAAGTACCGTACTAAAGCAAGGTATCAGGCCTTGAATCTGGAACCTTGCTTGAGAATAGCACTTTAAGAGGGTTAATACATGTCTCAATCAATGTCTTGTTAGGAGAACAAAGCATGCTCAAGCTGGATTGCTGATAGAAATTACTAAATCTTTCTCTGAAAAAATTTAAGAAATAGTATCATCCTCCGGCTCACAGCCGTTGAGCAGTGACTTTTCTGGACTCTGAGATGCAGGTTCACATTCAATTCTTGCAGGTCGTAAGACATTGGATGGTGCTCTGTAAGCAGAAGTTTTTCACTCCTATAGCAACATTGGTATAGACCTAGGTGGTCAAACTCGAGCCATATTCTGCCCACCATCTTCTATGATATGACCCACACTGAAGTATAAGTGTATGGAGATTTATAATGTATTTATCATGATATTTAAAGACTGGCCTTTCACCCTCCTCTTCAAAAAGTGGAGCAACCCTTTTGTAGACAGAGGTGGGCTGATTGCTTTGGTTACCGGGTGATTCAATGATGTGCCGATGGGGGGATGCCCCCTAATGTTTATGGAATGTAAAAGGTTGGTCATACAGCAGAAAATCTATCGTGAAATGTGGAACTTGACCAAATTTCAACATGCGCCTCATTATGTTGGTCATAGTTGATCATAGGCAACTCTCTTTTGGTGATACTGTAAATATCAATATACCCCCTCCCCCTGCCCCTCCCAATCAAAATTGTCTAGGCACATCGCTGGGGTGATCGACAGGTGGACCATTCACACTTGTCCCAAAATGTACTTTACTGGCTCAGCATATAACGAAAGTGTTGGCTTGATGTCTTTGAACTTAACTTACAGTGGAATGCTGTCTTTGGATCTAAGTGGCTATAGTATTATATTGGAAATTGTCTGTTCAGCTGCACATCTTTCACCCTAAGACTCTATAATTTATATGTTTAAATTTATACTTGTTCCCAAGAACTAGTATATCTTTCTGCTGAGCGACTATTTTCATGTTACCATGCCATGATAGAAACATGCAAATAAAATACGAAGTTTGGCAGCATTCTGATTGGAAAAATGCAGTACAAAAGTGCACACCTAGAAAAGACATAGAAGTTTTTCCTGCAGCATATCCGCTGTGGAGCCCCTCACAGGTCATAGCAGAGCACGATTTCAATGTTTTTCGTTACGCAAAACGGAAACATCGCTGGCCTGTTGGGCTTTTCGCTCCTTTGTTGCTACCATTTTAGCTTCGCATGTTTGCCCAGTATTACGTGACCCAGCGCGCCTTCCAATACTACTGTCTCTATACAAGTCCCAAGTTCCATCGGGGCTTCCTAAAAGACTTGACTTTAGAACTGATCCCTTTGCCTTGCAAACTATAGTGCATTGTTTGAGATGAATTAAAGAACTTCTTTACCTTATGACAGTTGGGTAAAGCTCTGTTGACCATGTGTAAAGTGCATCAAATGCAACTGATACGTAGAATTTGCCCATAATTCCAAGGAAAACACGTAGACCCGGTAAACCTAAGACAGTAATAAACGATAGTTGTGTAAACCTGAGAAGTATATTACACATACATATAATGCTCTATGCACTACGCTCTCTTACGTATTCCATGATTTTCCAGCTACAATTCTCGACAAAATAGTTGGAACACTTTATAAATTTTCATAGAGTTATTCTCTTCATCCACCACCCCCCCCCCCCATCCCCCCCGTATACAATGTTGAATTAAGAAGAGAGTGTTCTGCCTTGACGGTACTTTTACTACTGACTGTTAGATAGGTATTTTCTCTGTAGAAATCAAATTGTTAATGGGGAAGGGGGAAAGGGAAGGGGAGGGGAGGGGAGGGAAGGGGAAGGGGAGGGGAGGGGAAGGGGAGGGGAAGGGGAGCATTAGGAGAAACGGGAACAGGAGAATTATCCATTGCCAGCACGACAGGAATGAAGTAAGTCTCTGGGATGAATCATCCGTTAGTGTTCCAACTAATTTTGGCGAGGATTGTAGCATTTAACTCTGACAGATGTTGCAATTAGTCTAACAATAGTTACACGGCAAAATTACTAGTCCATCAAATGACATTTAACACAAGTCATCATAACACTTATAATGATATAAATAGAGTTCTCTAAAGTTTTATATTCTTTCTTTTTTATACTTGCAATCAAGAAAGCTGTCATGTTAGTTTTGAGCTTACTAATAAAATGTGCTCAGCAAATCATGACCAAATACTTTAAAGAACTGTTGCTAGAGAGTAGGAAGAATTCGAACATTTTGTTGTCCTTCTAAAAAGAAGTGTACAGCTAGTCAACTTTATACAATAGAATTTATTTGATACGCTTTGAATAATGCTGGCAACAACTTGCACATTTCAAATTATTACTTGTTCTAATGTGTGAATGGATTTTCATTGGAAAAGGCAGCTTTCAATTAGCAACTGCTCGTGTGAATGCTTCTGTGATCATCACAGCATATGTTGCACGTTTGTTCATGGAATAGTTTCAATTGAAGATAAAGTAGCAGATAGTTGATAAACGACAAACTGGCTCTGAATTCAAATGCATAAACTTAGAAGACTGTAATGTACCGTTGATCGTAGTCTTTTGTGGGATGATGGACACTGAAATTCCAAGCTAGCCCAGATAGCAGCATGGGAATGAGAGTAGTGTTTTTCCTTCCAATCCTGCAAATGAATTTTGCCGTATTAATTTTGCCATTATGGTTATCAAGTACTTCATTTTGACAAGAATAATTCATTTGCCTTCTTGCTAGCCCCATTCAGGATAATTCCACTCATTGAAATTCAGCAACATTCTCAGGTATTAAATTTTTTGAACCCCTCTACTAGCATTTTGAGCCTTCTTCTTCACGTTCCAAATCTGAATAAGATATCAGAGATCGTTCCCTGCCTCATATTCCTCTTTTCCAATGCTCTAGAGGGACCTATATTATCACAGCTTTTCCCTGCCACCTATCTATTCAAGTTTTCTTAGAATGTTACCCTTTGTCGCCCACTGCATCCTTTGCAGTCATTCCACCCAGTCCAAGCAAAGTGCCAAGGAATTTCGTGTTGATTCTTAACGGAAAATTTACATTTACTTAACGAGACAGAATGATTCAGTTCATCGACAAACAACAACAAAGAAAAGTATGGACTTACTTGTTGCATAGGTATATTGCAACAGCAATAGCTGGGAAGTTGACGCTGCTTGAGAGAATGTAGTCACGATACATATCGCCACCAAGATCATCAACAGCAAATGACACTCCATAATAAACAAGACCACAGACCAACCTAAGTAAATTAGGTAATATACAGTTGACATCAAGCTAAAATGCATTGAAACCGTTGCATTTAGAAAAGAAATGAGCAACTTTTTGTACGCCTCTGGTTTCGCAGTTTTTACTATATGGCTGATCAGTTGAATTCATTGTAGGTATCCATCGATAGGCACGTTTAACGTAGCCTACAACTTCAAATAAATCATAATCTTTGTCACATACTCGTTATTGTAATCAAAACTTTGCCCACACTATCTTTCTAACAAGATAACAATATGTGGGTTTTAGGAGCTTTTAAAAATTTGTTGTGTTTCATTCATCGGCAAATCAAACAAATTCTTGCATACTCTATGTGTCATCAAAAATCTTTTCATAAATGCTCGTTTGAGCAACATACATTCAAGACAACAAACAGGGCTTCTCTAATTGACGATAATTCCATAGGTGACAACTCTGAGACAATATCTGAACACAATGAAACATTACCATGCACATCCTTGTATTAATGATCTTATTGCGATTTTCCTCGGCCTGAATATATCCTTGTAATGATGAAAGCCAAAAGATGAATCCTGTTTAACCTCTTCCAATTTGATATCAGGAAACTCTTTACCATTGACTCTTGCTATGGTTTTCAATATTTTCATTAATTCATCGGTCTTTCCATTGACATTTAGCCATCTAGCAGACTCAGGGATGAATCTTTTAGGAGAAAAACACAATGCACTAGGCGAGATATTGCAATAGATTAATCAAGAAATGCACAGTCTAGAAGTAAATATGTTATTATATCTCCTGTAAAGGGACTTTCTGACCATTTTAATCTTCAAGAAGTCATTTGAGGATACTCTTGGCAGAAAATCTTCAATATAATTCAGATGTGCCCTATATTAGTGAAATTCGGCTTAAATTGTACACTGTCCCATTCTTGTTGCCAGTAGCGATAGTTATTTTTGCAGGAAACTCTATTGATCACATCACCAATAGGCCTTCAAGTACACCACTCATCATTTCACAGTAGCAGGGAGTTTCAATCGCTACCCTGATTTGCAGAAAGCATACGCATAGGAATATTTACAGTTTCGTATTATCTTCTTTTTACCAGATACTTTTGCAATTATTTACAACCCAAATGGCGATCTCTTTCTTCTTCAACATCTAGAGCATACCATTTTTTATGAGTAAACGAAGGATCAAATTGGGTGACCGGCTAGGATGCAATGTTGAATATAAGACAGTATTCAATGAAGTTGAAAGTAGCTTGTCAGCAATGCATATATACTCACTTGAACATAAATAACGTAATGAAGAACGGAGCTGCTGTGATGATCAAAAGCATCTTCCAGGTTAGTACAAAGTACGCAATAACACCAAGGAGAACTACATTGACAGAGTAAGATAACCAAAGCATCATGCCAGCAAATTGGCGCCATTTAGGGCCTACATACTCGGACATTAGAACGAACATCTGGACTGAGCTGCCAGGAAAGAAAAATCCTACAAATACTCTTGCTATTATATAACAATAAATGTTGGGTGAAAATGGCGTGAAAAATCCAATTATAAGAACTCCTGATATTGATGGAAGCATGGTCTTCTTCCGTCCACATCTGCGATAAGAAAATGAAGAAGGTATCATATGCCTAGAAAATTTTTGGAGACTGTTGTGTAACTTAATTAAATCATACAGCTAAAATATGACAAAATAGTGACAAAATCCATGAAGTTCATTGCCTATTGATACACTAAATGCGAGAGAATAAGTGACACGGTGACATTGAAAATGAAATTAGTAAAAGCTCGTTTAGATTGGATATTTCACTGCTCACTTGTAATACTTTACTACCTGTCAATATTCTAGCATATATATTTGACTATAATAGACTGCCTGACGGGCTCTAGCTTCAGACTTTAGAGTTTCCTTGCACTAAGTAACTTACCTATCAGATGTATATCCTAGAACTATTGCACCTGTTGCCCATGAAAGGAAGAACAGTGATGTAGCCAAGTGACTATAAGCCTCTTTTTCGCAGTAGAGATCAAACTGTTAATATGGAGAAGAGAGGTAATAAATTGTGGATTGTATACAGGCTGGTATAACAGTACTGATTATAAGCTGTAGTTTGAATCGGGTTTGAATACGGTAGATGGAAATTGAGTGAATCTTTGCAATGGGGATTGGCCTACTGCATTGTTCACGGATAATATTGCTCAGTATATGCTATTATTTTCACTATTACTGTTAATGACTTTTTTGAAACTTGTTATTTCATGAAAACATTAAGCATACACATGCAAGCCTCTCTATACTTGGGTAGTTTACAATTGGTTTGCCTGATTAAACAAAACATGTGACATTAACTTATAGTGAACGCAAAACAATTATTAAATCTAAATAGTCTTCAGTTGTGGATTGGAGTATTCTTTACTTCTGCCACAGAATATGTAATAAGACGATCGTATTGTTGCATTTATTAACTGTTATAATAAATTTCCTTGCTGAGGTTTGTCTATGACTCTAATACAATTGTAGTGGTCAGTTCAATGAGGGCCGTCCCGAAGGAGAGGTGACCAATTTGGTTTACCGACTGGAGGTGAAATTGCAAATATGCGTGTAAATTACAAAAGATTTACAAAAGATTTTGTTCACTGATGTAATATTTCTCGCACCGATTTGTCCACTAAACCCTTTCCAAGGAGATATCTTACACCCATCACCCCCAATATAGGGATGGCTCTGGATCTAATAAAGCTTTACCCAGGATTTGGATGCTTCGTAGGAGAGTAATCATCTATAGTTTTTTGATTTATATCATACCAGTAATTCCTTCGTTCGGATCTTCTTCTGATAGAGGTTAGGCCATATGATCACGTGTCTTGCATAGTTCGGTACCCCCAATCACCCCAGGGCCAGGATTCCGACAAGGGCGCGGGAAAATATTGCTAATGTAGGATATTACAATCAATGTCCAATAAATTGTAATAATTTGCAATCAATTGCTAATACATTAAATCAATTGCAATCAATTGCTAACACATTAAATCAATTGCAATCAATTGCTAACACATTAAATCAATTGCAATCAATTTGCTTGCTGGAAATGCTTATCATGTTTTTAGGTGCAGATTCTGGGTCAATATTTTCTCAAGAATTACTTATCTTTTTTATTGCAGCTTTCATTAGAAATTTTTTTAGATCTCTGCCTATGTCTAGTGATTATGACTGACGTACCCATGTAAACGTAACGTATGCGTTATACTATTCTGTCAAATTTTAGTGTGGGAAGATGGTTTTTAAACCATTCTAGGGGGTAAAATTTTAAAAATCCCCTGTTGCATTGGAGCCAACCAAAGTGGATCCTCCTACATCACTATAAAATATCATCTGCTCCCAAGTGGAACTATCTGGTGCCGTCCTAGTAAGTGTCAGTCTATCATTATTCGCGCAGTGAATTATTGCCCTTGCACAGAAAAAAAGCACGCTATGCCGCAAAACATCGTTTCAGTATTTGCAAGAACCTTACGGCTGACTAGAATTTGAGATCACACGGGGCCATTTTACTTCTCAACCCCAGGGCCCGGCCTGCATATGTTGTGCAGTATTTGACCTGATTTACACGTGTTCCAGCTCGAAGGTGGTAGAAATTGGGAAAAGTAGCGGCTTCATTCCGATTACACTAAACAAATCAGGAAGTTTCTGGCGATTTTTCTAGCCTTTATCAATCATTTTTACTGTTTGTAGCCCCGCTTGCTAATGCGTGGCACTGTGCCTGTCTTAATGCCTATACTCTGATTTAAAAGTTTGCCATAAATTGTCAAGATACCAAAGCGGGCCATGAATAATATGCCATGACAGGTATGTATGAAATATGTACAAGACGCGTAAATAATGTTCTGCTACACTTACCTGTGTTATAATGGAGTAATCTTTTGGCTTAGTGTATTCCCATTCTGATCTTGGCATGTCACATCTGGCTTCGTACAACTTATTCTGCGGACCAAACGTCCCATTATAAGGACAAATTGTGCTGTTCCTGGAACATTTCCATGAAGGAATATCCTGCACAAAGTAAGGTATAAGTATCAGCATTGACTCAGGAACTTTTATGATTGAAAATGCAATTTCAAGCATTATCTGGAAGTTACCAAATTCCCCAATCAATGGTAAGACCTCGTCCATCCGAAGACTCTTTGTTTTTCTCAACGATGTTTCCATGGCTGTTTTTCATCCAAATTGATTAAATGGAAAGAATATGCTCCTTGCTGTATGCCAAAATTTTTTAAGATGGCAAGTACAACTAAGCAGGGGAAAAATGTTTTGAGCCAATCAGCTCATTTGTTTACAGCCTCATTTACCAATCAAAACGCGTACAAGACAATAGAAATTTGAGAGAAGATGATATTTGATCAGTTTCAAAAACAAAGATGGCGTCACAGGCTTTTTGCTGTATAAAAAACACCTCACACAAAAATTTGGTGTTGCACGCGATATTTCTCCTTTTCGGGCAGATTTTTACATTTTCTGGTAGAAGGAAGATTCTTCTAAAGTTCTACCGCTTCCCTTTTCAAAATATTACTGCAAACAGGAGATATCTGGTCCTATAGTTAGCGGAATTTTTGCAGTATCTTCGCCTTGGACTCTCCTGACAGACGGGCCTTCCCCTTCCACGTTTCAAATGCATTCCACTACATTCTTCCTAACAATCCCACCATGACCTTAACACTATTTACTCATAGCAATGAAATACTTTGTGGCAAAGTATTGTTGCGATTTACCGAGGCAGATACGGGACTCCTTCGTCCAAAAAAACTTTCGTCCTTCGCATTATACGTCCTGAACTTTTTTGGCGGGAAATTCAAGCTGTCGTCAGTCGGAAGTGAAAGTTCTCCAAATTACTCTGGTTCAGGCCTGAAACAAGATGCCAAAATTCGCGAAAACGTGTCAAAACCCGTATCATAGCTCCTGGATTGAAAACGATGAAGACAGTAAAGTTATTAATCTCAGAGCTCACGGACTTGGTAACGTTCTAAGAGTTTATAAATCTCTGGAAGCAGATAGAGGTGGAAGACCCCAGCATATTATCAACAGTTGCTGTTTGTGTCTACAGAAATTACTAAAGAAAGAGCAATTAAAATGTAACTTGACAACAGATGTGTCAAATAATACTTAAATATGCATATTCTTTGCATAACAACAAATACTCAAATGTCATGTAATGCAACAGGTGTAACTAAACGATTTCTGTGTTCCTTGATCCCTCAATGGTTGGGGGTAAGCTCACTAATCCCTCAATTTTTGGAGACTGGCATAAAGAAACTAGGGACATACAGGGAGTATGGTAGAATGAAATGTAGAAGAAAAAATAGCTTAGGAATATGTCTATAAGCTTGAAATCAGTATACGTGACTATGGATTAGGGGAGGCCGACTCAGCAGTTCTTACAAAGGTGAGTCCAAGGCGAAGATACTGCAAAAATTCCGCTAACTATAGGACCAGATATCTCCTGTTTGCAGTAATATTTTGAAAAGGGAAGCGGTAGAATTTTAGAAGAATCTTCCTTCTACCAGAAAATGTAAAAATCTGCCCGAAAAAGAGAAATATCGCGTGCAACACCAAATTTTCGTGTGAGGTGTTTTTTATACAGCAAAAGGCCTGTGACGCCATCTTTGTTTTTGAAACTGATCAAATATCATCTTCTCTCAAATTTCTATTGTCTTGTACGCGTTTTGATTGGTAAATGAGGCTGTAAACAAATGAGCTGATTGGCTCAAAACATTTTTCCCCCTTGCTCAACTAAGCTGCATGGATACTTGTTAATCCAGGTGAGACGTGAATTCTATGCTTGGCCAAACTTATTGAATCGTTTAACGAGATAATTAACTAAGTCAAGCATTTTGTTGCACTCGCTATGCCTTCTGAACAATGACACGGTCCAGATTGATTCAAAAGATATAAAACAAATTCAGTTCATTAATAAAAGCATAAAATAGAAATGTATTCAAGCTTGGCAGTTTAGTCATTGTAAATGGCATTGCGTTGCTTGGGAATTGTAGTGGGTTTTTTCTTGTGGATTATGTGGGCATTATTCTAGGACAACAGATTTAAAAGGAAGAAACAAAGACCCAACAGACCCCAAACTCTCGTACTATGTAATTCCCTCTCCAAGTCGAAAACATGGTTACATAATGAAAGAGAAATAGTTCTCACTGGGTACAATGATCCGGGCGTTTCATTGTTTGATCTAATGGCATTTAGCAAATGTAGTAAGTTTAATAATTATACTATAAGGCAAGTCTTGCATGTTCGTCGGTAAATTCACCTACTCATAACTGTACACCCGCACTCAAAACTTGCGAAGTTCGCCCCTGATTACTCTGGATTCATATTGCATAAGCGGCCTGTCATTAAGATCTTAAATTTATTCTCCATCTACAAACGAATATTTGACCAGATCACAGTCTCTCCATTTCGCAGTGACAGAATCATATGCAAAAGAAAATCTTGTTTATCCAGAATATCTCTATGACATTCTAAATGGCATGCATCCACTATAAGATATTCGTGTCCTTTTAACATTTCTAAATCAGAAACATCTAATTCTATTCTCTACAGTTTATCAAGGCCTTATGGATCAATACTTATTAGAAACCAACCATAGTCATTTTTGTGCTTCGTGACAAAAAGGTCGCTATAAAACTAAGTTGTCAATTAACATTTGAAATCAAATTGACAAATCGACTGGAAGTCTTTACATGAATTTCATTAGGTCTTGGTAAAAGTTATCTCTCCAATAAAGCTGTTAAAAACGGCTCTTGATGTTGAGAAAAATGTCCCAATCTCAATTTGAGAATTTTAGCCATTCCCTTATATCTAATCGTATGATTGGCGATCACTTTAGCAATCTCCAATTACCATATGATGCAGACCAGCATAATTGAGGATTTATCTAAGTCACCTTACTTCAAATTGGCAGATAAAGTCTAACCCATGAGATTTGGGATTCATGGTTATAATTGACAGTTAAGAGAAAATGAATATGTTTGTCTGTGATAAAAGTAAATTTTAAATATTCTGATATATTTGTTTTTTAAAAGTTCTAAATCAGTCTCTTTCCTCATGTTTGTAGGAAGTTCATTAGAAACGCTGTATCAGTCTGCTGTCATATCTTTCTATCGCTTGCTAACTGATTCATTATTTTTATGTTGTTTTTTTGATATTTTTGTATGTTTGTGCTTCATGTGACTGTGACTGTGTAAACATGAATTGCTGTTTGTTTTGTGATATAAGAATTAATATCTCATGGTGGTTAATCTTATTGCCCAGTAAGGAACAGTCTACTATTTATGTGTTTTAAGAGGGATAAGCTTTTGAGTTGATATTCAATAAAGTCGGCAAATAATGGACTGGTTTTGTCTTTTCTACTTTTTGCGAAGTAAATAAAAATGCTAACCAAATAGGAGTGCTTTCTGAGTTATTGTTTCAAGCATTTGAAACAATGTTATTGAATTAACGTGCTTCACAAAGAGCCTGCTTGTTACACAGAACAATATGGGTTTAATCATTCACACATAAGTCAGAAGCACGTGTCACGTTACCGCTCATAGATTATGAAAAACAAGGGCCCTAATATAGAGTCCTGTGGGACTCCAGTCGCTATTGTACCCCCATCTTGATACTTTACCATTCAAAACAGCTCCTTGCTTGCACCATATGGGCAAGGAAACTTTTATCAACAAAAACAGCATGCAAGACATCCCAGACCGATGCAATTTATACAGAAAACCCTCATGCCGGCATTTTTCAAAAGCTTTCGATATATCGTGGCAAACAGAACGAACGTCTAGGGTGGGGTTGTAACCAAATGTTTGGAAACTAGGGTTAATGATGGAGAAGCTGTTTTAATTGCCGAGTTGTCTGGTCAGAAACCTGATTGATTTGGGTTAAATAAGTTATTTGCTTCCAACTGATGATTAAGTGTATCAAACATCAGTTTCTCTAAGATTTTCCCGAAAATTGGAAAATGGGAAATTGGATGATAATTTTCTTTGTAGCTCTTATGGTTCTTTTATGAATTGGAACTATGTTTGCCTTTTTCCACATGTCAGGAAAAATCAGCCTGTGGGGCCGTAGGAGCGCATTATCGCATAATTTAGTCATCCGGATTGAAATATCATCCCTTCGGGTTTAATGACCTCATAATACTTATGATCTTCTTATCAGAGATGGTGAAGTCTGTAAGAGGTGGGGCTATAGGGGAATTAAATTTCGGGATTTTGCTGCCAGTATCAATAGGATTGCATAGTTGTATAAAATAGTCGTTAACTTTCGCTGTGAAATCCAATATGAATATATCATTTTCCAAGTGAGGGGAGATGACTGGTAATTTGGTTTTATTTAATATACGATTAATCAGTGACAAGTAGATTTTGTTTCATTGTAATACACTATGTGAATAGAAAACATCCAAATTTTCTCATTGCAGGGGTTTTCCATATTATTCTAGGCAACATTCAGAGGCGGATTTAGACCGGGTTGAGCGGGTTCAAAAACCCAGTCAAAATTTTTACTATTGCATTTCAAAATGTGATGATTATTACTATTTCAAATCTCGACTAGGCTTCTTGTAATTGTATGTCAGGCATGGAGTTCGACGAAGTATGAGTTCTTGTCATCTTTCCTGTCATCTATCACCATCGTCCCTCTCCATTCTTAACCCAACATAATAAACAATTGACCAGGATAATGTTTATTCTATATCACTTAGCACACCACACATTATTTTCTATGGTTTCTACTAATCCTATTTAGCCTCTGTTGAATAACTATGGCTCTTGAATTGCGCAAGAGAAGGAAAGTTACGCAATACGAATATCCATAATACTCCGAGAGGTCTCACAGGGTTTGACTGGGTTAAGATTGGAAACTCACTCATTAGAGAGTGCTTAGGCCGTTATAATTGAACTTTGGCAACATTTAAATGTAGGTAATACCATAAAATAACGATAGGTCGATATTTTGACTTAATCAGTAAGTAAAACAAATTTTAATGAATTCAGTAAAAGGTTGGAGAGACTTCAAAGGGTCCAATGGTGATGATAATAATAATCTCTGAATGGGTTAGATAATACTATGTATTTATCCATCCTTCGACTGGTATGACATTGAAATATTTCAAAAATGGGCGTGCCTGAAGTTTTGAAAGGGCGTGACCCCAAAAATGCCAAATCTGAATCCGGTCACATGATCCGCTGGATTCGCGCCTGACATTCCACGGAATTTTCATTTCACCTAGTTTTATCTTCAATCCAGCAAGTTCTTAGTCATTTCACCTCGTTTTCACCATATGATATCTAGTTAAAGCGAGGCCAAAAAGCCTAACTCAATATACCGTAAACTTCTGTTACAGAAGTGTTTTAGCACTTATTTGATAATGGCGGCCTAAAAGTGCCACTAAAGCTACGGCCAAACGACTAGACTTTTCTCTCGATTTTTACTATACATATGTATTCCAAAATCTGATGATGTACAGTGTTGTTGCCAAACGGCTATATATTTCATTCTACAACGTATTCGACTTTCGAACTTGGAACCTCGCTTTCACAGAACTCTTAACAATGAATGACAAGCATAGATGACAAATTTCAAGGCCGGTTTCCACGTGAACGAACCTCTTTAGCGAGTTCGTCAGCTATCGGAATCGTCCTTTGTTTCCGTTGACAGAGGTAGGCAAACTATACAATGCCGAGAAACCGGCTAAACAGCAATACAACGCTATACAACTTCAAAATCCACTAGATATTTTTGACCAAGATCAAAAGCACTATACACGGAAAATGTACGCGATACAGCTGTACACAAGGCTGCCAGATGACTAAATTCTTTACTAGAACTTTGTATAGTGAAAAGTCGAGAGAAAAATCTAGTCGTTTGGCTTTAGCCTAAAATGTAACCAGGAATGTTTAAAAGCATTTGGCGATAAAAAGCATTTGACGTGAGCAATTCAGAATCCCAAATCAAAATAAAACAAAAGCTTGGCATGCTTGTATCACAGTTATTGAAAAAAGTTAAGATGAAGGAGTAACTATGAAAACTGAGAATTAAACAGTAAGTAATGAAACGCTTGCTGTAATGTAAGATATGTGGACTCGGAGTCTTCAATATAAAGAAATTAAAGTAATGTAACTCTTGACGGACATTTCTAATTATTTCGTTCAAAAATTGTAAAAATCAACTCTAAGACGTTTTTCATGCTGTCACAATCATTCATAACTATCCACACAGCTAATAGGAAGAAAAATATGAAGCTATTGCATGATTTTCTCAAAGCATTCAAAATCATCACTGCATATATTCCTTGCAACTCTGAAAAATTTTTCACTGCTCCACATTAGGCCATTGCCTGATTCCTCTTGACGGTTTTCTAGGCTGCCAATCTCCCTGAAGCCTTACAAAGCTCTAACACCGTCTGTAAAAACTTTCCATGTCAATAATGGTCTGTAGATTTTGTCTCGTGTACAGTCAAATTGAAGCAAGTTAAAATGCATAGCAATTGACAACCAGTTTGTAATGCAGCAGATTGTCCTTGATACTGTATTGTAGCTTCTTCCTTTTAAGACCACAACCTATGTCATTTCAAAGATCTTTCCTTCTTCTCCATCGATATCATTAACAAAATCTTCATTCTCATTCTTGTCAAATTGATCATGAAGTGTTTCCATGGTTTCAATGGTTGCTGTTTCAGGAAGCGAGTACAAGAGTATTGCACAGATAACTGCCGAACCACCCATCAGTGAAAATGGTAGCACTATGTGAACAACAATGAGCGATTTTGCAACCCACGGTGCAAGAGCTGAACCAATTCTGGATGCGATCTGCAAGTAACCCATTCCTGCACCTCTGAGGTAGTGGAGAACAAAAATCGATTAATGGTCTATGTCAGCTATATTATGTATGTGCCAAAGTCAACAACATATTATCAATCCTCTCTCTGTCACTGAAAGGAACGAATATCATAGAAAAATGTGTTGATTCTAGATCTACAGGCTTAGCGCAACTAAAGCAATTAGCTACGTAGAAATTCATGTTTCAAAGGTTTTATGCGACGCCTGTCTAAACAGATAATGTCTCCTTTTTGACGAGTACCTTGTCACAGAGAGATTTCATATCGTCAACAGTATGTAGTTAGAATGCAATGTAGTTAGAAGGCGATAGCTAGATACAAAGTGTGAAGGGCATGTTATCTACTGTGAATTCTTCACCACAATACAACTGTAAGATAGATCCTAAGTCAACCACTAACCAACCTGTTAGGTGAGCCTTTAAAATTTTGAAGCATATACGTCTGTGATACAATGCTACATCAGGGTTTCATAGAAAATCTTTACTAAAAAGCAGAATCTTGATCAAACAATCGCTTGCTGGAGGATACAAGAAAAGTCAGTTTGTACCTTGTCACAGTTGGGTAAAGTTCTGTTGACCATGTGTAGATTGAGTCAAATGCAAGTGAAATGTTGAATTTGCCAAACATTCCAAGGATTAAACGGAAAGTCAGCAGACCTGTAACGATATTCAAATACAGTGGTGATTACGTAGGAAGGATTTAAATGCTGGATTTAAATCTATTAATAGATGCTAGGCCAAAAATCAAACTTGCAAAGGACTGCAAAGCAACTCTTCATGATATCTATTGTCAAATATTCTAAAGGGACCTGAAGTGTTATGTTCTTCCCTTACTGTTAGAAATGTCGTTAGAAACTGTCAAAAGATCACAGAGTGATAAATTACAAAGTGACTCTAAATAGACGTGAAGTAATTTATGACTGTAACAAACCATTAATCTCAGTCTTTAGTGGTATGATGGAGACTGCAACCAAAGCCAGCCCAGCAGCCAGCATGGGGAAGAGAGCAGTATATTTTCTTCCAATCCTACAAGATGTGATATTGAAGCACTTAAGAGAGATAAAAAGTATAACTTATGCAGAGAAATGCAGTTTAGCATATACAAAAAGTTTCTTTTATCCAGGTTAAGCAATATTTATGTGTAACCCCTCTTATAAAGTCATCTTATAAAGATATCGCTGCAAGTCAACATCTGGATGAATAAAATCATCGTGTACTTGAATCAACTTCTCTGAGTAATTAATCGCAATTTCAAAACGCATCTTTTCCTGCTACAAATAAGCCATAAATCTATGAACAGAAATGATGGATGAGTCTCTAAAAGTGAATATAAATAGCATTGCAGTCAGATTTACTCAAAGAGATTGAATAAGCCAGTTAAATGAGACACAAGATGATAAACAGAGGGATCTACTTACTTGTTGCAAAGGTATATCGCAACAGCCACGGCGGGAAAATCAAGAAGAGTTGCGAGAATGTAATCACGATATATGCTACCACCAAGATCATCAGCAGCATATGAGATACCATAGAAAACAAGGCCACAAACAATCCTAAACAAAAAATAAAAATAATTGATATCAAACTTCCGCTTATTAATGTCATAGGCAGTGCTGTTTGTGTGATTTTGGTTTCATCCTTCTTTGCCGGTATAATCATTTTGTTAAGTAGACCATCTGTGAGTTTACTTGCCTTTTATAATCGCTTTTGCTTAATTTATCTGTTATTTGGGCATTTTCTTCCATACTGCATCTACCTTGAAAGTTTTTGTACAGTTTCTGTTGCACGTGACAAGTATTTGGGTTGGCAAGCACTATCTTTCACATTTTATCGGTAAGGAGCTGTTACTGCTGCAGATTTCTGCACTAAACAACGAATACTTTAGGGGCATGACACTCTCTGCACATACCTTTTGAATACTTATCTAATCAACAGAGTTCAGAGTACTTCCATAAGCGACATATCTAATAAGTTCATATATAAGGCGAGTACGTTTCATAAATCACATAATTGATAATATTAGAACACGATGAATCATTACCATGTATATCCTTGTATTAATGATCTTATTGCGATTTTCTTTGGTCTGAACAAATCCTTGTAATGATGAAAGCCAAAAGATGAATCCTGCTTAACTTCTTCCAATTTGATATCAGGAAACTCTTTACCATTGACTCTTGCTATGGTTTTCAATATTTTCATTAATTCACCGGTCTTTCTGTTGACATTTAGCCATCTAGTAGACTCAGGGATGAACCTTTCAAGGCAAAAGTACACATCAATAACCAATATTTTACAACAGATTGAAAACCTCGAAGTCCCAGAGTATAGAGAACTCTTTCCTACAGTTTCTCCTGTTAATTATGTAATTTCTTGTCAGTAGTGGAAAGAGTGGGGACTGGAGGGTCAAGACCCCAAACAACAAGAAACCATAATATTCTACCATGCCCTAATGAGTCAGTATAAGATTTTATCAAAGTGGTCTCCCCAATGCTCCAATATCAGGCACTGTTTCTTGCCATTCCAAATCCTCAAGAAGTGCTCTGAGGATCGGAACTGAGTTTTAACATAAACATAACTGTATTATACTTCAGATTTGTTCTATGGTACTAAGTTTCTACGCAAACCCTTCTCAGTCCTATGTCTATTCACAAGCAGTACCATATTCTTTGAGAGGTAGCAAAATTTGTTTATCACAAAACTAACATGCCTTAAAGTACGGATCGTCATGCCAAAGAAATAGCATGCATTGCAATTATTCCTGGTAGATCAGAAGATTACTATGCGAGTTTCATTAATGTGCTCCCCTCATGTGTTCCATAAATATTACCAGTATTAACCCCACATTCTGCTTCCTACGAATTTTCAAGCAAACCATGTATATATTATTAAGAGCAAATAGAGAATCCACATGGGTGAAGAGGTTAGCATACAAAATTGGTTCCTTTTGGAAGTCAAAAGAGTTTAAAGAAAAGAAAGCAAGCATTGTGTTGAAAACTCACTTGAAAAACAGGACGCAGATGAAAAACGGAGCTGTTGTGACTATCGTGAGCATCTTCCAGGTTCGTACAAAATAAGCAATAACTCCAAGGGATACCACACTTAAGGCGTATGCTACCCAGAGCATCATGCCAGCAAATGGGCGCCATTTGGGGCCTACATACTCGGATATGAGTAGAAACATCTGGATTGAGCCACCGGGAATGAAAAATCCAACCAATACTTTCGCAATTATATAAGTGGCAAGGTTTGGTGAAAATGCAGTGAGAAATCCAATTACAACGATCGCTGATATTGATGGAAGCATGACCTTCTTCCTTCCAAATCTGCAAAGAGACGAGGGGAAATTGGTGTTTCATTAGAACACTAAAGAGGTTGCTGTCTTATTTAAGGGAATAAGGGAATCATGTAGCTAGAATATAACAAAATAGCGTTGACACAATTTAAAAGCGAAATTTAACAAACGTCCTCTTTGTCTTGGGTAGTTATCACGACTGAAAATAAAGCCGAGTTGACTAAAGCAAATGGCAAATTAGCTATTTTTTGACAAGGAGAGAACTTTCACTCATTGACAAATAATACTTCGCTATTTGATGATTTTATAGTCAAGTATACTTGATTAGTAATAAGGGAAAAATCACCTATTAAGTCATAAGAGAAGAGGGAATGGGTATCCTCAGAAATGCTTACTTGTGAAAATAGGAGGGATGGAGCGAGGGAGGAGGTAGCATCATACCTACTTATAGGGAAACTATATCATTGTACACTTTACTGAAAGTAGGAGGCATTGGGCGGAAGCCTGAAGAATTGTTTTGGCTACGCACATAAATTTGATGTGGGCAACATCAGTCTTCTACAGAAATCATCTAATGATAATTGATTAGTGATTATTGTTTAGTGAACATTGATCAGTGATTGTTATTGATTGAATGATTATTAATGATTGTTGTTGATGTGGCAGCTGAGGCCTTAATCACAGAAAAGTCGTGTGAATACGTGCTATCACTGCACAGGTTGAAATCAGGTATGCATCACTAACCAAATAAGTATGCCATTTAAAATTTATCTTTTCACAGTATCCGTTGGAATTTAGAATTTTTAACTTTTTCTAAGTAAATATATTAGGTAGTATGAAGAAATATTAGTATAGTATAACATGATCTTTTGTCGCACTATAAAGATCACTGCCGTACTCCATTATGAAGTCTTTTTAGATGGGGAGGGGATGAAGCAAATAATGACACAATTCAGGAGGGAGTCGAACAAATTCATTTGCAAGGGAAGGGGTTTCTAGAATGGCAATTATATAATGATGTAAATGAGTGCATCGTTCATTAAATTCAGCTAGGCTACGAATGAAAAATAAAGCTTTTAAGAAATTGCCGCTGATACATTTGAATGAGCAAAGTAGCTGAAGAACTTACTTTTGTCATTTATTTTAATCTTCATTTTGCATAGGATGATTAAAAGTTAAACTTACTTGATACTGTTTAGTTACATTTATTATGAGTAAAATTAACTATCCATGAAATAACGACAATTAATATTTGATTACTAGCCAACAGATTGAGAAGTAAAGTGTTTTGTTAATAGCTGAACATAAATGCTTTAAATAGGCATAGAACTACTGGCATCTTTGTGCCAAAAATCTGTGTAGCTCCTTGAGAGTACGAACAGCTAGCAATTTAAGAATTACTTTACGTCACAACTTACCTGTCAGATGAATAGCCCAATACGATCGCACCAATTGCCCAAGAAACAAAGAACAATGACGTAGCCAGGTGACTGTAAGCTTCTCTGTCACAGTAAAGATCAAACTGAAACATAAGGAGAAACATAAGGAGAAAAGGGCTAATAACTAGTGTTAGAGTGCAGTATTAGCAAGATATTCCATTGGAAACTATAGATAATGTCTGTCTGTCTGTCTGTCTGTCTGTCTGTCTGTCTGCCTGTCTGTCTGTCTGTCTGTCTGTCTGGTCTGTCTGTCTGTCTGCCTGGTCTGTCTGGTCTGTCTGTCTGTCTGGTCTGTCTGTCTGTCTGTCTGTCTGTCTGAGAGACGATTCACGGAGAGACTTAAAGTCTTTCTTTAATTTGTTCTCTACAGAGACAGCTACTATGAAGTAATTCAATACTTGTGACATAAGCAACTTTTTTTAAAGTGGGAATATCGAAGAGGATCTGTATATGTCCTTTAGCTTCTTCATGTAATTGACATTTGCTTGAGCCACAATCACTAGTACTTACAATTTTTCCTTCGTTACAGATGATTTGAACCAATCAGAATGAAAGTTGCGTAGTAGTCACATGACATATCCTAGTATCTCATTCTGAGCATGGAGAAATAATCAGATTGAGCCCTAAAACATCGCACAATTTTTCATGCTTCATCTTTATCATATCCCTATACAACAACAACAACAACAACAACAAAACAACAAGAACAACAACAGCAGAGACAAGTGTTTCCTGGTTTGGCCCTATCATAAGCTAGGACGGAACTAGGAAATTCTGTCATACAACATATCAAATTTCACTCCTATATCACGAATGTTTCCTAGATTGACACCATTGTCATACAATAAATTCCTGCAACAGTCGTCACACAAAATGTTATGCTCAAATGTCAGTCAACTGTTCAATTCATTCAGTAGAATCTACACACATAGATGCGTATGTGACTGAAGAAAAGCTACTGAAAGAGCTTCAAGGATTAGTAGCTGATTCTGATTCTGAACACAGAGGAACACTTGGGTCAACGAGCCTTAAAACCTCTCAAAGTTTTCCCTGCTTCATCCTTATCATATCCCAATACACTTGAGTGTCCTCTATTGTCAGCTCATGAATCAAGTTGTAAATACGCTTAGTGTCCCTCCACTTTTATCAATCATCTTCCCATTATGTATTGACTCTAGTAAAAGTAGATTCAGCAATGCTTTCCAATGATCTCAGACTGAAACAGTCTCAAGTTTCTGTAGCAATTTTCACACAGACAAATGCTTCCTAGTTTGGCCCTGCCATTACACACGCGTAATTTATTAAAATACAGCCCGGTAAGCGGGAGAAAGTGTTTGTAGTTTGTATGGAGACTTTTCCATCCGCCTAACGAGATCTCGACAACTTTGTGGTGAGACCCGCTTTGTGAGATCTCTGACTTTACTCCTTGTAAATTATTCGATGTACACTTGCCATGTGACATGCAAGGTCCATACGAAGTATGTGCATGGGGTTTTCCGAAGCTATACGTACAAGTCCAAACAGCTAATGTCTCTATGCCAGCTTTAAAATCTCGCACAGCTCCGTAGGGAACTAGGCCGATGATGTAACAGAATTGATAGATTAAACGAGCATACCTGATGGATGAAGTTTCACTGTTAACTCTGTTAGTCATAGGCCTTGACTGGAGGAGCTGAGCGCCCTCCCATCAGATTTTATTACCCCCACAACTTCTATTTAGGACTTTTCATTTATTTGTCGTTGACAAATTAACTTCTCTAAAGACTGGTGGTTCACATGCGCTACGGCACACTGTCTCACATAGCTCCTCCGTTCACGGTCGATGACTTATAGAATTACGATCAAACTTCACCCTCAAGTTGGTTTATCTAATTTTTCTATTAAATAATGGTGAACAGGCCCCCTTTCGCCAGCAACATGGCCAACTGGGCGCAGTATTCGTCATATTACGCGAATCTATGCGCATCTGGGTAAATTTTTCGGTTATCCATTCAGTCTTTATCCACCGTTTCCTATTCTGACAAGTGTCGGACGAAAAAGGTTCTTCAGCATGCTTACAAAATGTACCCACTATTTTCGAGCTATACCTTTGGTTTTTCAAGGATAGTTTCAACAAATCCTGGAAAAGTATGCTTTGCCATTTTACCGCCCAGATTCCCACAATTAGGTTCTATTTTCTGTAAAAACACCTTTGCAAGTTATGATTATTTGCCAACACATTTGTCGAGAATTATTCAAAATAGTTGAGGTATCACACCCCTACACTCTTCTGGTAGTAATGGCAAGAAAATATAATTTCATTATTCGACTTATCGTACCTGTTTGGTGGAAAGTGAGTGAATAATTGGGGATTGACCCACTACAATCTCCTTGGAAAATGCCGATAAACATGTAAAAACAGAATGATAAGCTTAATGTATACGTTTTTCTTTCTAGAAGAAAACCATTTATTTGCCTGAGTCTCAAATTTCTTAACTTTTCCCGAAATTGAAGCTGAAACTTTCTTAATATTTTCTTCCTGATCTTTGCTATCCAAGATTCCAAGACTATCAAAGAAGAGTGTTGATCTTTGTAAAGGAGCTTGCAAAAAAATGAGCTAGTATCGACTTCTGGCAGGTAACGAAGATGAAATTGGAACTTGAGCCTTGTGATTTCATAACATTTTCTTAAAATCTTAGCCTTTTGAGCCTCATTTTCTTATTAACTTTTTCCTACAAACAAAGGAACGTGTAATCTCATTCAATATTCACAATTCAGCTATGTAGTAGTTAACACAGGTTAGCTCGCATGATAAGCTTCCAGAGTTAGCGAGTTTCTCGCTCGAGGCAGTTTTTAGCACAAAACCAATCTGTAGTGATCCTAAACAACATGAATAACATCAAACCCCAAAGAGTTGTTTTGAATGGCGGAGCAAATGAAAACATTTGGCCCCTCATGAGGTCAATGTGAAATTTCAAAGTTGATGCAATCACCAAAGAACTGTTTCATAACTCTGGCCCTTTCTCAGGCCTTGGGGCCCGGGATAATCTGCTTCCATTGCCCCACCTCTATCTAGGAGCTCCAGGCGTAATCGCCTTTGCGTTTTCCAGATAACTTTAATACCAAAACTATAGAGCCAACACATATACTTTGTATTGGTTTTCCCATGATGAAAAGAACGAAAATAAAAAGAGAAGTAGCATACTATTGTGTATATGAAAACACCAATCGTCCGTACGTTTACACTAGATATATTTCTCCGGATAAATATTTATTCGGATAACTGTTTATGCGGATAGGTTGCGTTTACACTATGCAGGATAAATATTTCTCCGCTTGGCCCTTCCGTTTACACTAGAGAAATCATAAGCGAGTATTCTTCACTGAGCATGCGCAAGCGCGCGAAAATTCATGATTTTCAATACACGAGTTACACGAAGAGTGTTCAGCGAATGTTTCCATTTCTTTAAATACTTCATTATGTCAAAAATAGAAAATATATCAGCCAAAAGTGGCAGGACGACTAAGAAAAACCTATCTTGGACGGATGAAGAAACTGCTTTACTGTTACAAGTTATTATAGATTATAAGAGCAGCAAAGCTGCATTGGGCCTAGATTGGGAAACAGTTAAATCAAAATATGATGATATCTGTGAAAGGCTGCAATCACGGTACCCTAAGGAGAGAGATGAAATTGACCCAGAAGAATATCCACATTACACTGACCCATCAGTAATAACAAGGGAGAAGATAATCCCAAAAATTGTCAAATTTCTCATCTTCAGCCTATGTTTTCTTTCAAAAATCACAGCTAGCAAGGTATTTAGTCTAGCTACAGCTGCCAAAGACGACAATAGAGAAATCACACATAACAATTTGATTTCATGCACATTATCCATGATAACAACTGTTGGAATGACGGCAACATCAAATCGTAGGAAGAAATTTGCGCCAGTTTTCAAATATCATGTCATGCTGTATTGACCTCAAGTACAGAAAAGATAGCCTCCTATTGAATCAGCATAAATATTTATGCGGATAAATACGTTTACACTTTAAAAAATTCTTCCGGAGAAATATTTATACTCTTGCGTATCAGGATAAAAATTTATACGGCAAAGCGAATAAATATTTCTCCGGAGAAATGTTTCATGTGTAGACGGAAGGCCTATCCGCATAAATATTTATGCGGAAAAATATTTATCCGGAGAAATATCTCTAGTGTAAACGCCACGAGCAACGGAGGAACAAGAGGATTACTATTATTATTATTATTATTATTATTATTATTGTCCATCATAACCTTATTCCGCAAGTTTTGAAATATCATCACATTCCTGATCAAATACAACAGCTCATTAAGAATCTTTATTCTGATTTCTACACTTCTATCATATCTGAGCGTTTTCACTCTCCTTTTATCAAAGTTGATCGCGGCGTTCTCCAGGGTGATTCCCTTAGCCCACTCACCTTTAACCTTTGCTTCAACACTTTCATTCGATATATAGCAGATCAAAAATTTCAACAATTCGGTTTCACATTAAATTCTCTTAACCCAACTCACTGGTTTCAGTTTGCAGACGATGCCGCTGTCATTACTGGTCTTGAAAAAGAAAATCAGATACTTCTTAATCATTTTACGCGTTGGTGTAACTGGGCAGGCATGAAGATCAGAGTCGACAAATGTGTCACATTTGGCATAAAGAAATCCGCCACATCCTCAGTCCAGTTCCTTCCAAAGCTTACTTTGAACAACTCACTGGTTCCTACTGTTGAGAGTGACAAATCCTTTAAGTATCTCGGGCGCTATTTCAATTTCAATATGGATAATAATGACCACATGTCTACCCTTCTCAGCACAATTAAGGATCTGATGATCAAAACAGATAACCTTCCCTGTCACCCTAAATACAAGCTCCTACTTTACCACCGATTTGTGCTTTCTAAGCTATCTTGGCATTTAACTATTGCAGATCTTAGCAAGACTTGGGTTGTTGATAATCTAGATAACATCGTTACAAGTTATGTAAGGAAGTGGCTTGAACTGCCCATAAGTGCTACTATTAGTTCTCTCATCTTAAACAAGTCTAGATACGGTATCAACCTTGTCCTTCCATCTACTAAATTCATCGAATGTCAGACTGTTATACGCAATGCATTAAAATCTTCTCCAAACCTGGATATCAAGAATCTTTGGGCTGAGACTAGTTATGGTACAAATCTTCAATATGACCACTTTCAAAATACTAAGCAAGTTCTTAAGTCTATTCAACATGACCATGAAGAGCGAATAAACAACACCCTTCTATCCCAAGGTTTAGTTATTTCGTATATTATCAAGAATTCATGCCAGAATTTAAAAGGCTTATGGTCAAGTGTCCAGCAAAACTTGCCTAGGAACATTTTCAATTTTTCTGTAAAGTATCTTAATAATACTCTTCCTACTCGCAAAAATCTCTGTAGGTGGGCACTTTCTCAGTCGTCTAATTGCTCCTTTTGTCTCCAGTCAGAAACTTTACAACATATTGTATCCAGCTGCAAGTCATATCTAGATGAGGGTAGATACACTTGGAGACATAATTCTGTTCTTCTTTTTCTCGCAGGCACATTCTCATCACTTAGCAAATGTACTGTATATGCTGATCTACCTTCCTTCCTATCTCCATGTTTGATTACGGGGGATTCTTTTCGTCCCGACCTTCTTCCTCTTACAGATGATAAGATACTTTACATCCTTGAGCTTACTGTCGGTTTTGAAACGAATATACAGAACAATAGCGATCATAAAACTGCCAAATATAGTTCACTGATAAATGACCTTTCTCCTTCATATAGCAAAGTTGTGTTCGTCAATCTCTCTATGGGTGCAATTGGGGTTATGGGTTCTTCCTGCAATTCTCTTCTATCCTCACTACATGAGCTACATTTTGATAAGACTATCACAAAAAGAATTATAATGAAAGCCATGAACATCTCTATTCGATCCAGCTATTACATTTTCTGTCGTCGAAACAAGCCTTGGACTAACCCAGAACTTTTAACTATTTAATATCCCTATTCCTTATTCGTTTACTTCTACTGTTTTTGTTTCATTTTATGTTTTATGCTATGCTCTCTACAAGCAAGCCAATTCTACACTGCCATTTACTTGAGAGGTGTATTATTGTATTTAATTAAAGATATATTCAATGAGAAGTTTAAAAAATTATTATTATTATTTCTTTCTTTACTGTTCTACATATTGTATGCTTTTTCATTTTGTTTTCTGTTTTGTTTTGTTTGTTTGTTCTATTACCTAGTATTGTAGTATTGTAAGCCAGCCAAATACAGATTACCTGTTAGCGAGATTTGTATTTGTAGACTTAAATATCATATGAGATGAAGTTTGAAAAAAAAATTATTATTATTAAAAATCTTTAAGGAGGGTTAGCTCTTCAGCTGCCGCTGTTTTTCAAGAGGCCCTCCATTTAAATACATAATACAATAGGAAAAAGAACAAAATATCAGTTAAAAGCCTAATTACAACTGCATACCAAAAAGCTGAAGAAGAGTTATATAAAATAATAAAAATAAAGAAACAAATAACATTAGTATGTTGCTAACTATATAATGGTAAAAGCAAAAAATAAAGTAATAGAAACCTGTGCTTTGTAGTACACTTCATGTCATATGCACCAAAGACTTTTTAAAGGAGGCAAGACTAGGTGCTAGCTTCGATTCTGTTGGTAGGCTGTTCCACATTTTCGCGCCATTGTAGGACAAACCTTTCTGCCCATTAGAGGAAGTTTTCTTTGGCAGCGGTCTGTCGCAGTATTCCGTAGATTATACGAAGAATTAGACGAGTTGGCAACAAACATATTGTAAAGATATTGAGGAGCAAGCCCATTTCTAGATTTATAGACAATAATTTGCAATTCATATTGGATAAGGTCCTCAATCGTTTTCCAACCTAGGTCTTTGATCAAGGGTTTGCTCATCACTCATCAAATTGACCTAACCCCAGGGGCGGATCCAGACTGTCGCACAGAACGCACATGCGACAGTCAGAATTTGAAATTTATGTTTTAGGCCTGTATATCAGCTTTATCCTGACTCCTATCAGTAATAGTAACTAGTAAGCTTATTGACTTTGTTGATTTCTAAATTGTGCAACTCCAGATATTATTTTGAGAGCAAATTACCAAGATAATTCATTACTCAGAACCATTTTCCCTCCCCCTGTCACTGATCAGTGACCCCTGTGCTGTGAGCACTGGCTGTGAGTGCCAAAGTTGCTACGCAGAGGTTGCAAAATCCACGATGAAAAGCTAAAGTTTGGCGAAAGTTTGGCGAAAGTTGTCCCGCAGTAACAGGCCTGTGCACAGGAGACATTACATTGTTTTCTGATATTGTGCGACAGTTTGGCGAAAGTTGTCCCGCAGTAACAGGCCTGTGCACAGGAGAAGTTACATTGTTTTCTGACATTGTGCGACAGTTGTGCGAAAGTTGTGCGAAAGTTGCTTTGGATTAGTTTCAGCCCTCGCTCCGCAGCACGAAATTCAACGGCAACAACAATACTTCTCTGTTCCGCGAGCAAAGTCAGTGATCTACGATATTTCGAACGAACTTAGGGCCTGATTACATGAGCGAGCTGACCCACTTGTAGCTCGTTTACGGCTCAGTGAGCTGTCCCGGTGCTTGGGTCAAATCCCAAATAAAGACAAAATGCGATTATATGACGAGAGCTAGAGGCGGGTTTAAAGCGGGTTGGCTCACTTGCCGAGCTGGCTCGTTTTCACGAAGCGGGTCAACCCACTTGAACCGAGTTGGCTCGCTCATATAATAGCTGGTCCAGGGACAGAAACGGGCTGGTGCATGCGCAATGGCATAAAACTAAACACAAATGGTAGTGTACTGGGTCTGTGACGAAAACGTAACTACTGCTTTTCAAACAAATAAACTGAAAGCAGTAAAATGTATAGCTGAAAATACAAGTATGAGTAGTAAATTAGTAGGGACATACTGAAACCTTTTGGATAGTATATAACAACAGTGGGGTTCAATTGCTAGGACCTTTAAATATCAAGGCTCAAAATTGCTGAGATTTATGAAAAATTTAAGAATACTGCAAAGTTCAAGCTTCATCAAGGCTTACGTGTTTTACTTATTTGAGTTTTCTTTAGAAAACAAAACAAATGTGAACTTCATTTATCGGGTCTCTGATTCATTATACTATAATGCGACTCAGCAACTCTTCAGGGAGTGTCAGTTACACACTTTTCATAATAAGAATATATTCTATAGGAGTATTAATGCTCAAACATTGCTAAAATTTAAGAGTAATTACAAAATTTTCTTAGGTTCAAATTCACAAAAAATTTAAAACTATTAAGGCTCGGCAAAAATTTAAGTATTCTTATAAAAAGGTTTGCAATCTTGATAAAGTAATAATCTAACACTGCAGTTGTTTGCTGTATGCATCTGCTATCTTTAGTGATTTCCTGGGTTGAGAATGGGTTGGCACAGAGCTAGCCCGTTCTGATATTTGTCATATAATACCGAGCTGGCACCGGGTTGTAAGCGAACCAGCACATAGGCCAGCTTGCCTCATATAATCAGGCCCTTAGTTGTTATTTCTGACAGTGGAAATGTGCTCAAACGATTAGAGACCTTGACATGAGATTTCTCCAATTTGGAGCTATTGGTAATGGAGGAAAAATGTCTTTGGGTGATATTAAACCCCTCTCTTGCAACGAGCGCCTAGGCCTTGTGAACTACTAGTCTGCAGATTTATTGCTACCCAAAGTCATAAGATCGCAGGTGACTGTTCGGGCCAAGTGAGCAGTTTATTCAGCCAGGTATAGTTATAAATTAGAGTTAAGACTATTTACAGAAATTGCTACTGGCTTACCCCAAGGGAAAGAATACGATGACACAGAGCGGGATGTAGAGATCATAGCAACTGTTAGACCATAACACGGTTGGGAAGGGCTTTTCTTGAGCTACATGGCAAGACTGAAATATTCATCTTTCAAGACACTTTTACTGTTTTACAAGCCTTCTTTATCAATTGAAACATGACATTCCTTCTGTTGCTTTAGTTACTCTTTCGAATTTTGCCCCCAAAAGTAGATCAATTCTTTCTGCAGAACTAAACTTGAATTTGTGGTTAGAAAAGTTATGAAAGGGCAAGAAGGACTATTATAGTCCGAACTACAAGTTCAACCAGAATGAAGGTAGCGAAACTTGTGAAATAAATTATTTGCACTTATATCATTTATGTGAAAAGTCTGTTGGTACTACAGAACTTCACTATAGCACGAAAAAGCGGGAACATTGCTCTAGCTTATATCATTTAGCAAATAGGAAGGTTAATGCCAATTTCTATTCCGCAAAATCTTTTAAGTAAAAACATATCTTCAATTTGAATTAAAATAAATTCAAGTATTTGTGTCCTCCTATCCTTAGTTAATATAGTATTAGGTATTGCTCAGAATTACCAGGGAGTGGTTGATCTCACAGTCATCTGCATTGCATTTTAAGCCTCCATGGTACTGGAAGAAGATGTGATAGTCAATGACAATGTTTCTCACTAGTGATTGAAATTGTTTGGTAGATTAGAACTGGTTGCAATAGGAATGAATTAAGTTTATTTTTTCCATAATTTAATTCTGGTTTAGGGTTATATCTGGTGGATTCTGATTATATGGTATGCTCACTAGCAGTAACTGGCAATGAAGATGCATACATTCTTCTCAAAGCATTGACATCTGCAGAACTTTATTTACATGTTAATTATTTTGCAGCAAATGCAAATATTTGAATACTTCTTTGCATCATTATCCCTGCAATTTACCATTGTATCTTTACCTTCATCATGGTAAATGAAGTTACTAGTCACTATCACTAGATCACTATTTTTGTTGTTTTGTATTGGTGGCAATTTCTAGTCAAATCAATTTGTTTATTACTTCTTAGTTTCCATTTATTATGGAACACTCATAATTGCACATAAAATTGCATTATCATATCATAGTTCATTGATCTGGATTGCCTTTCCTACTTTCATACAATATCAATTCTCAATCTCCTTATTCCTGACTGCTCTTGACCTGCATGCTTTGGTAATTGTTGATGATGCAGAGTGAAGAGGAACCATAATATAGAATACTAGGAATGCATTTCCTGGCAATGCTGGGGTATGGCATGTCAGACTATTGGGAAAGTTGCAAACAGAACCTGTATCCTAATGCTGATCATTCATGAAATAATTGGGGAAAAGCCCTGACTGATTGATTGTTTATTTATTTTCATGGGCGCTCAATCATAGTTTGCATTGTTGAAAAGTCCAAAGTCTGAATAGAACCCTGACTCTAGAACCTCTATATAGGAGTAACTCTACTTATTCTATGGTCCCAAATTGTTATTGATAGTGTTGAATGGATAAATCAAACACTTAGTAGAATCATGCATTGTCATGTATTCCATGTATCGGAAGGTAGTGTACAAATATCGTGAGGGCGTGGTCCCAAATGCCACGCTCTGTGCGACAGTCACACTTCAAGCTGGATCCGCCCCTGGTCCTTACTACTTGCATTATTGCTTGCATGTATATGTTTGATAAAACTAGCGCTCGGGTCAAATCGAGCGCGTGAACTGAGCTGGGTACGTGCCTGCGTGCACGTCATTGACAGGCCTGCTGATGCAGATTAGCATCATCGTTGTGGTGTGTTTGTGATGTCTTACCTGTGTTATAATGGAGTAATCCTTTGGTTTGGTATACTCCCATGCTGATCTTGGCATTGTGCATCTGGACTCATACAATTTATCATATGCACCGAACGTTCCATTATATCGACAAATCGTGCTGTTCCTCGAACATCGCCATGGAGGATTGTATTGCGTAAAGTAAGGTATAAGCACCAACATTGAGTTGGGAAATGTCATTATGCAGAGTGCAATATCCAACAAAATCTGGTATTTACCGAATTCTCCAATCAACGGCAAAGCCTCATCCATACGAAGGCACTTTTTTACCTTCAACGGTGCCGCCATATTGCAAGTAGGTGGTTGAGCAGTCGGCATCATAAATCAAGATATGAAGTACTTCAAGCTCTCATATCTGTTTTCTTTGTTACCTTATCTCTTTGATTACAGGAACTGTAATTCAAGATTACCGTGTAGTAACTACAAAGGCACATGAGACATGTCTCTATTGAAAAATACGAAATAACTATTTGATCAAACTTCTGACAAACCGGCTAGGGCTTTGAGACCTGCAGGAATCAAATTTCACTTGGGGTACGTTGATATTCGGACTGAAAGTTGCGCCTGTGATGACGTCACAAACTTCCAATTTTTGTTGATTTTCCTGCGTCAGAGTCTATCTCACAAAATCAAATACTATATGCATTTTTGAATTGAGGACAACCACAGCTTTCAATTTATGAATAATTTTTTAACTTACGAAGAAATTTAAATTTTCATTCGTGACGTCATCGGATCTCGCAAACATTTTCTTAGGGATAAATTGTTTTCTGGACATCTAGTGCGTCCTTTCATTCCTAATTCCTAGATCATGGAACTTCGGATGTGAGGTGAATTTTACCTACACTGATGTACATATGTTAAATATTAAGCACCATATACAGTTGGGACCAGATGACTCCGTGTCCTTTCCCCCTGTGTATGGTGCAAAACAAGATAAGTTGTATTTCATTTTGTTAATTTTAATTTTTGGAGTTATAAAAATAAACGTTCTATTAAAGTACTAGTTATATCGTTTATTGCGGTTTATTTTTGTTACGCAGTGGTATCCATAATGTTCTGAACTAATCTGAAATAAATGCTATGAAAACTACTGTCCTATACATCGTCTTAATTATTATCATCATCATCTTCTTTGTTTTCTTCTTCTTCTTCTTCCAGGCTAGTGCGGCAGCTTAACTGCCCAATCTGCAAGGGTTTCCAGATACCAGATTTTTTTTCGAGTTGGGTGTTATTGTTGATGTTTTCTGGAATGTCTTGCCATCGTAGTAACCACATTATTTTCTTTTGCTTACCTATTCATTTTTACATTCTTTAACTCATACTGTTTCATCATTTAACCTCCCCTTACCGTTGGATAAATTCCCGTCCCTATTTTGAAATTTCAGTCAACGCCAACAAGAAATGAATCAAAGTAGTAACAGAGCTGTCCAAAATGGTAAGTAGTGTTGTCACTGGAAGACTCTTTGAAAACCAGTTTTGTCTGAAGGGGAACCCTCCTTAAAAGAATTAGCCTCCTTAAGTAGTGAAATAAAATGAATGAAATAAGTGAAATGACGCCAGACGTTCTTTAAGAGCAAGTGTGAGGCAAGCTTATGGAAGTTCTTAGTCTGGAATATTTTTAACACTGCAAGCCATAAGCGTAGGAGACTTTGGGCTGGGAAGCCTACAGCCCCCCCCCCCAATTGGACAGAAATCTAATTCGTTTGGGCAATTCCTTCAGGAGAACAATATTTTTTCCGAATATAGCTCCAGCTTAAAAGGACTAAGCAACAACTCATTTGAGCAAAATATCAGTGATTCGGGCATACAGTTTGCAGCCCCCTACATTTAAAGCTCCCTACGCCCATGCTGCAAACAACCAAGACGTAGGATGCCAAATCTTAATAATTTTTTTTGTAATCAATGTAGCCTCTACATTGCTTTAACTCCAAAGCTGTCCTATTATAAGGGGTCAGTCATTTATAACTCTGGGTACCGGGGAGATAAGAATCTATAGAATGGTCAAAAGTTTTATGCCCCTTCAATTTTTGTCCAAAAACTTTCATACCTCATTGAGAAATAAGTAATAACAAAATCTGAATAAAATCAGCTTAATGATTTGCAGAAGTCTGTTGATCACTAATAGACTTCTGCAAGTCGTTAGGCTGATTTTCTTCAGATTTTGTTTTTAAAGGATTTCATACCCCTCAAAAATTCTCCACAAAGGTTCATGCAACCAAGTGTCCTTGGAAAAGTTTTCATGCCCTCCCCAATTCTAGCCCGCCCTGGTACCCAGAGTTATAATGACTGACCCCTAATGTAATGCGCAGTTTTAAAGGACGTTACAGCTCAATTTTGGGTTACAGAATGAATTCTCAAGTTGAAGAGAGTTTAAGAAAATAGGCACTGCTACGTTTGAGCAATGGATAATCAAGTACAAAACTACGATTGATGGTCCACTATGAGTTTTTCATTTTCAAGCCACTACTTCTTTCATTTTGAACATCTTCCCCTCTTCTCCATCGATATCATTAACAAAATCTTCATTCTCATTCTTGTCAAATTGATCATGAAGTGTTTCCATGGTTTCCATGTTTGCTGTTTCAGGAAGCCAGTACAGGAGTATTGCACAGATAACTGCTGAACCACCCATCAATGAAAATGGTAGCACTATGTGAACAACAATGAGCGATTTTGCAACCCACGGTGCAAGAGCGGAACCAATCCTGGATGCGATCTGCAAGTAACCCATTCCTGCACCTCTGAGAAAAATAAAGTTCAAACCAAGGTCAATGAATAGTCAACGAGGTGTGCTATATATACTTTCAATTCAAAAGCATTTTCAGTTGTGCTTTTTACAGCAGCCCTATACTTCTTTCATAGATAATTCCTCATTACAACCGTGAAAGGTGGTAGTGAATTGGAGAAGGGGCTAGAGAGATGCAGCCTTCTTATGATATTGAGGATAGTTTTCGGGTACTCCATTTTAGCTGCCTAAATAAGTTAAATTGAAGCTGAGTCTTTGGTTTGGTAGTATTAAGTGATTTGTTCGAAAATGCAGCAAAAATGTTTCATACCTGGTTACAGTTGGGTACAGTTCCGTCGACCATGTATAGATTGAGTCAAATGCCACTGTTATGCAGAATTTGCCAACCATGCCAAGGAATACGCGGAAAGGCAGTAACCCTTAGAAAATAATGAAAGATACACGTTCTTGCTTTAAGGGTATAGAATTACTCTAACATAAGCTTCTTTTTTGTACACTTTGGTATAGGAAAACTATGGGCGAGTGGCCAAGTGGTTAGAGCGCTTGAATGCTGACCAAAGCATCGATGGTTCGAGCCGAACCCTCGGATCATAGTTGGCATGCTCGCTCACACCTGGTGGCAACAATGGAGAAGTTAAAGGCGGCGAGGAAAGGGACTGGCCACCCTACCTCAATATGCCGGCGGTTCAGGATAAGTGTCCTCTCTAACAGGCACTCCCCAAAAGTACGGAATCGTATATGGACTAACCTTTACCTATAGGGAAACTAATATTGCTCATTTAAGCATATAATTGTTAAAAACTATTGTAGTCAAATCAGGATGTCAAAGAAGCTAGGCCAAACCCCTCAAGTACTTCATGGATTGGAAGGAGTTCATCATAGCCTGCACTGATACGTACCCTATAGATAAAAAGTTCTCTGAGATCTCAGGATCTTTCTACTGATGATCATAAAAGCTCTCTCATTGGTCTTGAGTTATCCAATTACTAGGACACAATCTGTCTTGTTCACGATGCCCCAATTATTGTGAGTAATCAGTCAAGCGTATTTGGTAAGCTGGAAAAAGGAGAAGAAAGGCGAGAAGGAAGAAGAGAATCGAAAAAAGATAAAATAAGGGGAGAAAGAAGGAGGAAAGAAAAGAATGAAGAGAGGAATAAAAAGGATAAGAAATACTAGAAGGAAGGGTGATAGATGAGAAAGAGAGCACGACAAAGAGAACAAGACAGAAACAATAAGAGGATAAGATTGTAACGAGCCAGAAACTAAGTACGTTCATAAACAGCTTTTAATAACCTTTGATCTTCGTCTTTGGTGGGATAATGGAGACTGCAATGCAAGCCAGCCCAGAAATCAGCATTGGAATAAGAACAGTCTTCTTTCTTCCAATTCTACAAATAAATTTGCAAATTATCACTTGTGCTACTATGCATTTACAATATGTGGTTTTGATGATGCAAAGTATCTTAGGTCAGAGAGTGAGAGAGAGCCAGCAACAATAGATGTTCTTAACATAGTTGTTGGGGCATTTGCATATAAAGGCCGGTTTACAAATGTAGCTTTCATGACGGACTTCATGCACCCTTATCAAATCGACCAAAAAATCTAATCGAGTTAAGCTCCGTTTAACGGGTCCGGCGGCCTAGCACGATGTCGATTTTGACGTGATACAATATGAAATATCAGCAGAAATACACAAGTAAGAGATAGAATATTTCAGATCTTGGGGTTTTATGACATTCTCTACAATGCATCGAATTTTAGTTTTGGACCGAACTTTCCCTTCAACAGGTGTAAATGCGTTTGCGACTTGTTGCAACTTCATCCTGCAATCTATTGCACCTTAGTGCAATATGCAACTTATTTAGGATCGAGATCCTATTTTGCTACCATGTTGCAGAAAGTCGCACGTTTTTAGCCAATGCGGACTCTGCAGAATATCATGTCATTTTTACCCCATGTGTTCTTTCAAAATGGATACAGAAAACGTTTGATAATCAAATTTTGGAGTGGACATCTAAGGAAAACAGCAGGCTTTTCGAAAATCTTAACAGGCACCAATGCCTCTGCATTGCAAAATTGGCTGAGTACGTAGATAGATTCGATACCGTCAAAACGAGCTCTTGTAGAAATCATTTTCACAAAGTAGCCTTCTCATTATTCGTTATGATATAACACACATCTCACTAGAAAGTAAGTATTTGGCTAGTTTATAGTCCTCGATAGCAAAAGAAGAGATATACATACATATAGTGTATAATAGGCGTTGTTTACAATAGTGTTAAACATAGTGTTCAAGGAGCCTTGGATTGCATCACGATTTGTATTGAGACTTAATATTGTATTCAGATTTAACAATCGTGAAAGATGCGATTCAGTTGTTTGAAAGACAACAAGAAAAACTTACTTATTGCAAAGGTATATTGCAAGGGCAATAGCCGGGAAGTCGACAACACTTGCGAGAATGTAGTCACGGTACATGCTACCTCCAAGATCATCGACACCAAATGAGACTCCATAGAAAACAAGACCACTGACAACCCTTTGATAAAAGAGGAAAATGATCAAAATCATACGTGAAGATTAAATCAAACTGAGGCTGTTGTACTGCTAATACTGCGGGTTATGGTCTGACCTGTAGCCTGGGGGCTGCTTGGGAGGTAAGGCCCCCTGGAGTTCCAAAAAGTGACTGGGTGTCCCCATAGAAGCAGAGCAAGTGAACAATGTTTGCATCACTTTCAGAATTCAGTCCAGATTATGTACTTCAATGCATTTTGAACACCACTCACCGGAGGGCTACCAAGCCACCCAGCTAATTGATATTCGCTATGCTCAGATAAACTGTGCCCCCTTGCAAAATTACCCTGGTCACGGGCTTGGTTATGATATTTAATACTATGCGCAAAGTTCCATTGTACACTGGTTTCATTGCAGTAGGTTAGCTATACCAATGTAATTTTTATAGGCAAAGGTGCTTGAAAGTCTTACTTTTCGCCAGTTCTTCCACTTTGAAAGTTCAAATTTCCTTCTGTTTCCTTTTTTTACTAAGATTTCCTTAACAAATATTGGAAATTTCCTTACGATCCCCCCCCCCACGTATGTTTAAAGTGAAAGCACTCAAAAACGATCATAAACCGTTGTAGAATACTATCTCATTTTATAGAGCCTCGAATTGGGCCTGCCCAACTTTTTATGCTTCTCTTTCGTAACAAAATATGAGGCACATGCGCACTTGCAATTCACCTGCATTGCAGCAGTACATACAGAAATACGAGTCAGAGGTAGCATAGCAGTAAAACATACTTCAATCCATAATACGGAACAAAAAAAAGAATAAATCGAATAAAATGATTGACTGAGGTGTTTGCTTCAGTTAGAAACCTTGACATCGTTGGCCTTCATGAGTGGGACTGAAAAATATTTGTTTGATGGAATTTAGGATGAATAAAGTTATCCTCTTATGCCATTATCACATTCTTCCTTTAAGACTCCTTGCGGTACATCATGTATAACGCACGGGAATCACTTATTACGTGAAATGTTAAACGAATAGCCTTATTTCTTGAATTTCTTTAAAATTCCTTACTTATGTCAAAAACTTCCGTATCATCCCCTTACAATTTTCATTTCCTCCTTGTTTCTTTCCAAATGGCCAAATTTCCTTACAATGAGGCAATTTCCCTTCAAGTAAAAGGACTGCTATTCACAGTAGCTTTGAAAGACGAAAGAGCAACTGTAGACTTGCCAAAAGCTGATGATTCCAATAAAATCCTTAATTTTGTCACTAGTTTATTACAAAAATTCTACATGAGCACTATATCTCTCTTTGGACTTTATGCTTTAGGAAATTGGCCATCAAGCAGTGTTCTCCTTTTCACAACTTTCAAACTTTAAACAACTTTATTTGATTACCATCGGCTAATGCATGATGCTAAACTTTGTAAAATTATATTGCCGATCTTTTTATCCAATCATGGCTTTTCTTATCATAGTTTCCTTTTATGTAACTCGCTGATTTGGGACTGTTTTGAATTAGTTTTTGCAACTCTGCACATCGCTTAAAAACGTTATGAACGCAATGCAGATACGACAAATAGTGTATTGATATTGACTGTGAGAACTACAAGGATAAGAAAACCAAATGTATGACTACCTTCATTCCACAAATCCAAGTAGATAAGACTATTCTATGTGAAAGGCAGGTACGCAACTTTGTTAGGCCCTTATAACAACAACTTGGTCCTGTCCTCAAATATTCCTCATATGCCATATTCCACATAAGACATAAAACGTATTAGAAACTATCCAAAAGTCAAACGCTTCGAAATAAACTCATCCGCCGTTTCAAACGTTGAACTTCTCTTGTGCCGAAGTTAGTTCAATTTGGCACGGCAACTGAGCGCGTTTTAAATACGACTCCAGCTTCAAACGTCGAACTTCATTGGGGCACTCCGAAGTCAAAATAACAGTCTTACATGAGGTACCTAAAGTTTGTTTTGATGAAGATGGCTCTGAACATGCATTTCACTATTGTGAGAAGATTGCTAATAGGGCGGAATTTAAGAACCTGGGCGGTGAAAGTTGCAAATAGATTATAATTCATGTATGAATTATATATATACTATGTAATCATATATTCCATATGAAAGCACTTCTCACGTCGGTCACGAATATTCAGTTATTATTGCACATGAAGAGTTCAACGTTTGAAATCAAGTCGAACCTTAGTCCGGCGGCTCGCCAAGATCTGCCACTGATCCAAAGTAGGATGTCGCATTTAACTACATCTGCCGTACCTAATTGATTCAAGCATCGCTCTTCTTATATAATTAATTCTGGGGTTAAGTTCGGAGACGTTTGAAACGGCCCTAAGTAAACAAAAGATAGAGCGAGTTAAGTTCGAAATGCCCTATTTTGTCTCATATCATTTTACTTGGATTTGTGAGTGTCATAACTAGCACATTTGGTTTCCTTTCAGGCTTTTACTGATATTGTCGGCATCATAGCTCATATACTCACGTTCTTAATCAACCTGTGTTTTCCAATAAATGATTAAATATTTGTATACTTTGCATATCTCAAACTAAGATATGCTATGTCTGTCCGTAATCCCTTGGTTCACATCAAACTTAAAGTGATTTGAAATACAGGTACCATCTCATCAAATGCCATTCAACTGCGCTTCTATTTAGTAGATAGTCGTATGTCGAGCATATCAGAAAATTATGAAACATTACCATGCATATCCTTGTATTAATGATCTTATTGCGATTTTCCTCGGTCTGAATATATCCTTGTAATGGTGCAAGCCAGCTGATGAATCCTGCTTAACTTCTTCCAATTTGATATCAGGAAGCTCTTTACCATTGACTCTTGCTATGGTGTTCAATATTTCCTTTAATTCATCGGTCTTTCCATTGATGTTTAGCCATCTAGTAGACTCAGGGATGAATCTTTTAAGACAAGAACACACATCAATAGGCCAGGTAGTGCAATAGATTAAAACATTTAAAGCCTGGGATCATATGACGTTCTACGTTATCTTTGTCGCTCTTTTGCATTTTTTGGTGTTCTCTTTCTTTATTGGCCATGGAGTAGTCAGCGTAGATTTGTTCCCCATGGTATCGTTTTAGTAGTGTTTGTGTATTAGGATGAATAAATGTATTGTTCACTGTTCGATGTATTGTAACAGTTATATTGGTATAGATAGATCTGTAGTAAAAATCTGTTACTTCTGCTGTGATCTATAATTGGTCATAATGGAGCAGAAATCATATGAATTTCCACAGTTTGGGTTCCTCTTATTGTACTATTGTAAACTGTGACCAAGGCAGTCTCTATGTTGGGAATGTTGAGGTGTGATGCCCCCCCCACAGAAAAATTCGATCGGCAAAATCTGCTTGTATTTTAAACTGAGGATGGTTCTAATTGCGACATCTTTATCCTGTAAAAACCCCAGTAAACCCACTTTTTACTGATACAATGGAAGAATACCCAGTTGAGTAATTAGTTTAGGATACAAAACTAGGTTCATAATCACAAGCCCATTGACTTAGAAGGGGATGGAAGTGTCACAAATGTACATAAACTCGCATGAACTCACTTGAAAAACAGTATGCAGATGAAGTAAGGAGCTGTTGTGACTATCATAAGCATCTTCCAGGTTCGCACAAAGTAAGCTATAATTCCGAGCACAACCACACTGAGAGAAAATGACACCCAAAGAGTTATCCCGGCAAATGGACGCCATTTGGGGCCAACATATTCAGATATGAGAATGAACATCTGCAGTGAACCACCAGGAACGAAAAAACCAACCACTACTCTTGCAAGTATATACAAGACAAGGTTAGGTGAAAATGAAGTGAGAAATCCAACGATAATGACTATTGATACGGATGGAAGTAGCGTCTTTTTCCGCCCAAATCTACAACAAGGTAACAAAAACAAAGTTAGTATTGTGTTCAGCCCAGTACTGGTTCAGCCTGGTTTCCATATAATCTTGAGGATCATCTGGATCGCTGGAAACATGCACGAATGTTCGTGGCGATTGTGAAGATCAGAATCCCTAGGATACAATATGGTAATATTCCAGCGAACCTGATGTTTGCGATCGCCAGGATTGTTCAGGTAAATCCAAACGATCCCTAACGATTACATGGCAAGAACAGGCTTACTACAGTAGATAATGAATCTAGAATATTGCAATTTTTCACCAGAACAGTTAAAAACACAATCCATCCTACTGTTCTAAAATCAGGATAAAAATCAGGGAGTTCGTTCGTACATTGATACGCTGAATCTGATTATGTGTCCGCAAATCTTCCCTTTATCGGGGTTGGTTTCTCGTGTCCAGAAAAATTAATGTTTCCTCTGTTAGGTTGATCAATTCCTTTCACAAGCAATAGAGAATTTTCATCCACTAGCAGTCAGTGTTTAATTTCAATGATTTGATAGCATTTGCATTTGACTCATAGCAGCCTACACCAAGGAGGATTAACTTGAAAACTAAGGATACTTGATTCTAATAAATCGCTTGTAAAATGCAAATCCTTGAAAAGTACTCTTCTCACAAATGAAAGAGCAATCAGATGATCTGGTTGATTTGGTTGATTTGGTGGGTTGATTTGGTTGATCTGGTTGATTTGGTCCAAATCAAGAAACAGCTTCAAAGTCCCCTTTTATATTTTTTTATTTTTATCGAAGTTCCTCAGCAATACTAAACCAGGCGTTAACTTCACAAAACGACAATTGATTTTAGCTTGTAAAACATTTTTCGATTGATTGAACAACTATCTTCAGTTACAGATTGATTCAACAATCACCTTAGTTACAGATTATTGAATCAAGACATGTTTTATAAGCTAAAATCAATTATTATTATTTTACCGAAATTTCGTAATATAATATAGTTAGACAAAATATAAATAAAGACAACTATATGATTAATTGTGCACGACATGTTTGGGATTCATTACCCACCTTCAGTTGCTTAATATAAATAGAATCATTCGAACACATATATGTACATACATACAATTAATGAACGGCAGATCGTTATAAAGAAACAGGGAGTCAGAAGCGACAGAAGCGTAACGAAATATCAAAGTGTTGAAAGTTTTTAAGTAAAATAGGCTTCTCCCATTATCGTTTTTTGAAGTTTATGTCTGGTTATTTTATTGTATTCAGTGATTATCCATGCGGTAACCATACAATTTGTTAATATTTCATGTCCTTCTGAAGCGGATTGATGTACTTGAGGCTCCTACTTACGAGAGCTGTGAATGATCTAAAATTTTTGCAGCTTTGAAACTAAATGAGTTTAGGAAGCATATTTAGAATTTCCTTCTACTACGTCACATACCTGTCAGATGTGTAGCCCAATACGATGGCACCGATTGCCCATGAAAGAAAAAACAATGATGTAGCCAAGTGACTGTAAGCCTCTTTGTCGCAGTAGAGATCAAACTGGTAATAAGAAGAAGTATTAAGACTTTACAATTGGACCATTAGTGTAGAACTATTAAAACATTACAACTATATACGATGAACGGCTCATATAGAGTATGGACAATGACTAATAGTATAAATACAAAATGTTCCTTATATAGAATCATTGGGTCAGTTTAGAATTTAACACTTTGTCAATGTAAATAGGTACCGGAGAATGAAATCAGATAGCCATACGTTAGATGGCATCTGAAAAAGCAGCTTTTAGCGTCACATGCGAAGGAGCTTTTGTATAGTGCAATTTGGGGAAATTGTGGGGAAATAACAAGCATTGTGCGTCACGAGAGTGTCTTAGTGGTTATATACTGATCTATAGAAATCATTTGTAAATAATATTACCAGCAGAACTGATGATAATTCAGAAGACTGTGAACAAATAAGCCGAGTGATGAGCAGGGCTCTTCCTAGATATATTCTTTGGGGTGTGTCGAACAAACAATTTGCCAACAAAATGGTTCCTGGTCCCAAGCACATATAATATTTGTTTAGATTTAAATTTGCCAGCAAATCGTATGAATCTATACATTTAACATGCTAAAATCAGCTTCATTGCTGAAGGGTGACCCTCCTAACAAAATATATGAAATACACTGTAACACATTATTCTTCTTCTTGGGTTTCTGCAATACAAAAAGTAAAGCCGTACAGAAGTGGCTAGTTTCAGCTATTTGCCAACAGCATTTTTCTCAGGGGGTGTGGCACAGCCCCATACCTCACTTTAGGAAAGGGCCTGGTGGTGAGAGTGCTCAAAAGCCGATTGGCAGTTTAAATTGTGCAAATTACAGCTTTAGCAGTACTCGATCAGTTCGCTCATTGATTATCCTAGCAGCAAAGGCCTTGTATCATTTCCATCATTGAATGACATGACATCATTACCATGTGAGGGCCACGGAAGCTCAAAGGGCACTATCTCATGAAACCATGGCCAGTTAAAAGGGCTTTCTTAAAATAGGTGAGCCAAAATATATAACCAGATGCGGCTATACGCCATGTGTCTACAAAATACAGTGGCTTTTTCGTGTTTCGTGGTGTAATGAAGTTCTGTAGTACCAACCGACTATTCAGACTAGACAGAATATTGTATTGTGTGATCAAAGTTGAGTTCTGAAATTAAGTTCACTTCTCCCTTTCTGAGAGGCTTATCCAGGTCTATGGAAGTAGGTGAGTAGGAGCAAAACCAAGCAAAACCGATGCACCAGGAAGCATAGTCCTTGACGTATTTTTTCCTATTATATTTACTGTAAGCCAGCTGCGGTAAATAATACAGTATTTTACACGTGTTTGTCATATAGCATATTGTTCTACATATTCTGTCGCTTAGATCTTTTCACAGAAGTAAACAATTTGATCGTCCCCTATCAAGTTTACGGCATTTTGAAGAGGTCTTGAGGACTATACTTTGCCAAAGCGGAGTCAGGGTCCCTATTACCCTGATAGATACGCCACTGTTTTGCTGTTACATACGACTCTAAGCTCGTAGTCTTTTCGTATCCGTGTGAAGATTGGAGTCTTACTTTCAGATGCAGCTGAGAAATTGATAAGTTGGCAAAGGCTGCAGTAGGTTTGCGGGTAGACGGCATGCCTGTGGGTGTACATTATCCCCCTCTAACTGGATGAAACGAAATGTTTGCAGATCTAGCTGAAAGTCAAGGGCAGAGGTTTCATCTTGAAATCATTTGAAATCATATACTAATATTCTGAATGAAAATTGAGTGGTTGCCTACCCTAGTCCCTGTGATAAACACTGATTAGTAACGATAATTAGTAATTAACAAGATAATGACAGTTGATGTAGGTTCTTTCAAATTCTCAACTTGATTGTTCATTAGACAAAACCTGGTTATTCGGATGCTTTCCTAAACAATGAACTCGAATGACAACCCAGTGGCAAGGCTTCTTAGTGGTAAGGTTTCCTTACCTTAAACACTGATTTTCCCATTACTGTTTCGTGCACGTGCTTCTCCCAAGATAGTGAGAAATGCCCCCAAAGTACAGACTAAGCTGTACACCTTAACTTAAGATACAACTATGAGCGAAGCACTAAGAAAGTCGCAGATTTTTTGGTATTATAAGACAAACACCATGTTTTTACGCTCTGTATCATCCAATCTCTAATTGCCATAGACAGATTACTGAAAAACAGACTTTTAAGGCGCTTAGGTGTGGCTCTTGAAATACATAGTTGGCGTATGTTTCCTTCAACTTCGGTGCCCCTCGACCTTCCAGTTATAGTCTACGTCGCTGGTACCGTCAGTAAACTTTATAGATGCAATCAACAGCAATCTAATGGCGTGAATTGCATTCATTTTCCCACGTTCAGTGTGTATATTAACAAACCTGTGTTATGATAGAGTAATCCTTTGGTTTAGCATACTCCCATTCTGATCTTGGCATTTTGCATCTGGACTTGTAAAGTTTGTCATGCGAACTGAACGTTCCATTATACGGACAAATCGTGCTGTTTCTAGAACATTTCCATGGGGGGATATGCTGAGAGAAGTAAGGTATAAGCACCAGCATTGAACCGGGAAAGATCATTATGGAAAATGCAATCTCCAGCAATATCTGAAATTTACCAAATTCCCCAACCAGAGGTAGGACTTCATCCATACGAAGACGATTTGTTTCTCTCAATGGTGCCTCCATAATGCAGATGGGTTTGTATATGTCTCTCCCTTTTTCTCCAAATTGATTAGTGAGAAAGGCTTCTTTTCTGCAAAAATGTCAGTGATCGACCGTCAAGTTCACGAAACCAAGTTACATGAGCACTCGTTAACTCAGGTTAGGATCAGATTCCGTGCTTCTTCAAACTCTTGCAATCGCTCACTGAAGTAATTAACTAATTCAATCGTGTTGTTATGCTCCTTGCTCTTTCTGAATGGAGAAATGGCCTAAATAAATCCACGTGATAAACACAATTACGTCATGCACCATGGATATGGCAGCAGTGATATATAGAAACGCCGAATATCATTGTATGGCGCTTCTATATTGCTGTATGGCAGAAAATGTATTCTAGGGCGAGGCTGGACGTAAGGCATATTTTGTAAAAAGAATCATCTACTGTACAATTTCTCGTTTTTACACCACAGTTTCTGCTTGCACATGCTATAAATTAGGTTTATCTTTCCAAGGATTTGTATATTCTTACAAGCACTGGCAGAAAAGCTAGATTGCTTGGGATGCGAGCCCCCCCCCCCCCCCATTTCGCATATTTAAGCCTCAATATGCAACTTCTTCTGAATTCCGTAAAACAATCGCTTCATTCTATAGTATTTGTCACTGCAATATGCCGTCTATTTTGCAAATCAGATAGCTCATTTTGCATGACGTGTAAATCTGGGGAGGGAGCAAGGGGGCGTCATACCCTACTAAATGTAATGGTCACCCATAAAGTACGTACGCTCAAAATCAGCACATTTTTGACCAACCCGCCCACCCTGTGCGCGTGAGAACGCTTTGACTTAACCCACCCACCCACCTTTGCACGAACGTACGGAGGTTTCTTTGATATTTCTTGAACAAAGTTGTCCATTTTTAGCAACAATTTTTCACAAAATGAGGAAAGCATGCATTAAGTTCTCACTTCTTGAAGTGATTACATCGTAGGTACGCTTTGACCTTTACCAACCCACCCACCCTATACGTGTGAGTACGCTTTTGGGTTTACCCACCCACCGGCCCTCAAAGCGTACGTACTTTCAGGCAGCCACCCCCCTTTATACGAACAACACACACAACACGTGAAAGGGTCTTGCTGCAGCAACAACAATTGGGAAAATAAAATATGGCTGTTGCTTCGCGAACTGACATTGTGAAACTTTACAGAGAGCTATTAAAGACAGGGAAAGGGTTTAGCAGTTACAACTTTAGGTATTCTTATACATCTTGTTGGAATTTGGTGCTTTTTATCTCTTGTAGACATTTTATCTCTTGTGATTGACATATTTGAGTTTCAAACCTTGTCATACCACACGAGGCGCACAAGACATGTGACATGAGATGGTCCTACATTTTGCCACTGAACTGTTCATCGATAGATACTTTGGCACTTTAAGTGTGGACATCAGTCAATTTTTGCGGTTGCATAAGAACCAACTATTCTGTTTCTATTTTTCTTCCTGAAATTATCAAAATCGTCCTGTATTGCAACTCTCACCGGTGTCCACAATATGCATCTATCATGTTACCGGGTCAACCTGAGATTTGAGTGCATATTTCCAATAGACTTCCTGCGCAGAGCGTCAAGTTGGAGATATTTTAGCGCAGCACTATGCTGCAGCTTGCAAGCATGAAACTCTCCTGCTTTTTGTTGTTTTCTTATATTATGTTGATTGATTGAAATGTTCTGTTTTACAAGGCCTTAACCCTCTCTGTACTGACCTTGTTATCTGTTGAGCCGTTTGAAAAAATAAATCATGAGCGATTCCAATCTACCCATTGGAAAAACTATCATTGACGTCGCCACAGCCAAGTGGCATTTGTTGACTTGATAGTTGGCCAGGATCCCTCTTTCCGTTTATAATCTGCCCCCTTAATGCCCTACTCAGGACATTGTTGGTGCAGAGGAAACTATGGAAATCATGCCTGTGACACAGAAAATACTGAGGAAAAGTCTTCAAAACTGCTGGCCATTGGCTTCACTGTGGGCATGCTGTTGGCAATATTTGAAGCATATTGAAAGTTTTTGCTGTGCTATCAAAAATGACACTAGTACCTGGTTACCATGCCAATGTTCTCGATAACTTTTTATTTCACAGCCACCCCTAAAAGCATCATCTTTGCTACAGCTGTGCCTGCTTACATGTGTTCCACTAGCATTTGCAGTCTTCCTCTAGTACATGTAGTTATAAATCCTCAGCCAAATTCACAAAATTTAATGGACTGTAAACTGTCTACTTGATTGAGCAGGAAGAGTCATTAGGATGGACAGTGATTCCCCATATCAATTATTGTCTAGGTGCATTGAACTGCAGCTGTTTTCAATAAACTCTGCCCAGATGAGAACTGCAGCCCCCCAGCCCCCCCCATCCCTCCAACCTCCTACACCTATAGATACATATCAACTAGAACTGGATCCTTTTGGACTGACCCTTATCGAAGATACCAAAGTTAATGTGGATTTGATTATCTCTGTTATTGTCTGCATATTCAGCTTACACTATACTGCGTCAGTCGAGGACATATCAGAAAATTAATATAACACTTCAATCAAAAACTCAACTCAAGCAGAATACTTGACTCTGATAAACCTTAAATGCCTTCATTTCCAACAAAATTTCAAACCTTCCAACATTGAAACTGCATTTTGGAACAAATTGACTAGGTAGTCCAAGGAAAGCAGAGTATTTTGGCCAAGAGGACATGCAGAATCTGTGTGACTAAGTGAAAGTCTGACTTATCCAGGGTGTGACTTAAATGAAGTATTTTGGCCTGTTTTTAGTGAGTAAATCCAAGGGGGATGACAGATCAGTCTGACTACACAAACATCTGACTTGTCCAGGATACGACTTAAGGGAATTTAACTGTATGATTTTGAACTGCAGAAGTTATTTCTTATTAGAGTGCATTAACTGCAAAGCTCACTCAAATTTTTAGGATCAAAGTGCAAGATTCATTCAGTAGAGTTTTAATGTATTTAGTAAGCTTTTTGTCTTTAGTGTTTTGATTTTTACTTTTTGGTAACAGGAAAATGTTCTTGTATTGTCAAAATGCTTAATGTGATATTCTATGACTTTTAGAGAATATGCAAAACGCAGAGTAAGAGATGCTTTCCAGGAGCATAAAAATGAAACAGATTCTGAGAAGATCAAATATTTTGTTTCCAAAGCAGAAGAAAATCTTGCTTTGATGAAACGGCAGGTACTATATAGTCATATTTCTATGCTCAGATATGTTTCTCAAAGTGTTTTCTGTAGATTTCAATCACATTTACATGGGACGGGATCCAAAAGGATCCATTCCAAAGAACAGTGTGGTAGGCTTTGTGCTTACATGACCACAGCAGAGAGTTATGTTCTCTAGAACAGATTCAAATCCTTATTAGTACACCATGAATGGGAGTCTGTTCTAGTCCATTCCTAAATGGGACCCTTCTGAACATTCAGAGGTGAATCTGGTTTGTTGTTGTTATGATTGTCAAATGAGACTATTGCTTCCTTCACTGTCAGATATCCTCATTGCTTTAACTTTCATGAAATTGAAAGTTCATGGAACAGGTAATCCATACACAAATTGAGAGGCAGAACATTTTGTTTCTTCAGTGACATTGTTTGACCTATTCACCAAAACCATTGATGAGTAATAATTAATTGCTGTGAATTTGTATTTTTATAATGTTAATATATATATACATATATATATATATATATATATATATATATATATATATATATATATATATATATATATATATATATATATATATATATATATATATATATATATATATATATATATATTTACTATTTAGTAAATCCTGTGTGGATGTGACACACTTTTGCCCATATTGTTTAAAAGACTAATGCTTGTTTTGTTCTGTAGATGAGCCCATATTATTATTATGATTCCTTAACAAACAATGAGAAATACAGGGTATCTACAAAGTTCTAGAACCTTTATGTAGAGAGTAGGATGTAGATATTTGTACCTTTCTGTTGATATAATGGAAGGATAATATTTTTGTGATTGTGCTTAAAAAATAATGGGAATTTTATGAAATATGTGTAATTTTTACTGGTAAGTAGTGCATAGGCATTTGATATCTGTTCCCTGCTCCTATATTATTTGAAAACTCTTTGCTCAGTTCAGACAGTTGTTGTTCACTCTAATCATTGCTGACATTTTACTAATAACATGTTGTGGCAAATAGCTTTTATAAAGAAGTTTTGCTTTTAGGTGTCAATAGGGCAGATGTATCAGCAACATAAGTTAGTTATAGAGAAGAAGAACAGCTAGTAGAGTTTGTATAGTACATGATACACTTGCCAGCATTGGAATGGGAAATTGGCTGTGTGATATTATTGTAAAATAGTTTGTATTGTGGATGGATATCAGCTATGGTTGACCTGTTTCCTTAATAATTAGTTGTATATTAGTTTGATTGGGGTATAAAATACTCAATTTAATACAGTAGCTACTTTCATTTACTTCTGTTAGGCTATGAACTAGTAGCCAAGTAGTTAGAGTTTTTGTCAATCACATAGAATGTCGATGGTTCAGAGCACATCTTGGGAATAACAGGGTATTTGTACCACAGAACTTCACTGCAGCACGAAAAAGCGGCAAAATGTTGCCGCTTTTTTGAACTGGATATTTGTTTCATTGGTTCACCTAATTGATGTCTCTTGGTACCCTTACGGGGATAGAAGTGTGGAGGAAATTAACTTAGTATCGTACCAAGCAAAACCCATTACAAACCCGGGATTTGATTTCCTGGATGGATTTTAATGATTTTGAAGTACGTTTATATAGAAGGGTATCCACAGTTGAACCTGTAGATATATATATATATAGATCGGCAGATACGATATGTAAAGCAATGCCTAGGATTAAGAAAGCTTATAGGACTCATTATGAATTCGTAACTTTACTTCTGATTCATTTGACATTATGATTACTTTTTGTAGCTGTGTTTTCATACGCTATTCTTGACTGAATGAGGTCCATATGATCATAATGACAAGATAACAATATTTCACAAATGCTAGGGTGATTTTGTTCAACTAATAATATTTTCTAAGCAGCCATAATTTTGGATCTTATATGTCATTTGTGAACTTGATTTAGAGTTATTTGAATCGCCATATTCAAAGGGTGTGGTTTTTGAAGTTGCTCTAAGTATTGGGAATTAGGAAAGACAAAAATGCTACCAACAGCCTTTCTATCGTCGCAAGAGCATGTGCTTGCCTTCGTTTGATATGTCTTTTTATATTTTTGACAGTTTCTGTGTAGGAACAGTACGCTTTTGCCGGTGCGTACCCATAGCTATAGAATGTACTCCTTTAATTCCTTTATCTTTCCTCTTTTTGGAAGAGAGCTCGCCCTTGCAATGCTCTTTAGACAGTCTGGAAAAGCTGTCTGGTTCCTTTGAGAACGAGCTGTTCGACTGACTGCAAAGAATGACAACAGCCAACCATTCATCCGTTTGGGACTGGACATTTTTCATAAAGGAACCTACATGTAAAAGACCAAAATTTTTTTATGAGAATACTTAATGTTTCTCTAAGCCTCAAATTCTTAAATTATTTTGATTTTGAGCTTACGATCATTCTTAATTATTCTTAAAATTCAGCGATTTTAAGCTTGAATACTTATGTAGGCTATATTCATATAATAAAAAGTGTTCAACGGACACTCCTACCTGAAGAGTTGCTAGACTCTCGTCATAACATAATGGCCCCAATACCAGATAAATGATACTACGCTTGTTTTGTTCGTTGGACACTTTTTATTGTATTTAGGGCTAAAGCCTCATAAGGCTTAGATAGTATGCTTATTTGAATTGTCTTTAAGAAAACTCAAACAAGCATAATATCTAAGCTATGATTAAGCTTTAGACTTAAATTTCGGCGATTTTGAGCCTTTTGAATCTATGCGGATTTTTATTGCAAATGAATGGAAACAGCTTCCTGATTCTTGATTGCTTACTGTTATAAAAATTGTTCAAGTTGAAAAGTTTCTTAGGGAATTCTCCTGTAGTAGGAGAAGTTCTTTAGTAAATCTACATGTGGGTTCCTTACAAAGTGGTTCTTTATGAAAAAGGGTGTATATTTAAAGACTAGAATTACACAACATCAAGTGAACCTTTGATGCATGGGAAGATTAATCAAAGCAAGAAGAATATTGTTGAAATATCTCAGATCCATTCATCTGAAGACGTTCTTAAGCTTAGGAAAGGAAAAATTGCTTTAGAAAAGGAGAAGAATGGAAGTTCTTTAAGTGGAGGTTCTTTGTTCAGCGTATAAAACCTTGACTTAAAATGTATTTGACTTTAGCGCCAGTACTTGAAAAGCTAACAAGCCTAGGTCTGTCTTTTTTGGATTGACTATGGATTGAACATGTGAAATTTCAATTTTTTTTATTCGTATAAATATTTACAAAACTGAAAACTGCAAAAACGATACCACAGGGAGCATGGAATTACATAGGAACCCTGTGAAAATTACACTGAACATAAGAATACAAATGAACACAAACAGCTAAGTAAATGAATGGATCATTCTCTCGTTACGTTACTGCTCCACCAGGGAGGGAGGACACCTCAGATTTCATTAATGCATTTGTGACAGGATATTGTAGAATGCCAGCTCCAGATGCCTAACTCTTTAGGGCTTGAGGCTAAGTATTTGTGGTTTAATCTACTTCAGTGGTCTAAGCCCTTCTCTTGCCTACAGACCATCAGCCCTTCCAATACAATTATGTACTGTATATATGTTTTGTACGAAATTAGTTTGGAGGTCTTAAAAAGTTGAAGTAAAGTAATTTTTGTAGAGAAAGCTACTGTCTCCTCCCCCCTCCCCTCCCCTCCCCCACCATCCTGGTTCCGGTATCCATTTATTTATATGGATAGATAAGCCTATGAAATATGAAACGCATGGTCAGTTATTTTCAATAGTGAATGGTTCTCGTCTAAATGTAATACAATAACGAGATTCTGCGACTTGAGTATTTTTTGCCAGCCATTTACTAAGCGTTGAGTAATGAGAGTATTCTAAATTCTGCGAACTGGCACTTGGTTCACACATTGTCCTTTCAATGAGGAATGATAATGACACTACATTGGACCCTGTCAATTGTCAGTTGTGCTGTACGATGAAGAATCATATATGAAGTGTTGTGCCTATATAGTGGAACTATGGGCCAACAGGGGATCAGGGGATATGAATAGGAGGCCCCAAAGATGTATGAAAACGGGAGGTTTTAGAAAGATCAGCTGGCCTGAATGTCAGAGTTCGAGGTGAACGTTCATGGGGTGTTAGTGTTGAGCAGTGATATGTATGCTAATTGCTTCTTTTTGCCTCCGAAGCACAGATGTCAGATAGCTCACTTCCAAGCTGCTAAACAAAATAGCTTCCATTGTGCAGTAACATAGGCAGCCCACCTGCTAGGGCGTCTCTGCTTGGGTGGCTAGATATGTCCACGAATAATTGAACAGCCATAATTGGCCCTTTCGCAGGTCAGACGCTGACTGTTCTTACAAACTTTAGATTCATGAGCAGTTAATATTAGTTTGCACCAACTAGCTGTCAAAGGACAAGAGGTGGGAAAGTTTTTTACACTCCCTTGGTCGCGCAGTGTGTCCTTGTATGCTGTACGCGAGGCTTGGAACACTAGGATAAACAACAGTGCTTCGTGCTCCATAGTCATGGATGCATACAAGGATCTTAATCTCAACGAGAGAGTTGTTGATACGTTGAGTGATGAAGCTACTGACTGGGCGAGCACGCATGGAATTGTAATGAGAAATAGGACTGATCTAGATCTGACTAATTTTGCTCCATTCACGTTGTTTCCATCACCATTCCCTGAATACCTGTACAATGAGGCATTCGCTGTCCATAAGAGTTTCCAAACATTGATGCATAAATGCAGTAGAGATCACGAATTCTTGGAATCATCGCTGAAAAGGTATGTCCTCATTTCATAATTGCTTGATAGTATGCCTTAGGCAATAACGGTTGACAGCCTCCCAAACAACAATTGCTTTGGGATGACATCCCATATTGTTTTGCTGCACCGTGTTCATATGCAGTATTTAACAACTACCATTTGGTCAAGCATAGGTTACTTCTGTAGTTTAGTACTCTCATTCCAAAGTTCTATAGTTTTTTTAACCACATTATATTTCCTCGGGATTTGCAAGAAACTGTACCCACACCCACCAACTTACAACTGTAGGATGGCACCACTGCCTTCACAGTTGTATGATAAGAGGATACCGTTTTCCCTTTGTTTTAGCCATAATGTATGCAAAATGAAGAATTTGATTACCCTGGGAGGACTGCATGTGAATGGATGAAGCATATTACTACTTTGCTATTATGCTGGTTCCCATGCATTTTTACATATTTTGGCTTTTCTTTTTCTGATAGTGTCATTGTGAATGATGAATTTACAAAAAAATTGCTTGATATTTACCTTACTGTCAAAAAGGAGGGAATAAAACAGGTATATGATATTCGCTTGGTTATTCAAAGTGCTCTGTGCACTCCCGGAAGCTTTATATCCTGCACTCTTTATGCTTGCTATTGATGGTATTGCATTAATGTTAGAGAACGCCGGTATGCCGTCGAGAAATATTGGCCTCACCTTAGGATATCTGCTAATGATATATTGTTGTGATGAGCAGAATATTTAGTAATTGCTATATGCTTTTGGTATTTTGTAATTATACTTCGTACAACTCAAATAGCTATAAGAATAAACTTATATTTAGAAATTTCTATTCATAACTCATTTGTAAAACAAAAATATATTTTAAAACTTTATTTTTTGATGCACTTTTAAGTGTTATTGTTGATAATTACCAATATTTTCATTGACTCTTTCATGTCTCCCAATTCATTTCAATAACAAATGAACCATATTTTCAGCCAATCTCAGTAGATTTAATGAGAAATGACTATATGTTGGATAAATCTGCTCACCAAAATGGACAATCAGAAAATCACACTCATAGAGATTATGAACTTAGACAGATTGAAATAAACATGATTGCCTCATCCTTCTCTGGTCTTGGTTCCCAGATTTGTCAACTGCACAGGTAAGGCTTGCTGCTTAGGCATGCATCTGTCATTGCAAGCTAGCTTACATTTATTACTGCAGTAGACTTATTTGTAGAAAAACATAAACATTGTATTACAAATTTGTATAATGTTAAAAGGGTTTATTTTTCTTTTGGATGAGTACTTTTTTAGAGGTAGAGCCTTGAAGAGAAAAGTATCATTTTTTATATAACCTGAATAGGAATTTAAACATTGTATTACAAATTTGTATAATGTTAAAAGGGTTTATTTTTCTTTTGGATGAGTACTTTTTTAGAGGTAGAGCCTTGAAGAGAAAAGTATCATTTTTTATATAACCTGAATAGGAATTTAAGAGAGTGAATCAGCAGTATTGACAATTCATAGTATTGTTTCATGAAAAAACTGCAGTGCTGTTGTTGGGGTAAAGTACAGGGCTATAATTGTGGTGTATCGTCCAAGCATGTTTATTGCTGTTTGTAAACCTTGAATTGGAAAAATATGAAGAGATAGTTGTAGATAAGATAGAATGGAAACAGCACATAAATTAGTTTCAAATACCTAGGATGAATATGGGAAATTTTGTCTCAGCTTGCAAGTAGAATTATATTGTATATTTTACTTATTTGGATAAAACCATCACTGACAGATACAAGTTTAATTTATTTGACTTCTCTTACTGATTTCATTGCTATAATTTTTTCCATAAGGTATATGTCAGATGTACATCTTGGCATTGCACCAGTCAGTAAAGAAAAGGTACACTTTTGGATTTTTTGTTGATATTATAGAACCCTTTTTTCATTGCAACCAGCCTAAGGAAAACTGCTCTATCTATCATGATGATAAAGCTCTTCATTTTTCAAGTGTCTTTCATGATGTGCTCTGAGTTGTAATAAATGATTCAAATTCTTATCTCTTTGCATATTATCAAGAAAGCGTTTTTCGTAATTCATACCCTACTATTGTAGGTAAATATTTTTATCTTACCATTCTAATCAGCTTCTAACCTTTTAAGAGCATGTGAATCTTGATTATATATTATTTGGTATCAGTCCTAGCATAGGGAGAAAATATCTTTAAACTTTAGACTACATAACAAGAGAGAGGTTTCAGAGATTTATAGGGTTTTCATTTGTTCAAAGTTGCCAGAAAACAACCCTATTGTTGGACTTAGCAGAGGTTTGGCTGAAGCATGGAAACTGTATGGCAATGATGAGTAAGTTTAGAAAGTTTGATGATCTACTTCATTTTGATATGTAATGTTTTTAAAAGTTGGAGGGTGTTTTTGGTAATTGATAATCACCAATGAACTGGAATTTCCAAATCCTGATTTTGCAAAAAACTTTTTCATTTTATTGATAACTATGAGTATTTTCTGTCATTTGTTCCTTTTAAGTGCATTTCTCTTGCTAAGAAAGAAAATTTTATCATTAAAATAACTGTCTCACAAAGCTCCAGACTAATTTCTTTTCAGTTATATTACCTCTGTAAGTATTGATATATTACTGTAAACAATTATATGTTTCACTCATAGACAGACCTGTCAATCAAATATTTTCAAAAACCTGGAGATTTTGGATTTTTGTGTAAGAAAAACTGGGAAATGTGGCTGGAAAACCAGGAGATAAATAGAATTCATTAAAAGTTTAAATATAACTGTTAAATATTGTGCTTGGCAAATAGTTTATGAGAAAACTGGTCATTAAAAGTACCTTTATAATGATTCTAAGTGCCACAACATTAGGTGAAAAGTTTTCCACATGTTGCATAAACTCAGTTGTAGTCCAGTAGAATTGTCAGGAAAATCCAAAAAATATGACTAGATTATGTAAAAATCAACCAGGACAATATGTATAAAAACTGAGAGGCCATGAGAAAGCAGTCAAATCCAGGAGTCCCCCAGCTAAACCAGAAGGGTTGACACATTTGCATAGATCTTATTTTTTCTATTCAAGTTTTGTTGATGGATTTGTCATGTTCATAGAAAATGGATGCAAAAATTGCCTATGAAAAATCTTCAGAATTTCCTTTATAAATACTTTTATGTAGATAGATTTTAGTTTCTTCTTAGTATTATTGAAAATCTTTCCTTTTTGTACAGCATTGACTTGAATTAGCTTTTTGTATATATGCTATTTTAAATATCAACTTTGAAGAATGTAATAACTAGAAAACTGTTCTCTTTTTCTCATAGTGCAATCCTCCTATTTGTTGAGCAATCTGGTGAAAAGAACAGATATGACCAGAGGCTGATGCAGTACAACTTTCAAGAAAGGTTTTTGATCCATATTATTTTTACAATTTGTTCCCAGAATCCAGTGCAACAGCCAGATTACTCTATGTAATTGAGTTGAGAAATAAGTATTGCAGCTATGAATGTAAATTGCTGCCATGGTTGTTTCTTATTAGCTGTGCTACCATTTGAAGATGCATCTCAGTTCACATGAAAATTTAAGCTTTGATTAACTTCTGGTAGAATTTTATACTCTATGATTTTTAGTGCATTGCCTATTATGCATCTACATTTATATTTTCTGCATTTGGTCTTACATTTACATACTTATGCAGGCCTTTCAATGAGTAACTTTGACACGCACTGCCAATCGCAGGTGTGGGGTCCTTTGCATGCTAAACACTCAATTGTGAGAGCTTTCCTTCGTACTTGGACGTGTATCTTTGATAAAGCTGGTGCAAACGGCATGTTGAGCACATGAACTGAGCTGGGCACATGCCTGCGTGCTTTTGTGCGATTGGGTGCATCTCATTGAAAGGCCTGCTTATGTAATAGCCATATCTTAACAAGTATCTCATTATTTCAGAAATACTTTATGCACATATCATCTTCTTGCCTGAGTGATGGGTCTCCAGGGATGGTTGGGTGATTCTACTAGAATTTGGCAAGATGTTGCCCCAGGCCCCAGGATACATTTGTTTACTTTTCATATGGGTGTGAGTGAATATGGATGCCACAAAGCAAGACAACATCAGGAACATTGATTGGAATTAACTTTGTACTGAATTCCAGTGTATTTCTTGGTTGGACATTCCTCTTTGAGCATTTACTCTCGAGCAATTTAAATGAGTAATAGGAAACCAGGAAAAGGAGCTAGACAGAACAGCTGAATCTTATTGCTCATGATTTAGTGTTGCATTTTCACTATTTCGGCATGGTAAAGAGACTTCGCTGCCAAATCTTTATAGAGACGGCTTTGAGCCCCACAGATGGGGACTTTACACCACTATGGGCCCCATACATGGGGCCTATTATATTCATTGTTTTGACTTCCCCGACCATACCCGGTGACCCATTCCTTGGGCAAGAAGATGACGCATGCATTAGCAGCAGTTTGTATAAAATATATGTATGCATATATGTATATATGTATATATATATATATATATATATATATATATATATATATATATATATATATATATATATATATATATATATATATATATATATATATATATATATATATATATATATATATATACTAAGTCATGAGTGGGCTACCACAATTGGAAAATTTATTTTGGCCCCAGTGCAGATTCGAACTCACGATGTTTAGATCAGAAGACTCCTGTGCTAATCAATTGCGCCATCCAGGCACAAAAGAATAGCGGTGGAATCTTAAGGTCATTCTATCGTGAGTCCCTCAACGCATCTAGGGCCTTCTCTATGTTTCGGCTGTAATGCCTTCTTCAGAGCCAAGCGTACTTTATAATGTTAATTCGGCTAAGGCTTAGCCGAATTAACATTATAAAGTACGCTTGGCTCTGAAGAAGGCATTACAGCCGAAACATAGAGAAGGCCCTAGATGCGTTGAGGGACTCACGATAGAATGACCTTAAGATTCCACCGCTATTCTTTTGTGCCTGGATGGCGCAATTGATTAGCACAGGAGTCTTCTGATCTAAACATCGTGAGTTCGAATCTGCACTGGGGCCAAAATAAATTTTCCAATTGTGGTAGCCCACTCATGACTTAGTATTTACCTATGTCAGCCTTAGCCGAATTAACATTATATATATATATATATATATATATATATATATATATATATATATATATATATATATATATATATATATATATATATATATATATATATATATATATATATATATATATATATATGTCTTGTCAACTGTCTGATCACCTATTGCTTTATTTGATTCCAGAATAAAGGAGGATTTTCCAGACAAATTTGTTCCTGTGATATTCAGGTCACTATCAGAAATTCATAAGCATGGAAAGTTGACAACTGATCACAGATTGATGATGTAAGCTTTGTTGATTATTTTCATATATCATTTTATCATATAGTGTAAAATCAGGACAATTTTTACTTCAAATATTTATGGTAAGTAACTAAATAATATGAGTTTATTTTCCATTGTTACTTCATTCTACTGACTAGCTAGCTATTCTTACTGACTGACAGCCAATCAAAGGTAAGTCAAGAGCTTTCTTTTTCATTTTGTTTAACTTGCCTGTCTACCACCCAGTTTTCAAGATAAACTGTAGATGTGGATAAAATCAATGTTAATTCTGTGTATGCACAACCAAACATCACATCCCTTCAACCCCTTTCCTGTCAACAACAAGACAGAACAAAAGACACAAACTCTAGCTACACAGACTGTATGAAACAACACATACCTCCCAAGTGGGTGCCAAAGCAATAAGCCAACTCTTTGTGCTCATGACATCAGTTTCTGAAGCCATTACTTTCTTACCATTAGAAACCCTGGCTAAGTTAAAATGAGTTTTGAGATTGTACTCTGGGTACTTGATAGGTCTTCATGTTATGAATGAGCTGGCTTATTAATTGTAGTACTTGAAGACTTCAAATCCAAGTTTCTTTTATGAAATATGATTCTTTGTGTTTAGTTATTTCACTGATGAGATCTATTAATTTGAAATCTTTTCTAGCCTTTGGTACATAAACTTGCTTATAGTTGTCTTAGAATGTTTGTAAAGGAAATTGCTCCTTTGGAAAGTAATGTTTTACAGCAGATATTTCATTATTATGATATTATCATAACTTTTGTTGCAGAGATGGTAAAGAAGTTGCAGTGGCATATTTCAGAGCTGGTTATACCCCAAATGACTATGTTTCAGAAAATGTAGGTCTATTACTGAATTTGAAGTTGATCCTGAAGATTTTGATATTTCCCTCCAGCTGCATGGGGGCATTCCAGGCACTTAACTGCTTGCTTGTAAAGCACTCTGTTGTCACTTAATCTTTTTGTACAGAAATACAATTTACCGTTTAGTATTACTTATTTCAACTTCACAATGTCTACCTCTTCTTCACGGATCATCAAATTCATATAGTGGCAGAGCCATAGGGATGTACGGAGGGGATGCATACCGCCACCCTTTTTGAAATGTGGCGTGTTAGATTCTTCTGAAAATTTAATTAAATCTATTGAAGTTTCTCACACATAACTCAATGATTTAATCTGCGATTTTCTGTCTAGAATGAGCTTATCTTTGTATTATGAACAGCCGTTTCCCTCATATATAATGGGTATGACCCTTAGTAAAGTTCCTGGGGCTTTCTCCCTAGATCCTCACTTTTTATTACCCCCGTCACTTCACAAACACTGGCACCGTCACTGGTTCCGTACCCATTATGTCCGTACCAGATATTTTGACTCTATCCATGCTATACACTTGTTTGAGTTTGGTGTAATGTCGTAGATTTCGTGCTTTGATTCGCCTCTTTTAGTTGCTTTTTATTTGCTTCATATACGATTGTTTGGCAGTTTTACGTACGTGTTTTCTAGTGTTGGGCAGCAAGGTTACTGATTGAAAGGTCGACAGCCATCAAATCTCCCAACATTGCATCTCATCTCGTTGGCTGTAAAAAGATTCAACAAGTCCTGAGCAACAAAGATACTGTAGGAAGGTGAGAACAACGTTGAAGTGAATGCTTTGTGACATTTTGGAGTAGTGCTAAACTTGTGATGTTCCTTTGCTCAAAAAGGTTAGGGCATCTTTCAAACACTAAAAGCGAAATTGAACAAATATTTGAAAGTTAGGGTGTATCGGTGCACTACGACTTGCTTGTCGTATTTTAAGTATAAAAGATCGAATATCAATGTGGAGTTAATGTTTCCTATTTATTACTTCATTCCTTTATGGTGATTAATATGATATAAATCAACTGTCATTTTCCCTAATTCGAAGTTTGCAGTTGATCGTATGCATATTTTCATAGGCTGTCATTTGCTCATATAATGATATCCTACGATTTAGAAAAAGAATCAGGTTACTAGTATGTTGTTACTTCAGAATTTTACTATCGCACAAAAAAGTGGAAATACCCTATATAACATACTTAGAACATAGTATAGGATGTTTCGGCTTTGTCGTGCGATACTGAAAAGGAATCAATGCCTGTCCTTATTCGTTATGTTTACTCTGATGTAGATTTATTAAAGATAGCAAGGAAGTTGCCAAAATATGCAGAACATTCGCAGGGTTGTATTCATTGGATGAAGTAAGTTGTATGAGTTATTTCTCTCTAGTTGTTTATAAACTGCGTCCAATGCATTAATGTTTCGTTAAATGTTCAAGGAAATCTTTGCGTGAACGACTTAATTTTCCAAGGTCTGGGACTTTATTACGAGTTAGATAAGCAGTGGTCTATTTTTGGATTCTTTTTTAACCACTTGTAGATTCAAGAATTGATAGTTTCATTGTTCACCCAACACCCAAAATACTATTTTTTTGAATACTAAAAAGTAGTTGTTAATTGTACCCTTATCAGAGTATGAAATGTCAGATCATGACCGAAAGGTGTTCACTTGATGAACTGATCGATGTACGGAATTTCTGTTTCGCTTTACAATGGTATTGGTAATGGTATGGAATTTCTGTTTCGCCTTATTTAATGTGCATCCCATCATTATTTCAGGGTAAGGAAGGTGACTGTGCCGCCAAGATGGCGCTGACAAATCCTGATCGCTTTGTTCTGAAACCACAAAGAGAAGGAGGAGGTGATTTTTGATACATATTCTACTTGACAGTCTTTGACATCACTAGATTTGATGCTTCCCAGCAGACTGTGTTTGTTGTATAATTTAGCTAGAAACCTTAACTGTTAGTAAGAACTGTTAGCGTCTTCTGGATCTGTCGTAGTAGTCTTGAGTTGGCATTTCAGGTCACGCAATGTTCATTGGTATAATTACCTTTTCGTAAAATATAAGTAAGGTCTATTTATTATTTTGTAAAAGCAACAAGTTTGCAGTGGACCCGATCTATCTTTCTGATCTTTCTCCTATTTTCATAGTGAAGTGACCTTTATAGGTTTTTTGCCGTATGTTGCTTAATGACTAGATTTGTTTTTGCATGCAGGAAACAACTATTATGGCGAAGAATTGGTATCAGTGTTGAAATCAATTAAGGATCCTGTTGAACGAAGCCAATATATTTTGATGGACAAAGTGAATCCTCCAGTTTACAAAAATTATATAGTCCATGTCGACTTTAAGAAGCCGATGCTTCTGGATGTAGTCAACGAAATAGGCGTATTTGGAATTTTGCTAAGGTAGAGTACTCTGTCCTTCAACTTATTGTCTGATTATAGACTCATTTCTATATAAATTTCGAACCTTCATACGTTTCGTAAGGTTACATAATTCTAAAACTGGCGGGTTAAAGAGACTTATCTGGAAATTGTTTGAGGATAGCTTTGAAATACTTGTCTCTATGACATTAGTTGTACCAAGCATTTTGACGATCTTCCAACATTTAGTGCCACAAATGGTGCAGGAATTTGCTGTATACCACGAGTGCCAAACTAGGAAGCATAATTGAAATTCAATATGCTTCATAACAGGGATTCCCAATCAGGGGTCAACGCACCCCCTGGGAATGCAAAGTATCATTCCAAGGGGTGCAAGAAGAATCTATCTCAATGGCAGGAGCATTAGTTGTTTATAGCACACGAATAAAATGTCTGTTGTGGGGGTGCGAGGTCAAAGCAAATAGGTCTTAGGGGTGTAGGAGTAAAACAAGGTTGGGAACCACTGCTCGATGACAAAGTGCCCTAGTTTGATCCTATCTTTTGGAACTTATATTTCTAGCGAAATTAGAAGCTACAATGAGTCACGGGTAAAGCTACGGGCGAGCATTTGCGCATTAGCACTTATATAGTTGGCTCTATGCAGAATGTAAATAAAATGGTGGTGCAGCCTACTTTGTTGCCGGTGTTTCACGTAGGTGGTACTGATATTGACTTAGTGAACAAAGTAAAATACCTTAGCCTCCATATAGACAATAGTCTAACGTGGAAGTGCCAAATTGAGAATATAAAAGGGAAAGTTTCTCGTGCAATAGTCCTTTTAAAATATTGTAGAAACTTTGTATCAATGGAAACCTTGAAGGACATTTATCGTAGTATTGTAGAACCATATCTAAACTTTTGCTGCTCCGTTTGGGGCAGTAGTGGTATTACGAAAATTGAGTCTCTACAAAAGCTGCAAAACAGGGCTGCTCGAATCGTTGCGGGTAGCTCTTATGACGCACCTTCTGAGCCCTTACGCAAAGATCTTGGCTGGCTGTCCGTCAAAGAAATGATTGTGAAAGAGACATCTACAATGAGTTATAAATCTCTAAACGATCTTGCACCAGAGTACCTTAGTGATCTATTTGTTAGGCTATCTGGTTTCCACATACTAGAGCTAAGAAACACTAAAAGTAATCTTGCAGTACCGTTAATGCGAACAGTAAGTGGCCAAAAGGCATTCTCTTACCGTGGTACAGAAGTGTGGAACAAGCTTAACAACATTGTCAAAGAGGCCCCCTCGGTTTACTCTTTTAAATCAAGGTTGAGACAGTTGGGGTACGAAAATCTTTAATTTTGTAGTTGCTTATTGTCGTCAGTTGTATATATTTTTATCTAACTTATTTGTAATAGTTTATTAGGTACTTTAATTTTAACAGGGCCAAATTGTAAAACAATGTACTTATTGAATTTGTACCCTCTATAAATGTGTTTAAAATATGAAATATGAAATATGAAATATCGCTGTCAACTACACACTATTGATATCAGCTTTTAGAGATTAGAGACTGGGAAGTTTGTTATGGAGCTCTTTATGGTGGATATTCCTTGTATTTCTGTTTTTCATTGTTCAGATTTTGTTTATGTGCTGCTTTGTTGTATAAGAGTGCAATTGATCAGAACTGATTCACGTGTTTTCCTTGGGACATCTAGGTTGTATAGCCTTTCTTGTAGGATGTCTTTATGCGAACAATTCTCTTCGATTTGTTATTTCGACTTTTGTATAAGCAAATAGGAGAGTAAGTTGACCTTCATCGATGTGCTATCGGTCTGAAGATACAACTACAATTGCATTTCAAAATCGAAACACCTAAGGGCTTACATGGACTTTCTCTTTTAGCAATGGAGATGAAGAAATTATCAATGAATCAGTTGGCTACTTGGTGCGCACAAAGAGTATTGAACATGCAGATGGTGGTGTTGCTGCAGGAAGAGCAGTATTGGACAGTATATGCCTCTTCTAGTAAGCTTTACATGATTGTTTAAGAAGTAGGCCATTTTTCATCATTTTGTTCAGTTGTATCAGTGTATTGACCAGCATTAGTTGGGCCGTCTCTACATTGGAGGTGTTGTGGGTGTGACACTCCCTAGAAAACAGTAGACAGAACTGGCAACACCCTGTCCTGAAATGCTCTCGGAAGACCCTGTTCACGAGGCTGCAAATGTAGAAAAGAATTAACGACAGCACGCTTTTGTCTGCACTGTCTTGTAATTTATGTGAATACTAAGATATAAATATCATTAGTTATCAAGACTGTTATTGATGTTAATCTTCTGTCTAAGTTGTCTTCTCTCGTCATGATTTGTTTGTCCGCTATTAGAGACAACCAGTTCGAAGGCAGCTGTGCAGCTTTAATACTATTGCAACTGAGTCCTTCACTTTGCACTTTGTTTTCATCGTACGCTGGTCATATTGGAAACGATATATTGAATCAAGTCAGCATTGTGTGATGTGTGTACCCTCGAGAATGCGCATCCCTTCTGCAATCGGAGTAGGTCCAAAACCGACTAATACCTTGGTCAAATCATGTAACTAATGATTTCTGAGAACTTCATTAATGAAAGTAGTATATAATAATAATATTTTACGAATATTTTAACCGATCTATATCTACAATACTGTAATCTTTAGTGCGTGTAGAGGTAGCAAGTACAGTGTCTAACTAAAGTTTTAGATAGCTAGAGGGAGATAAAAGTTAAAAAATAGACGGAACAAATTAATTGTTAAAATTGTCATCCACAACCTGCTGAACAAGAAGGTGAGTCTCAAGTTGCTCTCTACCTGCAGAGACAAGTTAGTGATCGCTTTTGCAACCTAGTAATAACATCCCTTTCTGCCACATTCCGTTTTTCTTACTTGTACCTTTCTGATGCACGCATGTTTCTAGTATTTTTTAGACCAATAAAGTCACAGATATTACTTGACCAACCCAAATCCCACATTATTAGCCTCAGTGCAAAGATAACTCCCATATTATGGACCATTTTATGCTCACGCATACTTTCCCTTCCGTACTTTCGTGCATACTAAAATAACATACTTCCTCAATACCACATTCAACCTCCAATCACCATTATGCAATTTTCACCTTTGCTCATTTCACCTTTCTCTCTTTTCCTCACGGCTATAGCCTTACTTTTTGGCCAAAAATGCCTCATTTTCATCACTTTTCAATCTACAATCAAAATCAATCAATTTCAATTTTGGTCATTTTTCGGCAAAATACCAAGGCTATAGCCTTACTTTTTGGCCAAAAATGCCTCATTTTCATCACTTTTCAATCTACAATCAAAATCAATCAATTTCAATTTTGGTCATTTTTCGGCAAAATACCAAGGCTATAGCCTTACTTTTTGGCCAAAATTGCCTCATTTTCATCACTTTTCAATCTACAATCAAAATCAATCAATTTCAATTTTGGTCATTTCTCGGCAAAATACCAAGGCTATAGCCTTACTTTTTGGCCACAAATGCCTCATTTTCATCACTTTTCAATCTACAATCAAAATCAATCAATTTCAATTTTGGTCATTTTTCGGCAAAATACCAAGGCTATAGCCTTACTTTTTGGCCAAAATTGCCTCATTTTCATCACTTTTCAATCTACGATCAAAATCAATCAATTTCAATTTTGGTCATTTTTCGGCAAAATACCAAGGCTATAGCCTTACTTTTTGGCCAAAAATGCCTCATTTTCATCACTTTTCAATCTACAATCAAAATCAATCAATTTCAAGTTTGGTCATTTTTCGGCAAAATACCAAGGCTATAGCCTTACTTTTTGGCCAAAAATGCCTCATTTTCATCACTTTTCAATCTACAATCAAAATCAATCAATTTCAATTTTGGTCATTTCTCGGCAAAATACCAAGGCTATAGCCTTACTTTTTGGCCAAAAATGCCTCATTTTCATCACTTTTCAATCTACAATCAAAATCAATCAATTTCAATTTTGGTCATTTTTCGGCAAAATACCAAGGCTATAGCCTTACTTTTTGGCCAAAATTGCCTCATTTTCATCACTTTTCAATCTACAATCAAACTCAATCAATTTCAATTTTGGTCATTTCTCGGCAAAATACCAAGGCTATAGCCTTACTTTTTGGCCACAAATGCCTCATTTTCATCACTTTTCAATCTACAATCAAAATCAATCAATTTCAATTTTGGTCATTTTTCGGCAAAATACCAAGGCTATAGCCTTACTTTTTGGCCAAAAATGCCTCATTTTCATCACTTTTCAATCTACAATCAAAATCAATCAATTTCAATTTTGGTCATTTTTCGGCATAATACCAAGGCTATAGCCTTACTTTTTGGCCAAAAATGCCTCATTTTCATCACTTTTCAATCTACAATCAAAATCAATCAATTTCAATTTTGGTCATTTTTCGGCAAAATACCAAGGCTATAGCCTTACTTTTTGGCCAAAATTGCCTCATTTTCATCACTTTTCAATCTAAAATCAAAATCAATCAATGTCAATTTTGGTCATTTTTCGGCAAATTACTAAGGCTATAGCCTTACTTTTTGGCCACAAATGCCTCATTTTCATCACTTTTCAATCTACAATCAAAATCAATCAATTTCAATTTTGGTCATTTGTCGGCAAAATACCAAGGCTATAGCCTTACTTTTTGGCCAAAAATGCCTCATTTTCATCACTTGTCAATCTACAATCAAAATCAATCAATTTCAATTTTGGTCATTTTTCGGCAAAATACCAAGGCTATAGCCTTAGTTTCTGGCCAAAAATGCCTCATTTTCATCACTTTTCAATCTACAATCAAAATCAATCAATTTCAATTTTGGTCATTTGTCGGCAAATTACCAAGGCTATAGCCTTACTTTTTGGCCAAAATTGCCTCATTTTCATCACTTTTCAATCTACAATCAAAATCAATCAATTTCAATTTTGGTCATTTTTCGGCAAAATACGAAGGCTATAGCCTTACTTTTTGGCCGAAAATGCCTCATTTTCATCACTTTTCAATCTACAATCAAAATCAATCAATGTCAATTTTGGTCATTTTTCGGCAAAATACCAAGGCTATAGCCTTACTTTTTGGCCAAAAATGCCTCATTTTCATCACTTTTCAATCTACAATCAAAATCAATCAATTTCAATTTTGGTCATTTTTCGGCAAAATACCAAGGCTATAGCCTTACTTTTTGGCCAACATTGCCTCATTTTCATCACTTTTCAATCTACAATCAAAATCAATCAATTTCAATTTTGGTCATTTTTCGGCAAAATACCAAGGCTATAGCCTTACTTTTTGGCCAAAAATGCCTCATTTTCATCACTTTTCAATCTACAATCAAAATCAATCAATTTCAATTTTGGTCATTTTTCGGCAAAATACCAAGGCTATAGCCTTACTTTTTGGCCAAAATTGCCTCATTTTCATCACTTTTCAATCTACGATCACACTCAATCAATTTCAATTTTGGTCATTTCTCGGCAAAATACCAAGGCTATAGCCTTACTTTTCGGCCACAAATGCCTCATTTTCATCACTTTTCAATCTACAATCAAAATCAATCAATTTCAATTTTGGTCATTTTTCGGCAAAATACCAAGGCTATAGCCTTACTTTTTGGCCAAAAATGCCTCATTTTCATCACTTTTCAATCTACAATCAAAATCAATCAATTTCAATTTTGGTCATTTTTCGGCAAATTACTAAGGCTATAGCCTTACTTTTTGGCCACAAATGCCTCATTTTCATCACTTTTCAATCTACAATCAAAATCAATCAATTTCAATTTTGGTCATTTGTCGGCAAAATACCAAGGCTATAGCCTTACTTTTTGGCCAAAAATGCCTCATTTTCATCACTTGTCAATCTACAATCAAAATCAATCAATTTCAATTTTGGTCATTTTTCGGCAAAATACCAAGGCTATAGCCTTAGTTTCTGGCCAAAAATGCCTCATTTTCATCACTTTTCAATCTACAATCAAAATCAATCAATTTCAATTTTGGTCATTTGTCGGCAAATTACCAAGGCTATAGCCTTACTTTTTGGCCAAAATTGCCTCATTTTCATCACTTTTCAATCTACAATCAAAATCAATCAATTTCAATTTTGGTCATTTTTCGGCAAAATACGAAGGCTATAGCCTTACTTTTTGGCCAAAAATGCCTCATTTTCATCACTTTTCAATCTACAATCAAAATCAATCAATTTCAATTTTGGTCATTTTTCGGCAAAATACCAAGGCTATAGCCTTAGTTTCTGGCCAAAAATGCCTCATTTTCATCACTTTTCAATCTACAATCAAAATCAATCAATTTCAATTTTGGTCATTTGTCGGCAAATTACCAAGGCTATAGCCTTACTTTTTGGCCAAAATTGCCTCATTTTCATCACTTTTCAATCTACAATCAAAATCAATCAATTTCAATTTTGGTCATTTTTCGGCAAAATACGAAGGCTATAGCCTTACTTTTTGGCCAAAAATGCCTCATTTTCATCACTTTTCAATCTACAATCAAAATCAATCAATTTCAATTTTGGTCATTTTTCGGCAAAATACCAAGGCTATAGCCTTACTTTTTGGCCAAAAATGCCTCATTTTCATCACTTTTCAATCTACAATCAAAATCAATCAATTTCAATTTTGGTCATTTTTCGGCAAAATACCAAGGCTATAGCCTTACTTTTTGGCCAACATTGCCTCATTTTCATCACTTTTCAATCTACAATCAAAATCAATCAATTTCAATTTTGGTCATTTTTCGGCAAAATACCAAGGCTATAGCCTTACTTTTTGGCCAAAAATGCCTCATTTTCATCACTTTTCAATCTACAATCAAAATCAATCAATTTCAATTTTGGTCATTTTTCGGCAAAATACCAAGGCTATAGCCTTACTTTTTGGCCAATATTGCCTCATTTTCATCACTTTTCAATCTACGATCACACTCAATCAATTTCAATTTTGGTCATTTCTCGGCAAAATACCAAGGCTATAGCCTTACTTTTCGGCCACAAATGCCTCATTTTCATCACTTTTCAATCTACAATCAAAATCAATCAATTTCAATTTTGGTCATTTTTCGGCAAAATACCAAGGCTATAGCCTTACTTTTTGGCCAAAAATGCCTCATTTTCATCACTTTTCAATCTACAATCAAAATCAATCAATTTCAATTTTGGTCATTTTTCGGCATAATACCAAGGCTATAGCCTTACTTTTTGGCCAAAAATGCCTCATTTTCATCACTTTTCAATCTACAATCAAAATCAATCAATTTAAATTTTGGTCATTTTTCGGCAAAATACCAAGGCTATAGCCTTACTTTTTGGCCAAAATTGCCTCATTTTCATCACTTTTCAATCTAAAATCAAAATCAATCAATGTCAATTTTGGTCATTTTTCGGCAAATTAGCAAGGCTATAGCCTTACTTTTTGGCCACAAATGCCTCATTTTCATCACTTTTCAATCTACAATCAAAATCAATCAATTTCAATTTTGGTCATTTTTCGGCAAAATACCAAGGCTATAGCCTTACTTTTTGGCCAAAAATGCCTCATTTTCATCACTTGTCAATCTACAATCAAAATCAATCAATTTCAATTTTGGTCATTTTTCGGCAAAATACCAAGGCTATAGCCTTAGTTTCTGGCCAAAAATGCCTCATTTTCATCACTTTTCAATCTACAATCAAAATCAATCAATTTCAATTTTGGTCATTTGTCGGCAAATTACCAAGGCTATAGCCTTACTTTTTGGCCAAAATTGCCTCATTTTCATCACTTTTCAATCTACAATCAAAATCAATCAATTTCAATTTTGGTCATTTTTCGGCAAAATACCAAGGCTATAGCCTTACTTTTTGGCCAAAAATGCCTCATTTTCATCACTTTTCAATCTACAATCAAAATCAATCAATTTCAATTTTGGTCATTTTTCGGCAAAATACCAAGGCTATAGCCTTACTTTTTGGCCAAAAATGCCTCATTTTCATCACTTTTCAATCTACAATCAAAATCAATCAATTTCAATTTTGGTCATTTTTCGGCAAAATACCAAGGCTATAGCCTTACTTTTTGGCCAACATTGCCTCATTTTCATCACTTTTCAATCTACAATCAAAATCAATCAATTTCAATTTTGGTCATTTTTCGGCAAAATACCAAGGCTATAGCCTTACTTTTCGGCCACAAATGCCTCATTTTCATCACTTTTCAATCTACAATCAAAATCAATCAATTTCAATTTTCGTCATTTCTCGGCAAAATACCAAGGCTATAGCCTTACTTTTTGGCCACAAATGCCTCATTGTCATCACTTTTCAATCTACAATGAAAATCAATCAATTTCAATTTTGGTCATTTTTCGGCAAAATACCAAGGCTATAGCCTTACTTTTTGGCCAACATTGCCTCATTTTCATCACTTTTCAATCTACAATCAAAATCAATCAATTTCAATTTTGGTCATTTTTCGGCAAAATACCAAGGCTATAGCCTTACTTTTCGGCCACAAATGCCTCATTTTCATCACTTTTCAATCTACAATCAAAATCAATCAATTTCAATTTTGGTCATTTCTCGGCAAAATACCAAGGCTATAGCCTTACTTTTTGGCCACAAATGCCTCATTGTCATCACTTTTTAATCTACAATGAAAATCAATCAATTTCAATTTTGGTCATTTTTCGGCAAAATACCAAGGCTATAGCCTTACTTTTTGGCCAAAAATGCCTCATTTTCATCACTTTTCAATCTACAATCAAAATCAATCAATTTCAATTTTGGTCATTTTTCGGCAAAATACCAAGGCTATAGCCTTACTTTTTGGCCAAAAATGCCTCATTTTCATCACTTTTCAATCTACAATCAAAATCAATCAATTTCAATTTTGGTCATTTTTCGGCAAAATACCAAGGCTATAGCCTTACTTTTTGGCCAACATTGCCTCATTTTCATCACTTTTCAATCTACAATCAAAATCAATCAATTTCAATTTTGGTCATTTTTCGGCAAAATACCAAGGCTATAGCCTTACTTTTTGGCCAAAAATGCCTCATTTTCATCACTTTTCAATCTACAATCAAAATCAATCAATTTCAATTTTGGTCATTTTTCGGCAAAATACCAAGGCTATAGCCTTACTTTTTGGCCAAAATTGCCTCATTTTCATCACTTTTCAATCTACGATCACACTCAATCAATTTCAATTTTGGTCATTTCTCGGCAAAATACCAAGGCTATAGCCTTACTTTTCGGCCACAAATGCCTCATTTTCATCACTTTTCAATCTACAATCAAAATCAATCAATTTCAATTTTGGTCATTTTTCGGCAAACTACCAAGGCTATAGCCTTACTTTTTGGCCAAAAATGCCTCATTTTCATCACTTTTCAATCTACAATCAAAATCAATCAATTTCAATTTTGGTCATTTTTCGGCATAATACCAAGGCTATAGCCTTACTTTTTGGCCAAAAATGCCTCATTTTCATCACTTTTCAATCTACAATCAAAATCAATCAATTTCAATTTTGGTCATTTTTCGGCAAAATACCAAGGCTATAGCCTTACTTTTTGGCCAAAATTGCCTCATTTTCATCACTTTTCAATCTAAAATCAAAATCAATCAATGTCAATTTTGGTCATTTTTCGGCAAATTACCAAGGCTATAGCCTTACTTTTTGGCCACAAATGCCTCATTTTCATCACTTTTCAATCTACAATCAAAATCAATCAATTTCAATTTTGGTCATTTTTCGGCAAAATACCAAGGCTATAGCCTTACTTTTTGGCCAAAAATGCCTCATTTTCATCACTTGTCAATCTACAATCAAAATCAATCAATTTCAATTTTGGTCATTTTTCGGCAAAATACCAAGGCTATAGCCTTAGTTTCTGGCCAAAAATGCCTCATTTTCATCACTTTTCAATCTACAATCAAAATCAATCAATTTCAATTTTGGTCATTTGTCGGCAAATTACCAAGGCTATAGCCTTACTTTTTGGCCAAAATTGCCTCATTTTCATCACTTTTCAATCTACAATCAAAATCAATCAATTTCAATTTTGGTCATTTTTCGGCAAAATACCAAGGCTATAGCCTTACTTTTTGGCCAAAAATGCCTCATTTTCATCACTTTTCAATCTACAATCAAAATCAATCAATTTCAATTTTGGTCATTTTTCGGCAAAATACCAAGGCTATAGCCTTACTTTTTGGCCAAAAATGCCTCATTTTCATCACTTTTCAATCTACAATCAAAATCAATCAATTTCAATTTTGGTCATTTTTCGGCAAAATACCAAGGCTATAGCCTTACTTTTTGGCCAACATTGCCTCATTTTCATCACTTTTCAATCTACAATCAAAATCAATCAATTTCAATTTTGGTCATTTTTCGGCAAAATACCAAGGCTATAGCCTTACTTTTCGGCCACAAATGCCTCATTTTCATCACTTTTCAATCTACAATCAAAATCAATCAATTTCAATTTTCGTCATTTCTCGGCAAAATACCAAGGCTATAGCCTTACTTTTTGGCCACAAATGCCTCATTGTCATCACTTTTCAATCTACAATGAAAATCAATCAATTTCAATTTTGGTCATTTTTCGGCAAAATACCAAGGCTATAGCCTTACTTTTTGGCCAACATTGCCTCATTTTCATCACTTTTCAATCTACAATCAAAATCAATCAATTTCAATTTTGGTCATTTTTCGGCAAAATACCAAGGCTATAGCCTTACTTTTCGGCCACAAATGCCTCATTTTCATCACTTTTCAATCTACAATCAAAATCAATCAATTTCAATTTTGGTCATTTCTCGGCAAAATACCAAGGCTATAGCCTTACTTTTTGGCCACAAATGCCTCATTGTCATCACTTTTTAATCTACAATGAAAATCAATCAATTTCAATTTTGGTCATGTTTCGGCAAAATACCAAGGCTATAGCCTTACTTTTTGGCCAAAAATGCCTCATTTTCATCACTTTTCAATCTACAATCAAAATCAATCAATTTCAATTTTGGTCATTTTTCGGCAAAATACCAAGGCTATAGCCTTACTTTTTGGCCAAAAATGCCTCATTTTCATCACTTTTCAATCTACAATCAAAATCAATCAATTTCAATTTTGGTCATTTTTCGGCAAAATACCAAGGCTATAGCCTTACTTTTTGGCCAAAAATGCCTCATTTTCATCACTTTTCAATCTACAATCAAAATCAATCATTTTCAATTTTGGTCATTTGTCGGCAAAATACCAAGGCTATAGCCTTACTTTTTGGCCAAAATTGCCTCATTTTCATCACTTTTCAATCTACAATCAAAATCAATCAATGTCAATTTTGGTCATTTTTCGGCAAAATACCAAGGCTATAGCCTTACTTTTCGGCCAAAATTGCCTCAATTTCATCACTTTTCAATCTACGATCAAACTCAATCAATTTCAATTTTGGTCATTTCTCGGCAAAATACCAAGGCTATAGCCTTACTTTTTGGCCACAAATGCCTCATTTTCATCACTTTTCAATCTACAATCAAAATCAATCAATTTCAATTTTGGTCATTTCTCGGCAAAATACCAAGGCTATAGCCTTACTTTTTGGCCAAAATTGCCTCATTTTCATCACTTTTCAATCTACAATCAAAATCAATCAATTTCAATTTTGGTCATTTTTCGGCAAAATACCAAGGCTATAGCCTTACTTTTTGGCCAAAAATGCCTCATTTTCATCACTTTTCAATCTACAATCAAAATCAATCAATTTCAATTTTGGTCATTTTTCGGCAAAATACCAAGGCTATAGCCTTACTTTTCGGCCACAAATGCCTCATTTTCATCACTTTTCAATCTACAATCAAAATCAATCAATTTCAATTTTGGTCATTTTTCGGCAAAATACCAAGGCTATAGCCTTACTTTTTGGCCAAAATTGCCTCATTTTCATCACTTTTCAATCTAAAATCAAAATCAATCAATGTCAATTTTGGTCATTTTTCGGCAAATTACCAAGGCTATAGCCTTACTTTTTGGCCACAAATGCCTCATTTTCATCACTTTTCAATCTACAATCAAAATCAATCAATTTCAATTTTGGTCATTTTTCGGCAAAATACCAAGGCTATAGCCTTACTTTTTGGCCAAAAATGCCTCATTTTCATCACTTGTCAATCTACAATCAAAATCAATCAATTTCAATTTTGGTCATTTTTCGGCAAAATACCAAGGCTATAGCCTTAGTTTCTGGCCAAAAATGCCTCATTTTCATCACTTTTCAATCTACAATCAAAATCAATCAATTTCAATTTTGGTCATTTGTCGGCAAATTACCAAGGCTATAGCCTTACTTTTTGGCCAAAATTGCCTCATTTTCATCACTTTTCAATCTACAATCAAAATCAATCAATTTCAATTTTGGTCATTTTTCGGCAAAATACCAAGGCTATAGCCTTACTTTTTGGCCAAAAATGCCTCATTTTCATCACTTTTCAATCTACAATCAAAATCAATCAATTTCAATTTTGGTCATTTTTCGGCAAAATACCAAGGCTATAGCCTTACTTTTTGGCCAAAAATGCCTCATTTTCATCACTTTTCAATCTACAATCAAAATCAATCAATTTCAATTTTGGTCATTTTTCGGCAAAATACCAAGGCTATAGCCTTACTTTTTGGCCAACATTGCCTCATTTTCATCACTTTTCAATCTACAATCAAAATCAATCAATTTCAATTTTGGTCATTTTTCGGCAAAATACCAAGGCTATAGCCTTACTTTTCGGCCACAAATGCCTCATTTTCATCACTTTTCAATCTACAATCAAAATCAATCAATTTCAATTTTGGTCATTTCTCGGCAAAATACCAAGGCTATAGCCTTACTTTTTGGCCACAAATGCCTCATTGTCATCACTTTTCAATCTACAATGAAAATCAATCAATTTCAATTTTGGTCATTTTTCGGCAAAATACCAAGGCTATAGCCTTACTTTTTGGCCAAAAATGCCTCATTTTCATCACTTTTCAATCTACAATCAAAATCAATCATTTTCAATTTTGGTCATTTGTCGGCAAAATACCAAGGCTATAGCCTTACTTTTTTTTGCCACAAATGCCTCATTTTCATCACTTTTCAATCTACAATCAAAATCAATCAATTTCAATTTTGGTCATTTTTCGGCAAAATACCAAGGCTATAGCCTTACTTTTCGGCCACAAATGCCTCATTTTCATCACTTTTCAATCTACAATCAAAATCAATCAATTTCAATTTTGGTCATTTTTCGGCAAAATACCAAGGCTATAGCCTTACTTTTTGGCCAAAATTGCCTCATTTTCATCACTTTTCAATCTAAAATCAAAATCAATCAATGTCAATTTTGGTCATTTTTCGGCAAATTACCAAGGCTATAGCCTTACTTTTTGGCCACAAATGCCTCATTTTCATCACTTTTCAATCTACAATCAAAATCAATCAATTTCAATTTTGGTCATTTTTCGGCAAAATACCAAGGCTATAGCCTTACTTTTTGGCCAAAAATGCCTCATTTTCATCACTTGTCAATCTACAATCAAAATCAATCAATTTCAATTTTGGTCATTTTTCGGCAAAATACCAAGGCTATAGCCTTAGTTTCTGGCCAAAAATGCCTCATTTTCATCACTTTTCAATCTACAATCAAAATCAATCAATTTCAATTTTGGTCATTTGTCGGCAAATTACCAAGGCTATAGCCTTACTTTTTGGCCAAAATTGCCTCATTTTCATCACTTTTCAATCTACAATCAAAATCAATCAATTTCAATTTTGGTCATTTTTCGGCAAAATACCAAGGCTATAGCCTTACTTTTTGGCCAAAAATGCCTCATTTTCATCACTTTTCAATCTACAATCAAAATCAATCAATTTCAATTTTGGTCATTTTTCGGCAAAATACCAAGGCTATAGCCTTACTTTTTGGCCAAAAATGCCTCATTTTCATCACTTTTCAATCTACAATCAAAATCAATCAATTTCAATTTTGGTCATTTTTCGGCAAAATACCAAGGCTATAGCCTTACTTTTTGGCCAACATTGCCTCATTTTCATCACTTTTCAATCTACAATCAAAATCAATCAATTTCAATTTTGGTCATTTTTCGGCAAAATACCAAGGCTATAGCCTTACTTTTCGGCCACAAATGCCTCATTTTCATCACTTTTCAATCTACAATCAAAATCAATCAATTTCAATTTTGGTCATTTCTCGGCAAAATACCAAGGCTATAGCCTTACTTTTTGGCCACAAATGCCTCATTGTCATCACTTTTCAATCTACAATGAAAATCAATCAATTTCAATTTTGGTCATTTTTCGGCAAAATACCAAGGCTATAGCCTTACTTTTTGGCCAACATTGCCTCATTTTCATCACTTTTCAATCTACAATCAAAATCAATCAATTTCAATTTTGGTCATTTTTCGGCAAAATACCAAGGCTATAGCCTTACTTTTCGGCCACAAATGCCTCATTTTCATCACTTTTCAATCTACAATCAAAATCAATCAATTTCAATTTTGGTCATTTCTCGGCAAAATACCAAGGCTATAGCCTTACTTTTTGGCCACAAATGCCTCATTGTCATCACTTTTTAATCTACAATGACAATCAATCAATTTCAATTTTGGTCATGTTTCGGCAAAATACCAAGGCTATAGCCTTACTTTTTGGCCAAAAATGCCTCATTTTCATCACTTTTCAATCTACAATCAAAATCAATCAATTTCAATTTTGGTCATTTTTCGGCAAAATACCAAGGCTATAGCCTTACTTTTTGGCCAAAAATGCCTCATTTTCATCACTTTTCAATCTACAATCAAAATCAATCAATTTCAATTTTGGTCATTTTTCGGCAAAATACCAAGGCTATAGCCTTACTTTTTGGCCAAAAATGCCTCATTTTCATCACTTTTCAATCTACAATCAAAATCAATCATTTTCAATTTTGGTCATTTGTCGGCAAAATACCAAGGCTATAGCCTTACTTTTTGGCCAAAATTGCCTCATTTTCATCACTTTTCAATCTACAATCAAAATCAATCAATGTCAATTTTGGTCATTTTTCGGCAAAATACCAAGGCTATAGCCTTACTTTTCGGCCAAAATTGCCTCAATTTCATCACTTTTCAATCTACGATCAAACTCAATCAATTTCAATTTTGGTCATTTCTCGGCAAAATACCAAGGCTATAGCCTTACTTTTTGGCCAAAATTGCCTCATTTTCATCACTTTTCAATCTACAATCAAAATCAATCAATTTCAATTTTGGTCATTTTTCGGCAAAATACCAAGGCTATAGCCTTACTTTTTGGCCAAAAATGCCTCATTTTCATCACTTTTCAATCTACAATCAAAATCAATCAATTTCAATTTTGGTCATTTTTCGGCAAAATACCAAGGCTATAGCCTTACTTTTCGGCCACAAATGCCTCATTTTCATCACTTTTCAATCTACAATCAAAATCAATCAATTTCAATTTTGGTCATTTCTCGGCAAAATACCAAGGCTATAGCCTTAGTTTTTGGCCACAAATGCCTCATTTTCATCACTTTTCAATCTACAATCAAAATCAATCAATTTCAATTTTGGTCATTTTTCGGCAAAATACCAAGGCTATAGCCTTACTTTTTGGCCACAAATGCCTCATTGTCATCACTTTTCAATCTACAATGAAAATCAATCAATTTCAATTTTGGTCATTTTTCGGCAAAATACCAAGGCTATAGCCTTACCTTTTGGCCAAAAATGCCTCATTTTCATCACTTTTCAATCTACAATCAAAATCAATCAATTTCAATTTTGGTCATTTTTCGGCAAAATACCAAGGCTATAGCCTTACTTTTTGGCCAAAAATGCCTCATTTTCATCACTTTTCAATCTACAATCAAAATCAATCAATTTCAATTTTGGTCATTTTTCGGCAAAATACCAAGGCTATAGCCTTACTTTTTGGCCACAAATGCCTCATTTTCATCACTTTTCAATCTACAATCAAAATCAATCAATTTCAATTTTGGTCATTTTTCGGCAAAATACCAAGGCTATAGCCTTACTTTTCGGCCACAAATGCCTCATTTTCATCACTTTTCAATCTACAATCAAAATCAATCAATTTCAATTTTGGTCATTTCTCAGCAAAATACCAAGGCTATAGCCTTAGTTTTTGGCCAAAAATGCCTCATTTTCATCACTTTTCAATCTACAATCAAAATCAATCAATTTCAATTTTGGTCATTTTTCGGCAAAATACCAAGGCTATAGCCTTACTTTTTGGCCAAAAATGCCTCATTTTCATCACTTTTCAATCTACAATCAAAATCAATCATTTTCAATTTTGGTCATTTGTCGGCAAAATACCAAGGCTATAGCCTTACTTTTTTTTGCCACAAATGCCTCATTTTCATCACTTTTCAATCTACAATCAAAATCAATCAATTTCAATTTTGGTCATTTTTCGGCAAAATACCAAGGCTATAGCCTTACTTTTCGGCCAAAATTGCCTCAATTTCATCACTTTTCAATCTACGATCAAACTCAATCAATTTCAATTTTGGTCATTTCTCGGCAAAATACCAAGGCTATAGCCTTACTTTTTGGCCACAAATGCCTCATTTTCATCACTTTTCAATCTACAATCAAAATCAATCAATGTCAATTTTGGTCATTTTTCGGCAAAATACCAAGGCTATAGCCTTACTTTTTGGCCACAAATGCCTCATTTTCATCACTTTTCAATCTACAATCAAAATCAATCAATTTCAATTTTGGTCATTTTTCGGCAAAATACCAAGGCTATAGCCTTACTTTTTGGCCAAAAATGCCTCATTTTCATCACTTTTCAATCTACAATCAAAATCAATCAATTTCAATTTTGGTCATTTTTCGGCAAAATACCAAGGCTATAGCCTTACTTTTCGGCCACAAATGCCTCATTTTCATCACTTTTCAATCTACAATCAAAATCAATCAATTTCAATTTTGGTCATTTCTCGGCAAAATACCAAGGCTATAGCCTTAGTTTTTGGCCACAAATGCCTCATTTTCATCACTTTTCAATCTACAATCAAAATCAATCAATTTCAATTTTGGTCATTTTTCGGCAAAATACCAAGGCTATAGCCTTACTTTTTGGCCACAAATGCCTCATTGTCATCACTTTTCAATCTACAATGAAAATCAATCAATTTCAATTTTGGTCATTTTTCGGCAAAATACCAAGGCTATAGCCTTACCTTTTGGCCAAAAATGCCTCATTTTCATCACTTTTCAATCTACAATCAAAATCAATCAATTTCAATTTTGGTCATTTTTCGGCAAAATACCAAGGCTATAGCCTTACTTTTTGGCCAAAAATGCCTCATTTTCATCACTTTTCAATCTACAATCAAAATCAATCAATTTCAATTTTGGTCATTTTTCGGCAAAATACCAAGGCTATAGCCTTACTTTTTGGCCACAAATGCCTCATTTTCATCACTTTTCAATCTACAATCAAAATCAATCAATTTCAATTTTGGTCATTTTTCGGCAAACTACCAAGGCTATAGCCTTACTTTTCGGCCACAAATGCCTCATTTTCATCACTTTTCAATCTACAATCAAAATCAATCAATTTCAATTTTGGTCATTTCTCAGCAAAATACCAAGGCTATAGCCTTAGTTTTTGGCCAAAAATGCCTCATTTTCATCACTTTTCAATCTACAATCAAAATCAATCAATTTCAATTTTGGTCATTTTTCGGCAAAATACCAAGGCTATAGCCTTACTTTTTGGCCAAAAATGCCTCATTTTCATCACTTTTCAATCTACAATCAAAATCAATCATTTTCAATTTTGGTCATTTGTCGGCAAAATACCAAGGCTATAGCCTTACTTTTTTTTGCCACAAATGCCTCATTTTCATCACTTTTCAATCTACAATCAAAATCAATCAATTTCAATTTTGGTCATTTTTCGGCAAAATACCAAGGCTATAGCCTTACTTATTGGCCAAAAATGCCTCATTTTCATCACTTTTCAATCTACAATCAAAATCAATCAATTTCAATTTTGGTCATTTGTCGGCAAAATACCAAGGCTATAGCCTTACTTTTTGGCCAAAAATGCCTCATTTTCATCACTTTTCAATCTACAATCAAAATCAATCATTTTCAATTTTGGTCATTTGTCGGCAAATTACCAAGGCTATAGCCTTACTTTTTGGCCACAAATGCCTCATTGTCATCACTTTTCAATCTACAATGAAAATCAATCAATTTCAATGTTGGTCATTTTTCGGCAAAATACCAAGGCAATAGCCTTACCTTTTGGCCAAAAATGCCTCATTTTCATCACTTTTCAATCTACAATCAAAATCAATCAATTTCAATTTTGGTCATTTTTCGGCAAAATACCAAGGCTATAGCCTTACTTTTCGGCCACAAATGCCTCATTTTCATCACTTTTCAATCTACAATCAAAATCAATCAATTTCAATTTTGGTCATTTCTCGGCAAAATACCAAGGCTATAGCCTTACTTTTTGGCCACAAATGCCTCATTGTCATCACTTTTCAATCTACAATGAAAATCAATCAATTTCAATTTTGGTCACTTTTCGGCAAAATACCAAGGCTATAGCCTTACTTTTTGGCCAACATTGCCTCATTTTCATCACTTTTCAATCTACAATCAAAATCAATCAATGTCAATTTTGGTCATTTTTCGGCAAAATACCAAGGCTATAGCCTTACTTTTCGGCCAAAATTGCCTCAATTTCATCACTTTTCAATCTACGATCAAACTCAATCAATTTCAATTTTGGTCATTTCTCGGCAAAATACCAAGGCTATAGCCTTACTTTTTGGCCACAAATGCCTCATTTTCATCACTTTTCAATCTACAATCAAAATCAATCAATTTCAATTTTGGTCATTTCTCGGCAAAATACCAAGGCTATAGCCTTACTTTTTGGCCAAAATTGCCTCATTTTCATCACTTTTCAATCTACAATCAAAATCAATCAATTTCAATTTTGGTCAGTTTTCGGCAAAATACCAAGGCTATAGCCTTACTTTTTGGCCAAAAATGCCTCATTTTCATCACTTTTCAATCTACAATCAAAATCAATCAATTTCAATTTTGGTCATTTTTCGGCAAAATACCAAGGCTATAGCCTTACTTTTCGGCCACAAATGCCTCATTTTCATCACTTTTCAATCTACAATCAAAATCAATCAATTTCAATTTTGGTCATTTCTCGGCAAAATACCAAGGCTATAGCCTTACTTTTTGGCCACAAATGCCTCATTGTCATCACTTTTCAATCTACAATGAAAATCAATCAATTTCAATTTTGGTCATTTTTCGGCAAATTACCAAGGCTATAGCCTTACTTTTTGGCCAACATTGCCTCATTTTCATCACTTTTCAATCTACAATCAAAATCAATCAATGTCAATTTTGGTCATTTTTCGGCAAAATACCAAGGCTATAGCCTTACTTTTCGGCCACAAATGCCTCATTTTCATCACTTTTCAATCTACAATCAAAATCAATCAATTTCAATTTTGGTCATTTCTCGGCAAAATACCAAGGCTATAGCCTTACTTTTTGGCCACAAATGCCTCATTGTCATCACTTTTCAATCTACAATGAAAATCAATCAATTTCAATTTTGGTCATTTGTCGGCAAAATACCAAGGCTATAGCCTTACTTTTTGGCCAAAAATGCCTCATTTTCATCACTTTTCAATCTACAATCAAAATCAATCAATTTCAATTTTGGTCATTTCTCGGCAAAATACCAAGGCTATAGCCTTAGTTTTTGGCCAAAAATGCCTCATTTTCATCACTTTTCAATCTACAATCAAAATCAATCAATGTCAATTTTGGTCATTTTTCGGCAAAATACCAAGGCTATAGCCTTACTTTTTGGCCACAAATGCCTCATTTTCATCACTTTTCAATCTACAATCAAAATCAATCAATTTCAATTTTGGTCATTTTTCGGCAAAATACCAAGGCTATAGCCTTACTTTTCGGCCACAAATGCCTCATTTTCATCACTTTTCAATCTACAATCAAAATCAATCAATTTCAATTTTGGTCATTTCTCAGCAAAATACCAAGGCTATAGCCTTAGTTTTTGGCCAAAAATGCCTCATTTTCATCACTTTTCAATCTACAATCAAAATCAATCAATTTCAATTTTGGTCATTTTTCGGCAAAATACCAAGGCTATAGCCTTACTTTTTGGCCAAAAATGCCTCATTTTCATCACTTTTCAATCTACAATCAAAATCAATCATTTTCAATTTTGGTCATTTGTCGGCAAAATACCAAGGCTATAGCCTTACTTTTTTTTGCCACAAATGCCTCATTTTCATCACTTTTCAATCTACAATCAAAATCAATCAATTTCAATTTTGGTCATTTTTCGGCAAAATACCAAGGCTATAGCCTTACTTTTCGGCCAAAATTGCCTCAATTTCATCACTTTTCAATCTACGATCAAACTCAATCAATTTCAATTTTGGTCATTTCTCGGCAAAATACCAAGGCTATAGCCTTACTTTTTGGCCACAAATGCCTCATTTTCATCACTTTTCAATCTACAATCAAAATCAATCAATGTCAATTTTGGTCATTTTTCGGCAAAATACCAAGGCTATAGCCTTACTTTTTGGCCACAAATGCCTCATTTTCATCACTTTTCAATCTACAATCAAAATCAATCAATTTCAATTTTGGTCATTTTTCGGCAAAATACCAAGGCTATAGCCTTACTTTTTGGCCAAAAATGCCTCATTTTCATCACTTTTCAATCTACAATCAAAATCAATCAATTTCAATTTTGGTCATTTTTCGGCAAAATACCAAGGCTATAGCCTTACTTTTCGGCCACAAATGCCTCATTTTCATCACTTTTCAATCTACAATCAAAATCAATCAATTTCAATTTTGGTCATTTCTCGGCAAAATACCAAGGCTATAGCCTTAGTTTTTGGCCACAAATGCCTCATTTTCATCACTTTTCAATCTACAATCAAAATCAATCAATTTCAATTTTGGTCATTTTTCGGCAAAATACCAAGGCTATAGCCTTACTTTTTGGCCACAAATGCCTCATTGTCATCACTTTTCAATCTACAATGAAAATCAATCAATTTCAATTTTGGTCATTTTTCGGCAAAATACCAAGGCTATAGCCTTACCTTTTGGCCAAAAATGCCTCATTTTCATCACTTTTCAATCTACAATCAAAATCAATCAATTTCAATTTTGGTCATTTTTCGGCAAAATACCAAGGCTATAGCCTTACTTTTTGGCCAAAAATGCCTCATTTTCATCACTTTTCAATCTACAATCAAAATCAATCAATTTCAATTTTGGTCATTTTTCGGCAAAATACCAAGGCTATAGCCTTACTTTTTGGCCACAAATGCCTCATTTTCATCACTTTTCAATCTACAATCAAAATCAATCAATTTCAATTTTGGTCATTTTTCGGCAAACTACCAAGGCTATAGCCTTACTTTTCGGCCACAAATGCCTCATTTTCATCACTTTTCAATCTACAATCAAAATCAATCAATTTCAATTTTGGTCATTTCTCAGCAAAATACCAAGGCTATAGCCTTAGTTTTTGGCCAAAAATGCCTCATTTTCATCACTTTTCAATCTACAATCAAAATCAATCAATTTCAATTTTGGTCATTTTTCGGCAAAATACCAAGGCTATAGCCTTACTTTTTGGCCAAAAATGCCTCATTTTCATCACTTTTCAATCTACAATCAAAATCAATCATTTTCAATTTTGGTCATTTGTCGGCAAAATACCAAGGCTATAGCCTTACTTTTTTTTGCCACAAATGCCTCATTTTCATCACTTTTCAATCTACAATCAAAATCAATCAATTTCAATTTTGGTCATTTTTCGGCAAAATACCAAGGCTATAGCCTTACTTATTGGCCAAAAATGCCTCATTTTCATCACTTTTCAATCTACAATCAAAATCAATCAATTTCAATTTTGGTCATTTGTCGGCAAAATACCAAGGCTATAGCCTTACTTTTTGGCCAAAAATGCCTCATTTTCATCACTTTTCAATCTACAATCAAAATCAATCATTTTCAATTTTGGTCATTTGTCGGCAAATTACCAAGGCTATAGCCTTACTTTTTGGCCACAAATGCCTCATTGTCATCACTTTTCAATCTACAATGAAAATCAATCAATTTCAATGTTGGTCATTTTTCGGCAAAATACCAAGGCAATAGCCTTACCTTTTGGCCAAAAATGCCTCATTTTCATCACTTTTCAATCTACAATCAAAATCAATCAATTTCAATTTTGGTCATTTTTCGGCAAAATACCAAGGCTATAGCCTTACTTTTTGGCCACAAATGCCTCATTTTCATCACTTTTCAATCTACAATCAAAATCAATCAATTTCAATTTTGGTCATTTTTCGGCAAAATACCAAGGCTATAGCCTTACTTTTCGGCCACAAATGCCTCATTTTCATCACTTTTCAATCTACAATCAAAATCAATCAATTTCAATTTTGGTCATTTCTCAGCAAAATACCAAGGCTATAGCCTTAGTTTTTGGCCAAAAATGCCTCATTTTCATCACTTTTCAATCTACAATCAAAATCAATCAATTTCAATTTTGGTCATTTTTCGGCAAAATACCAAGGCTATAGCCTTACTTTTTGGCCAAAAATGCCTCATTTTCATCACTTTTCAATCTACAATCAAAATCAATCATTTTCAATTTTGGTCATTTGTCGGCAAAATACCAAGGCTATAGCCTTACTTTTTTTTGCCACAAATGCCTCATTTTCATCACTTTTCAATCTACAATCAAAATCAATCAATTTCAATTTTGGTCATTTTTCGGCAAAATACCAAGGCTATAGCCTTACTTTTCGGCCAAAATTGCCTCAATTTCATCACTTTTCAATCTACGATCAAACTCAATCAATTTCAATTTTGGTCATTTCTCGGCAAAATACCAAGGCTATAGCCTTACTTTTTGGCCACAAATGCCTCATTTTCATCACTTTTCAATCTACAATCAAAATCAATCAATGTCAATTTTGGTCATTTTTCGGCAAAATACCAAGGCTATAGCCTTACTTTTTGGCCACAAATGCCTCATTTTCATCACTTTTCAATCTACAATCAAAATCAATCAATTTCAATTTTGGTCATTTTTCGGCAAAATACCAAGGCTATAGCCTTACTTTTTGGCCAAAAATGCCTCATTTTCATCACTTTTCAATCTACAATCAAAATCAATCAATTTCAATTTTGGTCATTTTTCGGCAAAATACCAAGGCTATAGCCTTACTTTTCGGCCACAAATGCCTCATTTTCATCACTTTTCAATCTACAATCAAAATCAATCAATTTCAATTTTGGTCATTTCTCGGCAAAATACCAAGGCTATAGCCTTAGTTTTTGGCCACAAATGCCTCATTTTCATCACTTTTCAATCTACAATCAAAATCAATCAATTTCAATTTTGGTCATTTTTCGGCAAAATACCAAGGCTATAGCCTTACGTTTTGGCCACAAATGCCTCATTGTCATCACTTTTCAATCTACAATGAAAATCAATCAATTTCAATTTTGGTCATTTTTCGGCAAAATACCAAGGCTATAGCCTTACCTTTTGGCCAAAAATGCCTCATTTTCATCACTTTTCAATCTACAATCAAAATCAATCAATTTCAATTTTGGTCATTTTTCGGCAAAATACCAAGGCTATAGCCTTACTTTTTGGCCAAAAATGCCTCATTTTCATCACTTTTCAATCTACAATCAAAATCAATCAATTTCAATTTTGGTCATTTTTCGGCAAAATACCAAGGCTATAGCCTTACTTTTTGGCCACAAATGCCTCATTTTCATCACTTTTCAATCTACAATCAAAATCAATCAATTTCAATTTTGGTCATTTTTCGGCAAACTACCAAGGCTATAGCCTTACTTTTCGGCCACAAATGCCTCATTTTCATCACTTTTCAATCTACAATCAAAATCAATCAATTTCAATTTTGGTCATTTCTCAGCAAAATACCAAGGCTATAGCCTTAGTTTTTGGCCAAAAATGCCTCATTTTCATCACTTTTCAATCTACAATCAAAATCAATCAATTTCAATTTTGGTCATTTTTCGGCAAAATACCAAGGCTATAGCCTTACTTTTTGGCCAAAAATGCCTCATTTTCATCACTTTTCAATCTACAATCAAAATCAATCATTTTCAATTTTGGTCATTTGTCGGCAAAATACCAAGGCTATAGCCTTACTTTTTTTTGCCACAAATGCCTCATTTTCATCACTTTTCAATCTACAATCAAAATCAATCAATTTCAATTTTGGTCATTTTTCGGCAAAATACCAAGGCTATAGCCTTACTTATTGGCCAAAAATGCCTCATTTTCATCACTTTTCAATCTACAATCAAAATCAATCAATTTCAATTTTGGTCATTTGTCGGCAAAATACCAAGGCTATAGCCTTACTTTTTGGCCAAAAATGCCTCATTTTCATCACTTTTCAATCTACAATCAAAATCAATCATTTTCAATTTTGGTCATTTGTCGGCAAATTACCAAGGCTATAGCCTTACTTTTTGGCCACAAATGCCTCATTGTCATCACTTTTCAATCTACAATGAAAATCAATCAATTTCAATGTTGGTCATTTTTCGGCAAAATACCAAGGCAATAGCCTTACCTTTTGGCCAAAAATGCCTCATTTTCATCACTTTTCAATCTACAATCAAAATCAATCAATTTCAATTTTGGTCATTTTTCGGCAAAATACCAAGGCTATAGCCTTACTTTTCGGCCACAAATGCCTCATTTTCATCACTTTTCAATCTACAATCAAAATCAATCAATTTCAATTTTGGTCATTTCTCGGCAAAATACCAAGGCTATAGCCTTACTTTTTGGCCACAAATGCCTCATTGTCATCACTTTTCAATCTACAATGAAAATCAATCAATTTCAATTTTGGTCACTTTTCGGCAAAATACCAAGGCTATAGCCTTACTTTTTGGCCAACATTGCCTCATTTTCATCACTTTTCAATCTACAATCAAAATCAATCAATGTCAATTTTGGTCATTTTTCGGCAAAATACCAAGGCTATAGCCTTACTTTTCGGCCAAAATTGCCTCAATTTCATCACTTTTCAATCTACGATCAAACTCAATCAATTTCAATTTTGGTCATTTCTCGGCAAAATACCAAGGCTATAGCCTTACTTTTTGGCCACAAATGCCTCATTTTCATCACTTTTCAATCTACAATCAAAATCAATCAATTTCAATTTTGGTCATTTCTCGGCAAAATACCAAGGCTATAGCCTTACTTTTTGGCCAAAATTGCCTCATTTTCATCACTTTTCAATCTACAATCAAAATCAATCAATTTCAATTTTGGTCAGTTTTCGGCAAAATACCAAGGCTATAGCCTTACTTTTTGGCCAAAAATGCCTCATTTTCATCACTTTTCAATCTACAATCAAAATCAATCAATTTCAATTTTGGTCATTTTTCGGCAAAATACCAAGGCTATAGCCTTACTTTTTGGCCACAAATGCCTCATTTTCATCACTTTTCAATCTACAATCAAAATCAATCAATTTCAATTTTGGTCATTTCTCGGCAAAATACCAAGGCTATAGCCTTACTTTTTGGCCACAAATGCCTCATTGTCATCACTTTTCAATCTACAATGAAAATCAATCAATTTCAATTTTGGTCATTTTTCGGCAAAATACCAAGGCTATAGCCTTACTTTTTGGCCAACATTGCCTCATTTTCATCACTTTTCAATCTACAATCAAAATCAATCAATGTCAATTTTGGTCATTTTTCGGCAAAATACCAAGGCTATAGCCTTACTTTTCGGCCACAAATGCCTCATTTTCATCACTTTTCAATCTACAATCAAAATCAATCAATTTCAATTTTGGTCATTTCTCGGCAAAATACCAAGGCTATAGCCTTACTTTTTGGCCACAAATGCCTCATTGTCATCACTTTTCAATCTACAATGAAAATCAATCAATTTCAATTTTGGTCATTTGTCGGCAAAATACCAAGGCTATAGCCTTACTTTTTGGCCAAAAATGCCTCATTTTCATCACTTTTCAATCTACAATCAAAATCAATCAATTTCAATTTTGGTCATTTTTCGGCAAAATACCAAGGCTATAGCCTTACTTTTTGGCCAAAAATGCCTCATTTTCATCACTTTTCAATCTACGATCAAACTCAATCAATTTCAATTTTGGTCATTTCTCGGCAAAATACCAAGGCTATAGCCTTACTTTTTGGCCAAAAATGCCTCATTTTCATCACTTTTCAATCTACAATCAAAATCAATCATTTTCAATTTTGGTCATTTGTCGGCAAAATACCAAGGCTATAGCCTTACTTTTTGGCCAAAAATGCCTCATTTTCATCAATTGTCAATCTACAATCAAAATCAATCAATTTCAATTTTGGTCATTTTTCGGCAAAATACCAAGGCTATAGCCTTACTTTTTGGCCAAAAATGCCTCATTTTCATCACTTTTCAATCTACAATCAAAATCAATCAATTTCAATTTTGGTCATTTTTCGGCAAAATACCAAGGCTATAGCCTTACTTTTTGGCCAAAAATGCCTAATTTTCATCACTTTTCAATCTACAATCAAAATCAATCATTGTCAATTTTGGTCATTTGTCGGCAAAATACCAAGGCTATAGCCTTACCTTTTGGCCAAAATTGCCTCATTTTCATCACTTGTCAATCTACAATCAAAATCAATCAATGTCAATTTTGGTCATTTTTCGGCAAAATACCAAGGCTATAGCCTTACTTTTTGGCCAAAATTGCCTCATTTTCATCACTTTTCAATCTACGATCAAACTCAATCAATTTCAATTTTGGTCATGTCTCGGCAAAATACCAAGGCTATAGCCTTAGTTTTTGGCCAAAAATGCCTCATTTTCATCACTTTTCAATCTACAATCAAAATCAATCAATTTCAATTTTGGTCATTTGTCGGCAAAATACCAAGGCTATAGCCTTACTTTTTGGCCAAAAATGCCTCATTTTCATCACTTTTCAATCTACAATCAAAATCAATCATTTTCAATTTTGGTCATTTGTCGGCAAAATACCAAGGCTATAGCCTTACTTTTTTTTGCCACAAATGCCTCATTTTCATCACTTTTCAATCTACAATCAAAATCAATCAATTTCAATTGTGGTCATTTTTCGGCAAAATACCAAGGCTATAGCCTTACTTATTGGCCAAAAATGCCTCATTTTCATCACTTTTCAATCTACAATCAAAATCAATCAATTTCAATTTTGGTCATTTGTCGGCAAAATACCAAGGCTATAGCCTTACTTTTTGGCCAAAAATGCCTCATTTTCATCACTTTTCAATCTACAATCAAAATCAATCATTTTCAATTTTGGTCATTTGTCGGCAAATTACCAAGGCTATAGCCTTACTTTTTTTGCCACAAATGCCTCATTTTCATCACTTTTCAATCTACAATCAAAATCAATCAATTTCAATTTTGGTCATTTTTCGGCAAAATACCAAGGCTATAGCCTTACTTATTGGCCAAAAATGCCTCATTTTCATCACTTTTCAATCTACAATCAAAATCAATCAATTTCAATTTTGGTCATTTGTCGGCAAAATACCAAGGCTATAGCCTTACCTTTTGGCCAAAAATGCCTCATTTTCATCACTTTTCAATCTACGATCAAAATCAATCCATTTCAATTTTGGTCATTTTTCGGCAAAATACCAAGGCTATAGCCTTACGTTTTGGTCACAAATGCCTCATTTTCATCACTTTTCAATCTACAATCAAAATCAATCAATTTCAATTTTGGTCATTTTTCGGCAAAATACCAAGGCTATAGCCTTACTTTTTGGCCAAAAATGCCTCATTTTCATCACTTTTCAATCTACAATCAAAATCAATCAATTTCAATTTTGGTCATTTTTCGGCAAAATACCAAGGCTATAGCCTTACTTTTTGGCCAAAAATGCCTCATTTTCATCACTTTTCAATCTACAATCAAAATCAATCAATTTCAATTTTGGTCATTTCTCGGCAAAATACCAAGGCTATAGCCTTACCTTTTGGCCAAAAATGCCTCATTTTCATCACTTTTCAATCTACAATCAAAATCAATCAATTTCAATTTTGGTCATTTTTCGGCATAATACCAAGGCTATAGCCTTACTTTTTGGCCAAAAATGCCTCATTTTCATCACTTTTCAATCTACAATCAAAATCAATCAATTTCAATTTTGGTCATTTTTCGGCAAAATACCAAGGCTATAGCCTTACTTTTTGGCCAAAAATGCCTCATTTTCATCAATTGTCAATCTACAATCAAAATGAATCAATTTCAATTTTGGTCATGTCTCGGCAAAATACCAAGGCTATAGCCTTAGTTTTTGGCCAAAAATGCCTCATTTTCATCACTTTTCAATCTACAATCAAAATCAATCAATTTCAATTTTGGTCATTTGTCGGCAAAATACCAAGGCTATAGCCTTACTTTTTGGCCAAAAATGCCTCATTTTCATCACTTTTCAATCTACAATCAAAATCAATCATTTTCAATTTTGGTCATTTGTCGGCAAAATACCAAGGCTATAGCCTTACTTTTTTTTGCCACAAATGCCTCATTTTCATCACTTTTCAATCTACAATCAAAATCAATCAATTTCAATTGTGGTCATTTTTCGGCAAAATACCAAGGCTATAGCCTTACTTATTGGCCAAAAATGCCTCATTTTCATCACTTTTCAATCTACAATCAAAATCAATCAATTTCAATTTTGGTCATTTGTCGGCAAAATACCAAGGCTATAGCCTTACTTTTTGGCCAAAAATGCCTCATTTTCATCACTTTTCAATCTACAATCAAAATCAATCATTTTCAATTTTGGTCATTTGTCGGCAAATTACCAAGGCTATAGCCTTACTTTTTTTTGCCACAAATGCCTCATTTTCATCACTTTTCAATCTACAATCAAAATCAATCAATTTCAATTTTGGTCATTTTTCGGCAAAATACCAAGGCTATAGCCTTACTTATTGGCCAAAAATGCCTCATTTTCATCACTTTTCAATCTACAATCAAAATCAATCAATTTCAATTTTGGTCATTTGTCGGCAAAATACCAAGGCTATAGCCTTACCTTTTGGCCAAAAATGCCTCATTTTCATCACTTTTCAATCTACGATCAAAATCAATCCATTTCAATTTTGGTCATTTTTCGGCAAAATACCAAGGCTATAGCCTTACGTTTTGGTCACAAATGCCTCATTTTCATCACTTTTCAATCTACAATCAAAATCAATCAATTTCAATTTTGGTCATTTTTCGGCAAAATACCAAGGCTATAGCCTTACTTTTTGGCCAAAAATGCCTCATTTTCATCACTTTTCAATCTACAATCAAAATCAATCAATTTCAATTTTGGTCATTTTTCGGCAAAATACCAAGGCTATAGCCTTACTTTTTGGCCAAAAATGCCTCATTTTCATCACTTTTCAATCTACAATCAAAATCAATCAATTTCAATTTTGGTCATTTCTCGGCAAAATACCAAGGCTATAGCCTTACCTTTTGGCCAAAAATGCCTCATTTTCATCACTTTTCAATCTACAATCAAAATCAATCAATTTCAATTTTGGTCATTTTTCGGCATAATACCAAGGCTATAGCCTTACTTTTTGGCCAAAAATGCCTCATTTTCATCACTTTTCAATCTACAATCAAAATCAATCAATTTCAATTTTGGTCATTTTTCGGCAAAATACCAAGGCTATAGCCTTACTTTTTGGCCAAAAATGCCTCATTTTCATCAATTGTCAATCTACAATCAAAATGAATCAATTTCAATTTTGGTCATTTTTCGGCAAAATACCAAGGCTATAGCCTTACTTTTTGGCCAACATTGCCTCATTTTCATCACTTTTCAATCTACAATCAAAATCAATCAATTTCAATTTTGGTCATTTGTCGGCAAAATACCAAGGCTATAGCCTTACTTTTTGGCCAAAAATGCCTAATTTTCATCACTTTTCAATCTACAATCAAAATCAATCATTTTCAATTTTGGTCATTTGTCGGCAAAATACCAAGGCTATAGCCTTACCTTTTGGCCAAAATTGCCTCATTTTCATCACTTTTCAATCTACAATCAAAATCAATCAATGTCAATTTTGGTCATTTTTCGGCAAAATACCAAGGCTATAGCCTTACTTTTTGGCCAAAATTGCCTCATTTTCATCACTTTTCAATCTACGATCAAACTCAATCAATTTCAATTTTGGTCATTTCTCGGCAAAATACCAAGGCTATAGCCTTACTTTTTGGCCAAAAATGCCTCATTTTCATCACTTTTCAATCTACAATCAAAATCAATCATTTTCAATTTTGGTCATTTGTCGGCAAAATACCAAGGCTATAGCCTTACTTTTTGGCCAAAAATGCCTCATTTTCATCAATTGTCAATCTACAATCAAAATGAATCAATTTCAATTTTGGTCATGTCTCGGCAAAATACCAAGGCTATAGCCTTAGTTTTTGGCCAAAAATGCCTCATTTTCATCACTTTTCAATCTACAATCAAAATCAATCAATTTCAATTTTGGTCATTTGTCGGCAAAATACCAAGGCTATAGCCTTACTTTTTGGCCAAAAATGCCTCATTTTCATCACTTTTCAATCTACAATCAAAGTCAATCATTTTCAATTTTGGTCATTTGTCGGCAAAATACCAAGGCTATAGCCTTACTTTTTTTTGCCACAAATGCCTCATTTTCATCACTTTTCAATCTACAATCAAAATCAATCAATTTCAATTGTGGTCATTTTTCGGCAAAATACCAAGGCTATAGCCTTACTTATTGGCCAAAAATGCCTCATTTTCATCACTTTTCAATCTACAATCAAAATCAATCAATTTCAATTTTGGTCATTTGTCGGCAAAATACCAAGGCTATAGCCTTACTTTTTGGCCAAAAATGCCTCATTTTCATCACTTTTCAATCTACAATCAAAATCAATCATTTTCAATTTTGGTCATTTGTCGGCAAATTACCAAGGCTATAGCCTTACTTTTTTTTGCCACAAATGCCTCATTTTCATCACTTTTCAATCTACAATCAAAATCAATCAATTTCAATTTTGGTCATTTTTCGGCAAAATACCAAGGCTATAGCCTTACTTATTGGCCAAAAATGCCTCATTTTCATCACTTTTCAATCTACAATCAAAATCAATCAATTTCAATTTTGGTCATTTGTCGGCAAAATACCAAGGCTATAGCCTTACCTTTTGGCCAAAAATGCCTCATTTTCATCACTTTTCAATCTACGATCAAAATCAATCCATTTCAATTTTGGTCAATTTTCGGCAAAATACCAAGGCTATAGCCTTACGTTTTGGTCACAAATGCCTCATTTTCATCACTTTTCAATCTACAATCAAAATCAATCAATTTCAATTTTGGTCATTTTTCGGCAAAATACCAAGGCTATAGCCTTACTTTTTGGCCAAAAATGCCTCATTTTCATCACTTTTCAATCTACAATCAAAATCAATCAATTTCAATTTTGGTCATTTTTCGGCAAAATACCAAGGCTATAGCCTTACTTTTTGGCCAAAAATGCCTCATTTTCATCACTTTTCAATCTACAATCAAAATCAATCAATTTCAATTTTGGTCATTTCTCGGCAAAATACCAAGGCTATAGCCTTACCTTTTGGCCAAAAATGCCTCATTTTCATCACTTTTCAATCTACAATCAAAATCAATCAATTTCAATTTTGGTCATTTTTCGGCATAATACCAAGGCTATAGCCTTACTTTTTGGCCAAAAATGCCTCATTTTCATCACTTTTCAATCTACAATCAAAATCAATCAATTTCAATTTTGGTCATTTTTCGGCAAAATACCAAGGCTATAGCCTTACTTTTTGGCCAAAAATGCCTCATTTTCATCAATTGTCAATCTACAATCAAAATGAATCAATTTCAATTTTGGTCATTTTTCGGCAAAATACCAAGGCTATAGCCTTACTTTTTGGCCAACATTGCCTCATTTTCATCACTTTTCAATCTACAATCAAAATCAATCAATTTCAATTTTGGTCATTTGTCGGCAAAATACCAAGGCTATAGCCTTACTTTTTGGCCAAAAATGCCTAATTTTCATCACTTTTCAATCTACAATCAAAATCAATCATTTTCAATTTTGGTCATTTGTCGGCAAAATACCAAGGCTATAGCCTTACCTTTTGGCCAAAATTGCCTCATTTTCATCACTTTTCAATCTACAATCAAAATCAATCAATGTCAATTTTGGTCATTTTTCGGCAAAATACCAAGGCTATAGCCTTACTTTTTGGCCAAAATTGCCTCATTTTCATCACTTTTCAATCTACGATCAAACTCAATCAATTTCAATTTTGGTCATTTCTCGGCAAAATACCAAGGCTATAGCCTTACTTTTTGGCCAAAAATGCCTCATTTTCATCACTTTTCAATCTACAATCAAAATCAATCATTTTCAATTTTGGTCATTTGTCGGCAAAATACCAAGGCTATAGCCTTACTTTTTGGCCAAAAATGCCTCATTTTCATCAATTGTCAATCTACAATCAAAATCAATCAATTTCAATTTTGGTCATTTTTCGGCAAAATACCAAGGCTATAGCCTTACTTTTTGGCCAAAAATGCCTCATTTTCATCACTTTTCAATCTACAATCAAAATCAATCAATTTCAATTTTGGTCATTTTTCGGCAAAATACCAAGGCTATAGCCTTACTTTTTGGCCAAAAATGCCTAATTTTCATCACTTTTCAATCTACAATCAAAATCAATCATTTTCAATTTTGGTCATTTGTCGGCAAAATACCAAGGCTATAGCCTTACCTTTTGGCCAAAATTGCCTCATTTTCATCACTTTTCAATCTACAATCAAAATCAATCAATGTCAATTTTGGTCATTTTTCGGCAAAATACCAAGGCTATAGCCTTACTTTTTGGCCAAAATTGCCTCATTTTCATCACTTTTCAATCTACAATCAAAATCAATCAATTTCAATTTTGGTCATTTTTCGGCAAAATACCAAGGCTATAGCCTTACTTTTTGGCCAAACATGCCTCATTTTCATCACTTTTCAATCTACAATCAAAATCAATCATTTTCAATTTTGGTCATTTGTCGGCAAAATACCAAGGCTATAGCCTTACTTTTTTTTGCCACAAATGCCTCATTTTCATCACTTTTCAATCTACAATCAAAATCAATCAATTTCAATTTTGGTCATTTTTCGGCAAAATACCAAGGCTATAGCCTTACTTATTGGCCAAAAATGCCTCATTTTCATCACTTTTCAATCTACAATCAAAATCAATCAATTTCAATTTTGGTCATTTGTCGGCAAAATACCAAGGCTATAGCCTTACTTTTTGGCCAAAAATGCCTCATTTTCATCACTTTTCAATCTACAATCAAAATCAATCATTTTCAATTTTGGTCATTTGTCGGCAAATTACCAAGGCTATAGCCTTACTTTTTTTTGCCACAAATGCCTCATTTTCATCACTTTTCAATCTACAATCAAAATCAATCAATTTCAATTTTGGTCATTTTTCGGCAAAATACCAAGGCTATAGCCTTACTTATTGGCCAAAAATGCCTCATTTTCATCACTTTTCAATCTACAATCAAAATCAATCAATTTCAATTTTGGTCATTTGTCGGCAAAATACCAAGGCTATAGCCTTACCTTTTGGCCAAAAATGCCTCATTTTCATCACTTTTCAATCTACGATCAAAATCAATCAATTTCAATTTTGGTCATTTTTCGGCAAAATACCAAGGCTATAGCCTTACGTTTTGGTCACAAATGCCTCATTTTCATCACTTTTCAATCTACAATCAAAATCAATCAATTTCAATTTTGGTCATTTTTCGGCAAAATACCAAGGCTATAGCCTTACTTTTTGGCCAAAAATGCCTCATTTTCATCACTTTTCAATCTACAATCAAAATCAATCAATTTCAATTTTGGTCATTTTTCGGCAAAATACCAAGGCTATAGCCTTACTTTTTGGCCAAAAATGCCTCATTTTCATCACTTGTCAATCTACAATCAAAATCAATCAATTTCAATTTTGGTCATTTCTCGGCAAAATACCAAGGCTATAGCCTTACCTTTTGGCCAAAAATGCCTCATTTTCATCACTTTTCAATCTACGATCAAAATCAATCAATTTCAATTTTGGTCATTTTTCGGCAAAATACCAAGGCTATAGCCTTACGTTTTGGTCACAAATGCCTCATTTTCATCACTTTTCAATCTACAATCAAAATCAATCAATTTCAATTTTGGTCATTTGTCGGCAAAATACCAAGGCTATAGCCTTACTTTTTGGCCAAAATTGCCTCATTTTCATCACTTTTCAATCTACAATCAAAATCAATCAATTTCAATTTTGGTCATTTTTCGGCAAAATACCAAGGCTATAGCCTTACTTTTTGGCCAAAAATGCCTCATTTTCATCACTTTTCAATCTACAATCAAAATCAATCAATTTCAATTTTGGTCATTTTTCGGCAAAATACCAAGGCTATAGCCTTACTTTTTGGCCAAAAATGCCTCATTTTCATCACTTTTCAATCTACAATCAAAATCAATCAATTTCAATTTTGGTCATTTCTCGGCAAAATACCAAGGCTATAGCCTTACCTTTTGGCCAAAAATGCCTCATTTTCATCACTTTTCAATCTACAATCAAAATCAATCAATTTCAATTTTGGTCATTTTTCGGCAAAATACCAAGGCTATAGCCTTACTTTTCGGCCACAATTGCCTCATTTTCATCACTTTTCAATCTACAATCAAAATCAATCAATTTCAATTTTGGTCATTTCTCGGCAAAATACCAAGGCTATAGCCTTACTTTTTGGCCAAAATTGCCTCATTTTCATCACTTTTCAATCTACAATCAAAATCAATCAATTTCAATTTTGGTCATTTGTCGGCAAAATACCAAGGCTATAGCCTTACCTTTTGGCCAAAAATGCCTCATTTTCATCACTTTTCAATCTACGATCAAAATCAATCAATTTCAATTTTGGTCATTTTTCGGCAAAATACCAAGGCTATAGCCTTACGTTTTGGTCACAAATGCCTCATTTTCATCACTTTTCAATCTACAATCAAAATCAATCAATTTCAATTTTGGTCATTTTTCGGCAAAATACCAAGGCTATAGCCTTACTTTTTGGCCAAAAATGCCTCATTTTCATCACTTTTCAATTTACAATCAAAATCAATCAATTTCAATTTTGGTCATTTTTCGGCAAAATACCAAGGCTATAGCCTTACTTTTTGGCCAAAAATGCCTCATTTTCATCACTTTTCAATCTACAATCAAAATCAATCAATTTCAATTTTGGTCATTTCTCGGCAAAATACCAAGGCTATAGCCTTACCTTTTGGCCAAAAATGCCTCATTTTCATCACTTTTCAATCTACAATCAAAATCAATCAATGTCAATTTTGGTCATTTTTCGGCAAAATACCAAGGCTATAGCCTTACTTTTCGGCCAAAATTGCCTCAATGTCATCACTTTTCAATCTACGATCAAACTAAATCAATTTCAATTTTGGTCATTTCTCGGCAAAATACCAAGGCTATAGCCTTACTTTTTGGCCACAAATGCCTCATTTTCATCACTTTTCAATCTACAATCAAAATCAATCAATTTCAATTTTGGTCATTTCTCGGCAAAATACCAAGGCTATAGCCTTACTTTTTGGCCAAAATTGCCTCATTTTCATCACTTTTCAATCTACAATCAAAATCAATCAATTTCAATTTTGGTCATTTTTCGGCAAAATACCAAGGCTATAGCCTTACTTTTTGGCCAAAAATGCCTCATTTTCATCACTTTTCAATCTACAATCAAAATCAATCAATGTCAATTTTGGTCATTTTTCGGCAAAATACCAAGGCTATAGCCTTACTTTTTGGCCACAAATGCCTCATTTTCATCACTTTTCAATCTACAATCAAAATCAATCAATTTCAATTTTGGTCATTTGTCGGCAAAATACCAAGGCTATAGCCTTAGTTTTTGGCCACAAATGCCTCATTTTCATCACTTTTCAATCTACAATCAAAATCAATCAATTTCAATTTTGGTCATTTTTCGGCAAAATACCAAGGCTATAGCCTTACTTTTTGGCCAAAAATGCCTCATTTTCATCACTTTTCAATCTACAATCAAAATCAATCAATTTCAATTTTGGTCATTTCTCGGCAAAATACCAAGGCTATAGCCTTGCCTTTTGGCCAAAAATGCCTCATTTTCATCACTTTTCAATCTACAATCAAAATCAATCAATTTCAATTTTGGTCATTTCTCGGCAAAATACCAAGGCTATAGCCTTACTTTTTGGCCACAAATGCCTCATTTTCATCACTTTTCAATCTACAATCAAAATCAATCAATTTCAATTTTGGTCATTTCTCGGCAAAATACCAAGGCTATAGCCTTACTTTTTGGCCAAAATTGCCTCATTTTCATCACTTTTCAATCTACAATCAAAATCAATCAATTTCAATTTTGGTCATTTGTCGGCAAAATACCAAGGCTATAGCCTTACCTTTTGGCCAAAAATGCCTCATTTTCATCACTTTTCAATCTACGATCAAAATCAATCAATTTCAATTTTGGTCATTTTTCGGCAAAATACCAAGGCTATAGCCTTACGTTTTGGTCACAAATGCCTCATTTTCATCACTTTTCAATCTACAATCAAAATCAATCAATTTCAATTTTGGTCATTTTTCGGCAAAATACCAAGGCTATAGCCTTACTTTTTGGCCAAAAATGCCTCATTTTCATCACTTTTCAATCTACAATCAAAATCAATCAATTTCAATTTTGGTCATTTTTCGGCAAAATACCAAGGCTATAGCCTTACTTTTTGGCCAAAAATGCCTCATTTTCATCACTTTTCAATCTACAATCAAAATCAATCAATTTCAATTTTGGTCATTTCTCGGCAAAATACCAAGGCTATAGCCTTACTTTTTGGCCAAAAGTGCCTCATTTTCATCACTTTTCAATCTACAATCAAAATCAATCAATTTCAATTTTGGTCATTTTTCGGCAAAATACCAAGGCTATAGCCTTACTTTTTGGCCACAAATGCCTCATTTTCATCACTTTTCAATCTACAATCAAAATCAATCAATTTCAATTTTGGTCATTTCTCGGCAAAATACCAAGGCTATAGCCTTACCTTTTGGCCAAAAATGCCTCATTTTCATCACTTTTCAATCTACAATCAAAATCAATCAATTTCAATTTTGGTCATTTTTCGGCATAATACCAAGGCTATAGCCTTACTTTTTGGCCAAAAATGCCTCATTTTCATCACTTTTCAATCTACAATCAAAATCAATCAATTTCAATTTTGGTCATTTTTCGGCAAAATACCAAGGCTATAGCCTTACTTTTTGGCCAAAAATGCCTCATTTTCATCACTTTTCAATCTACAATCAAAATCAATCATTTTCAATTTTGGTCATTCGTCGGCAAAATACCAAGGCTATAGCCTTACTTTTTGGCCAAAATTCCCTCATTTTCATCACTTTTCAATCTACAATCAAAATCAATCAATGTCAATTTTGGTCATTTTTCGGCAAAATACCAAGGCTATAGCCTTACTTTTCGGCCAAAATTGCCTCAATTTCATCACTTTTCAATCTACGATCAAACTCAATCAATTTCAATTTTGGTCATTTCTCGGCAAAATACCAAGGCTATAGCCTTACTTTTTGGCCACAAATGCCTCATTTTCATCACTTTTCAATCTACAATCAAAATCAATCAATTTCAATTTTGGTCATTTCTCGGCAAAATACCAAGGCTATAGCCTTACTTTTTGGCCAAAATTGCCTCATTTTCATCACTTTTCAATCTACAATCAAAATCAATCAATTTCAATTTTGGTCATTTTTCGGCAAAATACCAAGGCTATAGCCTTACTTTTTGGCCAAAAATGCCTCATTTTCATCACTTTTCAATCTACAATCAAAATCAATCAATTTCAATTTTGGTCATTTCTCGGCAAAATACCAAGGCTATAGCCTTACTTTTTGGCCAAAAGTGCCTCATTTTCATCACTTTTCAATCTACAATCAAAATCAATCAATGTCAATTTTGGTCATTTTTCGGCAAAATACCAAGGCTATAGCCTTACTTTTTGGCCACAAATGCCTCATTTTCATCACTTTTCAATCTACAATCAAAATCAATCAATTTCAATTTTGGTCATTTTTCGGCAAAATACCAAGGCTATAGCCTTACTTTTTGGCCACAAATGCCTCATTTTCATCACTTTTCAATCTACAATCAAAATCAATCAATTTCAATTTTGGTCATTTTTCGGCAAAATACCAAGGCTATAGCCTTACTTTTTGCCCAAAAATGCCTCATTTTCATCACTTTTCAATCTACAATCAAAATCAATCAATTTCAATTTTGGTCATATTTCGGCAAAATACCAAGGCTATAGCCTTACTTTTTGGCCACAAATGCCTCATTTTCATCACTTTTCAATCTACAATCAAAATCAATCAATTTCAATTCTGGTCATTTTTCGGCAACATACCAAGGCTATAGCCTTACTTTTTGGCCAAAAATGCCTCATTTTCATCACTTTTCAATCTACAATCAAAATCAATCAATTTCAATTTTGGTCATTTCTCGGCAAAATACCAAGGCTATAGCCTTACCTTTTGGCCAAACATGCCTCATTTTCATCACTTTTCAATCTACAATCAAAATCAATCAATTTCAATTTTGGTCATTTCTCGGCAAAATACCAAGGCTATAGCCTTACTTATTGGCCAAAAATGCCTCATTTTCATCACTTTTCAATCTACAATCAAAATCAATCAATTTCAATTTTGGTCATTTTTCGGCAAAATACCAAGGCTATAGCCTTACTTTTTGGCCAAAAATGCCTCATTTTCATCACTTTTCAATCTACAATCAAAATCAATCATTTTCAATTTTGGTCATTTGTCGGCAAAATACCAAGGCTATAGCCTTACTTTTTTTTGCCACAAATGCCTCATTTTCATCACTTTTCAATCTACAATCAAAATCAATCAATTTCAATTTTGGTCATTTTTCGGCAAAATACCAAGGCTATAGCCTTACTTATTGGCCAAAAATGCCTCATTTTCATCACTTTTCAATCTACAATCAAAATCAATCAATTTCAATTTTGGTCATTTGTCGGCAAAATACCAAGGCTATAGCCTTACCTTTTGGCCAAACATGCCTCATTTTCATCACTTTTCAATCTACGATCAAAATCAATCAATTTCAATTTTGGTCATTTTTCGGCAAAGTACCAAGGCTATAGCCTTACGTTTTGGTCAAAAATGCCTCATTTTCATCACTTTTCAATCTACAATCAAAATCAATCAATTTCAATTTTGGTCATTTTTCGGCAAAATACCAAGGCTATAGCCTTACTTTTTGGCCAAAAATGCCTCAGTGTCATCACTTTTCAATCTACAATCAAAATCAATCAATTTCAATTTTGGTCATTTTTCGGCAAAATACCAAGGCTATAGCCTTACTTTTTGGCCAAAAATGCCTCATTTTCATCACTTTTCAATCTACAATCAAAATCAATCATTTTCAATTTTGGTCATTTCTCGGCAAAATACCAAGGCTATAGCCTTACTTTTTTTTGCCACAAATGCCTCATTGTCATCACTTTTCAATCTACAATCAAAATCAATCAATTTCAATTTTGGTCATTTCTCGGCAAAATACCAAGGCTATAGCCTTACTTTTTGGCCAAAAATGCCTCATTTTCATCACTTTTCAATCTACAATCAAAATCAATCAATTTCAATTTTGGTCATTTTTCGGCAAAATACCAAGGCTATAGCCTTACCTTTTGGCCAAAAATGCCTCATTTTCATCACTTTTCAATCTACAATCAAAATCAATCAATTTCAATTTTGGTCATTTTTCGGCAAAATACCAAGGCTATAGCCTTACTTTTTGGCCAAAAATGCCTCATTTTCATCACTTTTCAATCTACAATCAAAATCAATCAATTTCAATTTTGGTCATTTTTCGGCAAAATACCAAGGCTATAGCCTTACTTTTTGGCCAAAAATGCCTCATTTTCATCACTTTTCAATCTACAATCAAAATCAATCATTTTCAATTTTGGTCATTTGTCGGCAAAATACCAAGGCTATAGCCTTACTTTTTTTTGCCACAAATGCCTCATTTTCATCACTTTTCAATCTACAATCAAAATCAATCAATTTCAATTTTGGTCATTTCTCGGCAAAATACCAAGGCTATAGCCTTACTTTTTGGCCAAAAATGCCTCATTTTCATCACTTTTCAATCTACAATCAAAATCAATCAATTTCAATTTTGGTCATTTTTCGGCAAAATACCAAGGCTATAGCCTTACCTTTTGGCCAAAAATGCCTCATTTTCATCACTTTTCAATCTACAATCAAAATCAATCAATTTCAATTTTGGTCATTTTTCGGCAAAATACCAAGGCTATAGCCTTACTTTTTGGCCAAAAATGCCTCATTTTCATCACTTTTCAATCTACAATCAAAATCAATCAATTTCAATTTTGGTCATTTTTCGGCAAAATACCAAGGCTATAGCCTTACTTTTTGGCCAAAAATGCCTCATTTTCATCACTTTTCAATCTACAATCAAAATCAATCATTTTCAATTTTGGTCATTTGTCGGCAAAATACCAAGGCTATAGCCTTACTTTTTTTTGCCACAAATGCCTCATTTTCATCACTTTTCAATCTACAATCAAAATCAATCAATTTCAATTTTGGTCATTTTTCGGCAAAATACCAAGGCTATAGCCTTACTTATTGGCCAAAAATGCCTCATTTTCATCACTTTTCAATCTACAATCAAAATCAATCAATTTCAATGTTGGTCATTTTTCGGCAAAATACCAAGGCTATAGCCTTACGTTGTGGTCAAAAATGCCTCATTTTCATCACTTTTCATTCTACAATCAAAATCAATCAATTTCAATTTTGGTCATTTTTCGGCAAAATACCAAGGCTATAGCCTTACTTTTTGGCCAAAAATGCCTCATTTTCATCACTTTTCAATCTACAATCAAAATCAATCAATTTCAATTTTGGTCATTTTTCGGCAAAATACCAAGGCTATAGCCTTACTTTTTGGCCAAAAATGCCTCATTTTCATCACTTTTCAATCTACAATCAAAATCAATCAATTTCAATTTTGGTCATTTCTCGGCAAAATACCAAGGCTATAGCCTTACGTTTTGGCCAAAACTGGCTCATTTATATATATATATATATATATATATATATATATATATATATATATATATATATATATATATATATATATATATATATATATATATATATATATATATATATATATATATATATACCATCAGTAGCTAGCGAGTAACCAGGATGTCTCCTTTTTCGGTGTAGACATAAAGGTTGATATAATGTTCAGAAAAACCAGGAGAAAATTAAAATTTGCCACCACCTGGGATCGAACCATGGTCTCTGCCATTCCGGGGAAGCGTCGTAACCACTAGACCATAGTGGCATATATATATATATATATATATTATTTATATATAACTGAGCCATTCTTGGCCAAGAAGTAAGGCTATAGTCTCGGTAGTTTGCCGACAAATGACCAAAATTGAAATTGATTGATTTTGATTGTAGATTGAAAAGTGATGAGAATGAGCCAGTTTTGGCCATCAGAGATCACTGAATCAGAGCCGTATTCGTATAGTATATAAATATATATGAGAAAACGAGTCAAAAATATACTTTACTTGAATTATATACGGTTTGATAAATATCGTCATCAGTACTCCTCATCTTCATCGGGTCATCAGTACTTAAATTATAGACGTTTCGATAAATATCTTCATCGTGTACTGATGAAGATATTGATCGAAACGTCTATAATTTAAGTAAAGTATATTTGTCACTCGTTATATTCAAGCAGACGTAAAATTCTCGTTAAATGAAACTTGGAAAAGATGTACACGTATGTCAAAACAGCACAACTCGTCAGAATATTGTCCTTGTAGATATTGCAGTTCTTAGTGCAAGACATCTCTACGCTTTCTGACAGGAGTCATAAATAATATAATACTAACATAAATTGGTTTCCACATATATGAAGTCCAATGTCATATCATGCACGTTAATAGAATCATATGATAGTGGACACTCCAACAACAAATCTTGATGAAGTAACTAGCAATAAAACAAATCTTATCAACTAGCACGTTTCCTTTTCTAAATACAACTAATAAAATCTGATGAAAAATACAAATCTGAAAGCAAAACACACCAATTAATTGTCAAAGGCTACATTAAAAAGAATGCAAGAGTGGCTTGGAATGAATAAAGTTTGGTGAGATAAAGTTCGCGAAGTAGGTAGTGGAACTTGGAAGGGTGTGATTGGGCAGGTCGTTTGGTGGTTTGAGCCCATTTTAGTTTAAAGCACACAGCTTGCCATGATACAAAATCAAACGGCAGAATAACTCAACCGGTTGAAAGTATTTATCACGGAAATGATATCATGAAACTTGGAGCCAGTTCACAGTGTCAAAAGCCAAAAACTGGACAAGCTAGGAATCGATTATGTATTTTGGGGGTCCTTTCCATCTAATAAACAGGAGTGTGCTGACTGAGGGGCGGAGGGGGTTACTCCCCCCATGTCTATGATACTGTAATATAGAACATTCATAATGCATTAGAAACTCACTCAACAATCTTGCCCCTCACTACAGAAACGCGACAGAATGTGATGAATTCTTAAAGTAATCCTTAAGATTGAGTAGCCAGTGAACAAGGTAGTCTACTTTCTGTTCCCCAGTTGTGTAGCTACGGAGGCTCCTTGGGGTATATGCCCCTACAATTTTCTTCAAAAGGATCAAAGTGCCCTTTTTCTTGGAAAACTGTGAAGATGATTAGTGGATTTTTGATAGTAGATCTACCTACAATTCTCACTAAATTTGAAAGTAGCGAAATCAGGAGACACCTTTAATATTTCTTCCGCATCGAAATCTGAAAACTCCATACTCCAAGTTCTATTGCCCTTAACAATTTTCAGTGTGCTATTGTCGGTAGATAAGATTCCTGTCTTGCAAAATTCCTAGTTGCGTGTCTATAGCCCCCATATAATGCTATAACTACTCACATTTCAATAGATCTCGTTGAAGCATCCCAGATGGGGGAAAAGCGGGCAACTCATTTAAAATATCCCCAACTTGGTCATGATAAAGATGGGCAAATACTATGTAAAGTGTGCAATTTCACGAGGGGCTACAACAGCATAGAGTGTAACATTCGCAAACTTTACTGGGAATATTCTGTCGCAATGCCAATCGTCTGCAAGGCAACGAATGCTGCATCTTTTTCTGCTTCTTTCTTAGTCTTGTTAAAGGAGCCTCTATATTCTCTTCCTTCCACGATAACTGTAGAAACAAACCCAGATTTTCCATCGACGAGTTGAGAAACAGTTCGGTAATTGGGTAGCTTGCATTTCTTTGATTGTACATACTCTTGCAAGGTGTTTTTGTAGTTTTCATTTGGACTCTTTGGAGCTACAAACGTGGATGCAAATTGAAATCCGAAAAGATCAACTAGTTTTAAGGATGCTCAATGATTATAGATATCATTTGGGGAAAAGACATCCTGTTTCAATAGATATAAACGTTACCAATTGTAGGTCTATCGTTAAGAGAAGTATTTCAGAACAGTCGCCAAGTATAGCAGATTAGAGCAGCTGCCAAGGCCAGCACGTCAGAACAGTTGGCGAGGGCATTCTTTTAACATAAAAGCAGCCACTAAGAGTAGTCTTTCAGAAACGTAATACAGAGAATAATCTATATACAGGTAATATCTTGCAAAGTATTAGGAGCACTTTTGGGGTGGCAAGGGGCGAATCAATTTCTGTTCAATCGTAAATAAACTTGCTAGCCGAATAAAGTCCCACTTCAAAGGGCACAATAATCAAATAGATAATAGCGAATGAGACAAAGAAAATCTACAAAAACAATTTATATTCAAGTCGGTTCTCCCGGCAAAAAGACTGCATCGAGACAATCACAAAACAAAAATTTTGACTGCAAAACAGTATTAAATCTCATGATGAAAACGGGGGTAAAAAGGAGGCATTTCTCTCTATAACTCTTCAACATTCTTGAAACATTCTAGTTATAACTGAAACAGGCCAGTAGGATGAAGCTAGACACAATCAGCAATAGAGCATATTCGATGTTATAGATGTTTAATATGTAAGTCATCTTCAGTAACTGTGGAAACAAACATCGTATCAAGTTAAACACTGAACAATGGAAATGGTAGCAAAGACGCTACAACGTTATAAGGAGAGAGTTCTACCTTTTTCATCGCCTATAACATCCTGAAATTTATCCTCAAGCCACAGTTTCCTTTGGCATTTAAAAGAATTAACGGTAGATGCAGACTTACCAGCTTTGGGTCCGTTCGCACGTCCAACGTAGCCATCTGGTGGGTTAGAGATATGTCCGAGTTCATACATTGCAATATGTGCAGCATCTTGTTCAGCTTGTTTCTTTTTAGCAAATGTTTTCTTCGATGAAAATGTACGTCCATCAAATGTTACAGAAGCCATATAGTTCTTAGCCGCCCCACTCACAATATATTCTGGCATCTTTAGCTTTTGCTTCTGTGCTATTTCTTGCAACTTGCTCTTCATTGATGCACAACTCCCAGTGTCCATAAATTGAATCTTGTTTGACGAATCTGGAGCATTTGGGGTCTGTGATTTCCGCTTTTTAGCTGTCAACAGTAAGACAAAAATAAACGTAAAATTGGAGGAACTCTTTTACTACTTACTTGCCCCAGTGAATCTCAGTGAAGTAAAACAAGGCTTCAATAATCAAGAAAAACAAAATTCAATTTTACTCTCTAGGAACTATCAGTTCTGGATATTCTGGAGGTTGACCTCTCACGATTCTCAGCTACATATCAAAATTATTTACAGATGCAGTCATGCCCATGATGGTGGGGGTATTATGGAGGGGGCACTTGCTCCACACTTCTGGCAAAAGAAAGTCAATTAAGATCGAATATGAGCATTTCCGTCAAAAATACTTTCCTCCAGGTGCTCTACTTTAAAAAACAACTCACAAAATTATGAAAATCTGTTATCATTGTGAAAAGCATCGTATGTGGGAGATGTACTCTAAGCCAAAATAAAGAGCATGGCCCCAGAAAATTTCACAAATTGTACATACTTGGTAATGAAAAAATGCCAAAACAAGACTTCCAAGTATTATTTGATCACAGGGAAGATGGATCTTGAAGTACACGAGAGAAGGCCAGATATTATAACGGTAAATATAGACTTGAATTAAGCTCAAGCCATCATAATAGATTTAGCTAAAGCCAGTCGATGTAAGTATAAGAAACAAGGAAGAGGGAAAGATCATAAAGTACCAAGACCTTGCCAGAGAAATAAGAATGAAAAGCCAAAGTCATCCAAAATAGTAATTGATGCACTTGGTAGTGTAACAAATAGACTTAAATAATATCTGAAGAATGTAAGTGCAACAGCAAGGGTCAAGTAAATTCAGAAGTAAACCCTTTGAGTGACAGTGACAGGCACTTGATATCTAAGGGCACAAGATGTGATCTGAAATCTTGAAAATTACTTCGAAATGTTTATTCATTTGTGAGTTTGATTCATAATAAAAATAATAATGATAATAATAGAATAAAGGTTCATACATGGAAGTTGAACAGGACATGGTTCATTGAATTCTGCTGTGTCTGGTACTACTTGAATGTTCTTCAAAGCCTCAAATGCAACCCTCTGATTTGCTTCTTTTGCACTTGGCATTGCAACCTGCGATTTTGTCACATCTGAGCCAAATGAAACAGCCCCAATGAATCCACCATCTGTCTTTTCTATTTTGTACGATGGCACAGGCAAAAGTTTCTTTTGACAATATTCCTGTAGAATGTTCTTATATGATACGTTCTTTCCTTTGCACCATGCATTATCCATCTGCATAGTGCATGTCATCAACTCTGGTAAGGAAAAGGCAAACATTACATGATAATCTGCAACACATGAATGGCGTTCTTCTTAGCTTTTCTTGCTGTAAAGTGTTTTAATATTAATTATTCAGTGCTTTAGAATATATATTTATATACATATCAGTGCTCTATAAATGAATTTTAAAAAATTGGTTTTTTTGCTAAACTTCTCAATTCTTTGGGCTTTAATAACAATTCACAAAAACACATTCTGTCCCATCTTACCAACATTAATATTAGATGTACTTACAATATATTCTGCAACCACAATAAAACACGGACACACTCCAGTATATTAGAAATATGAGATTCATAAGTTCAAAGAATAGGAACTTGCAACAGTGTACAACAGAAATTTACTACCCAGTTCTTCAATTGACTAGAATTATAAGCCTAATCCTTATGTCTAAAAACAGTTTGACTTCCTACCTAAAATCCTTCACAAATCTGCAACAGCTCCATGCAAGAATAATAATTATTAGATATACAAAACTTATTATTGGAGTGTGTGTGTATGACAAACAGTGCACTTTCAATATAACCCAATTTAGTGCTAAATAATCACATAAGTATTGTTACACAAGGAATTATACTAAGCTGTAAAGTTATTATTAAAGGAAGTAAGAATTTAATCTATAAGGATTTTTTTTCCAAACTTTTAAATTTATTTCATTATATGGAAGCTATTGAGCAATCTAATACCTAGACACCTCCACAAACAGTTTGACTTTCGGTTAAAATTACTAGTGCAAAGGTGCTGTGAGGTGTTTTTAAAGGACTCATTAAGACTTCCAGCACTACTGAACAATTGGACTTTGACATTGGTTTGCATTTAATTCATATGGCACTATCTCACTGTATTTGTTGTTTTTCATTTTGAGTGTTTTTGTGAACCAAGCTGAAAGGTCAAAACATGTCTGTTCATTTTAGTCCTCCTTTGTGGTTTTCTGAAGAACACAATATATAGTAAAAATTTTAAACCAAAAGCAACAAACCTAATTACTTCGCATAAAACAGACTATTCTTGACAAATACTAGCTTAAAGTCTCATATGAAACAGAATAAATTTTCATAAAAAAGTTAAAGGTATGTTGAATGCTTAAAGTGAACTTCAAAGCATGAAAAAAATCCTAAGCATTTAGTGGAAAAAGAAGTCTATTCAAAATAAAATGTACTAGCATTCATGTTGTTATATAATTCATACTAATAACAGCAGCTGCATGAGGATCTGTAATACCTTTCCCTAAAAAGATCACTAGGAACATTGTAGCATGAAGCAAGGGGTTGCCATCTTTAAAAAGGTTAAGAGGGGATATGTTGCAGGTTACTTTCATAGGTTATGCCCTTGACTACATCTTTGATAAATGAAAACATTTTCACTGTTCAAATTTCAATACATGAAAGGTTATCTGAAAGTTAAGTGTAACTTACAGAAAATATGCAGAAAGTTTTAATGGTGGGTTGGCTCACACTAACAAGTTAGGAATTCACCAAACTAACACTAACCTGCTGGAAAGGAAGCTGGCCCCACCTCCAAAAACTCTCTTCATTTCTACAAAGGGTGCTTTACCACCACATGGTAATGATACTACTTAAAAAAACCAATGAATATTATGGTTAGGATTACATACCAGGTGGGGAGTAATCACTATTTATTATCTTCCATCTGTTACCATCAAGTCTTTGGATCTGATTTTCACCTTGAAGTTTATATAATCTGGGCAGTATTTGGCCTTTTGCTTCAAACCCAAGGATGCTAACAAGATCATCAGTATGAAGGCCAGCTTCACCAGCATGTTGAAGGTTCTCAAGTATAGCTCTATTTACTGAAATAGGTTTAAGAATGCTATCTTCATGAGTAGATTCATCCCACATACTTCTTGAAAACATGATAGAAGTGTGGTTCCACACATTAAAAATAAAAAAAATAGCAAATCTAATATCTCTCTGCTACCAACTTCATTATATCTGTCTAAAATTATGAAATGATAAAAAAACAGTGAACATATCACGTGTATAATCATAATGAAACCTATAGCAGTTCAGCCATTGAAAAGTTGATGGTAAATTGAAACACACAACAAAAATACAGTCCTATATTCAAAGCCAATGTCAAAATGAAGGGTGAGAATACATTGAATGCACCAAGAAGTTAAATAGATGAAAGCCATAAAATTTTTCACTCAGACAAAAGATTACAAACATGCTATAGGTCATGTATTTTGATAATAACTTTTACATAACCTACTACAACATAAAACCAGAAGAATTTAACTCATTACTAGATTTTTGAAAATATTTGGGGGGTGCATTTGTGGTATATTTTGTGACCTTTGTAAGACAGAGTCAACAACTATCCATATTCTAGTTCCTAGAATTGTCCCCAACATATAAAAAACCACAGCCAAGGGCAGTACCCTGTCTTACAGGCACTCCCCAAAATACAGAATTATATATGGGAGAAGCTGTTACATTTATAGCATTGTTTAGACAACAATAGATAACTTTAGAAATGGTGCTGCAGTTGAGCTTTTATAATTATTGCTTGTAATCATAGAGTATTACTAGTAACAGGAAACATTGATTCCTTTCTGCAACATCCTGCACTGGTGTTAACCAGGCACAAATATGTACACTGAGCTCTTAAAAATGAAATTAGATGTGCAATAAACAAAGTTATCCAGCCAGAGTAGAGAGGAATGTAATGGATTGGATATTACATATTGAACAAATATATTTACACAATAATCAGAAATCACACACCCAACTGCACTATCTACACCGTAATCTACTTATTTCAAGAATGATATCATGAGATCATTCTAGTATGCTGACTATGTCTAAACATTAGAGTTCTTGAAAAATTACTGGAAAAACTAAAGCTCCCTATATACTTAAAAGATATAGAGGAGAATAATAATTCTGACTTATGACAATAAGTACAGCACCTCTCAGTAAGGCATGTCTCAGGAAAAGAAAATTATAACAGTTTGCACCGCCTCCATCAAAAATGGCCTGAGTGCAAAGGAGGGAATTGTGCAAATAAGTAAAAAGATGTCAGGACCTCCAAGGGCATTTCATCCTGCATTTCATCAAAACTAAAAGTCACTTGTCATTTCCAGGAGAACGAGAAAAACTTGAAAGCATGGAAGATTACTAGCTTACGATATAAACTGCTAATGCAATCCTAAGCCTATACTCCTTATCTATAGCCAGGAGAGCTGTCTGCGTTTCTTCCATAATGGTTTCTGTTGCTACTTCTTGAACGAAGGATGGTATACAAAGGCGTAACAGCATATAAGAGCAAAGATGGTACAATCACGCAAAATCTAGCACAAAACGATCTCCAAACTCTAACACGTAATAAATGACATAAAGGCTGGGATGTGTGCGGACATCCAATACAAAGGTAGTCATTTAGTCCTAATCAACACGTGCAAAGAAAATGTGATATTGCAATGTGATTGAGATTAGGTGAGATATCAACTCACTTGCTGCTAAGGATGTATCCATTCTTCTATAATGCCCGAAACACGAAGGTTGGAAGATAGAAAATTGAGAAGCTGGAGTGGGCCAAACACGGTCGCCTGAAATGGCGGCAACAACAACAGTTCCGATCGAGGCTTGTTCACCAAGAAATTGGTCACAGTTAGTACCTCGTGTTAGTGGTCCTGACCTTCTTCATTTCATTTCATTTCAAATAGTTGAGGAGGGTGGCTCTTCAGCAATGCTGATTTCCAAGGGGTCCCCATTACAAAATTATGATCTCATTTAATCCCACTCTTCATTTGCTTCCAAACCTTACCGTAAATCCTCGAATAAGCCCCCACATCCGAATAAGCCCCCAACTCGAATAAGCCCTCACCTAAAATAATCATTTTTGCAAATAAGCCCCCCTCGAATAAGCCCCCAGGGAAGCATAATTGTAGAATAATATCATATTTCAAGAAGCCCTCACAGGACAATAGCTATACAGTAGTACTTCCTTTGAATGGAGGCAAAAAAGCAAAGAGAAACGCGACTTTCGTAATAATAGAAGCATTATAATCTTTGCTAAATCTTCACACAACACATTGCTTCTGTAAATAGAAACTCAACATTTAGTTGATTGAGAAAATTATGTCGTTTTACATGTCAACCTTAGAGGAAAATGCCAGATTTTGAAATAAGCCCCCCTCGAATAAGCCCCCTCGAATAAACCCAAAAATTCATTTTTGCAAGTAAGCCCCCGGGGGCTTATTCGAGGATTTACGGTATCTGTCAATGGCTCGCGTGATAGGCGAAAATTTGCGTAGAAAATCGAACTTTCATTACACTTCGGTAGTAATGAACACATACATTCAGACAGAAAGACAGAAAGACAGACATACATACAGACGGACAGTTGAAATTTACGAGATCAAAATAGCTGAAATTTACCAGTAATTTATGATTAATGTAACTTTCAGGCCTTATGAAGGCTTAGACATTTTACGTATTTGAGTTTTCTTTAGAAAACAACATAAGTGTAAGTATCACTTATAGGGTCTTTGAATCATTGCACTACTATATAATGCCACTCAACAACTTTTCGGGGGTCTTTGAATCATTGCACTACTATATAATGCCACTCAACAACTTTTCGGGGGCCTTTGAATCATTGCACTACTATATAATGCCACTCAGCAACTTTTCGGGGAGTGTCAATTACACATATTTTAATTTCTATGATAAGAACACAGAATATACGAGTATTAATGCTCAAGATTGCTAAGATTTAAAAATGCTTTAGGAATATTCCTAGCCTCAAAATAAAAAAAGGTTTAAGAATATTGAGGCTCAGCGAAAAATTTGGCATTCTTATAAAAAAGTGTGTAATTACGCTCTTAAAACAAATGTACTGTATAATGTGTGAACATCAGTTGGTGAACATACCGCAATTCTACCAACTACACACACGTCCTAATCTGGGAAATTTCACCTACTTCCAAAGTGTCACAGCTAAGGATAGCTGGAGATGGTATAATGAAGTTGTTATCTACCAAATGACATATTTAGACTCAAGACTTTGAATTGATATGTTGATATTATGCATTTACAGCTACTGGATTTAATTTTATTTCTCTATCATATAAAATCGAAAAATTGTTTATAGATTTCTAAAAGGAGATTTAGTGTAATCCCTATTGTGGTTCAACTTTTCCTTCCTCTACGTAGCTGTACATTTATATGGTGTAGAACAAAAATGCAATTTTGCAAAAGTTGCACCAATATAAAAACTTTTAGATGTATATATATATATAGATATATATATAGCTAGTGAGAACAAGTTGATATCACTGAACACAGCAAAAAGTACATATTGTGGTCTAGTGGATTTGGCTTGTATATTATCTCTTAGATCTGAAATACCATTGATTTGTGATTGTTTAAATTACTATCTACCATTATGTTGCAGCCTCATTCTGAATTGGCAACTTGGCGCCAAATAAAAAGTCTTGCTGATGTCATACCATTGAGTAAAAAGTATGCGTAACTTATACTTACGCTTAGCTAAAACTGATTGTTTTGAAAGGCGAAATTTCAGCTTTTCTCAGTGAGTTTATGTATTAAGTCAAGCTGAAAGATCTGAGTCAAATATATGATTTCTGAGTAAAGAGTTGCATTTGGAGTTCGCATACCTTATTCACTAATTGAATGCAAAGGTTCACACAAGCAAGATCTATTACTTCAACAGTGTAAGCAGCCATCGCAACCAGAAGCCAGCCAGATACCAGTACATGTAACACATTTTCAGTTCAAATAACTACGGCAAAAGGCAAGTTATTCTTTTTTATGAAAATGAATGCACAACACAATAATGAAATCGAAAAACCATTTGCACAGCATTTCAAGCTAGCCCAAAAATTGGCTAAACACATTTTGCAATCTGAAAAATCACCTGAGTTTTCACTCTTGCAACTCTCAAACCTAGTTTAATCTTGCTAAATTAGAGATTTTGGCGCTTCTTCTTCCTTCCTATTCGAGACATTACTTAGACTATAGATTGAATAGCATTCAACAATATCATTTTCTGGAACTTTGATTGCAGATGGCAGATTGGGTTCATTGTAATGCATGCTTCAAGCACCCTTTCGAGATAAAAATCCAATTTCACCTAACTAACTGTGGACATATATTCTGCGACAATTGCATCCAACAAAGTAAGTTGTGAAATAGCCCTTGGCATAGCTGACACCTCATATTATTGCAAACGAGCTTGCATTTTTTTGATACGCAAATGACAAGGAAAGATTTTCTATATAGTAGCGTTTGAATTATACATCCTAATCAGCAGCCTACTCCCGAAACCGGTGCATTTGCATAAATGCCTAGCTATATCAGTTTTATTTACATCATATCTGTTGTCGCTCTTTCCGATCTAGAAGAATGACATATAGAGTAAACTCCTATGATTACTATAAATTTATATTTTATTTAAATTTAAGGCCCTCTTGCATAGACGTTTTTACTATTATCAATACATTTGATTTAAAGTATACTCAAAACAGCAATGACTGCATCTAGCAACAACAAAAAGATTAGGTTTGCTGGCGTCACTTATTGAGTAGGCGAACAAGTATTTTAAGGTGTCATAAAAAATAGAGTCTTTGAAGTGCATACTTTTAAAGAACTTTAATTCTCTTTCAGCGCCTAACTATTGCCAAATGTGTAAGCAAAAATGCAGCTGCATTTTGTTAACCAATAAGGTATTTACTCAATACTCTTATTAATAATTTTTTTGCTATATAAAAGAAAAATTGGTTTGAAAAAGCAACTTTTACTGAGCATTCCTGAAGACATTTTCGACAGACATTCATCACAGTAAAAAGACCAGCATGATTATCGAAATGAATCCCTCAAAATGTATACTTAATTCTGGACTTACCGCAACTTTCACCGTTCAAAGCATGTTTTTATGACTTGTATTAATTTGCTCTCAGCTCGCAACGATGTGCTAATATTGGAATCGTGGTGTATTCGCTGCTTATATATCGTTGCAATTTGAGAGCCAAATGGGCGAGCATAAGACAAATCTTCTAGCACGGAAATCCATATATAGTTAAGGAAACTTAACATTAATTCAAAAAGGTCACGTATTTTGAATCTAGAAAAAACTGTTGCCAATTTCGGTGTCGTCATGATTCTGGAAAAGTAGGACGATTGAGGGCGATTTAATTGTGCTCCATTCAACATTCATCAAAATCCTATGCCACCAAGGGAGCAATCTCCGTGTTTTTGCAAAACCACGCAAATGCAATGACTCTGTCATCTGCAACAATTGCTCAACAACTCAGATTGTACCAATAGCAATAGCATCTTTCCATCAATCTAATTTGCAATTCGCCAGTATCAAAGCTAGAAAACTGCTGCCATTTTCTCGGTCCGAAATTTCTACTCAATTCTCTATTCCAACAACTGAACAACAACATTGTTGGAACTACAAATGATAAAAGTAATGTTGAAAGTCACCATGCAATAACTTGAACTCTTACGATTGAGTTCCCTGTTTTTTCCCAATTCTTCCGTTAGATGAAACCGGATGTAGAAAAGTTCTTCACCCCACCAAAAGAATTGGTAAAACAGATAATGCAGGTAAGGGTAAAAATGGTTCATGTTTACAAAAATATGTGCTTGTGCGAGCTTATCAAAAACTAGTTAAATTTTAAATCTTCAGCACATTGAAAGGCCATTAGAATGTTCCTCTCTTGGAGAGAAAAATTATTTCGATTTGGGAATCAATCACGTAATACGTCTCAGAGTTATTCCACTTACCAGTTATTGAAAATATTAGGAAGTTATCCAGCTTTAAATGTTAGAGCACCAGTAACGTCTTCTCAGAGGCATTCATCAAGCATCGAATCATGTCTAGCTGGGTTCCATGTGGAAAAAGTGAAAAAAAATCAATGCATGTCAAATTGTGCTACTCGAAGCATCCAAGTAAAATGAAGAGAGTATTTTAACCAGAAGCTATGGATTCCTTTGACTTTCTTATTTCAATTGTTTATGAATTAAATAACTAATGAATGAGTGAACTAATGAATGAACTAATGAATTACTTTGTGACAGGTGTTGGATTTTCAAGAAGGCCACAGACAGAGATTAGCGAAGCATAAAATGAACATGGTATATAATTTATCTAAATTTCTAATCAGCGAAAGCTTGAAAGCATTTAATAATAATTAGACCATAAAGATATGGTCAATGAGGATATATAGAATGAGATTTTCTTGATCAGAATGATCCACAACATTTGAATTTAAACGAATTTTCACTGTCAATAACAAATGGAAAAATATATTCAATATTTTGTTTCACATACTGTTTAGATTACATCGAGCAAGAGCAGTATCAACAATGACAAGCAAGTATCAAGGTATATTACATGAAGTAGCATACCATAATCTAGCGTGCAGTGATAACCAACTTGCGCAGTGACATTGATAAAAAGGTCCTGTGCAGTGTTAAACAGTAATATGTTCAGTAATAAACCATTTAACTCTTCGAGTGAATTCACATGACCTACGTAGCAAAAGTTCCTTTGATCGAGATATCAATTGCACTGTCCATTAAAATCGCTAATCAATGCTCAATCAAAAACAATCATTAATCAATTTTCATTCTATTAACTTTATGATAGAGTAGCACAACAGTTATTAAAAGCAAAAATAAAAGGCGTGGTTAGATAGCTTGACTTAAGGAGCAATGCTTTTTAAATACTTATATTACAGATTATGCCAGCTCTTTATATCTCACGTACAGGGAACATATACTGCAATTGGACATATAAGCATTGTTCCTTTTTGAAAGTGTGTGCGAAAATCTCAAATCGACGAAAACTATATAATCCCTTTAGTGCAGAAAAGTCAAAACACCCCGAGATCGTTGCCTGTATATTGTCTTTTAGTGAGTTGCAGAGAGAGTACAATCGGCTCAGAGAAGAGAATAATCATCTTAAAAGCGCCATCACAGCCATGGTATGATGTTGAGCATTTCTTCATTAATGGGAGTAAAGCCAATATATTACTTGGGACTTAAAACATACTAACTGTATCTCTTTCAAATGTGTACTGTACAGCTTAAATGCTTGCAAACCGCTTCCAACTTTCTCAAAGAAACCTACGTAAGAAATGCTTAAAAGAGTTAATTGATTTGTGGAATGTATTTCCCTTAGAATCTATTCTTTGGTCCTACTTCATTAATATCATTTTATTTGATAATAATAATAATAATAATATACGAATATTTATACAGGGTAAAACACTTCAACGAATCATCGTTGTTATCAACGTGTGTCCTGTTAAAAATAATACATCAAAATGAAACTTATAAAATTTCCTAATTACAATTTTTCAATGAAATAAAAGGTTAAAAACATTTACAGTGGTTCTTTGAGCTGATTAAAGTGATTCAATTTGTGATCCTGTTCCAATAATAAACTATGACCAATCAGGAAAAATGTCTCACCACACTTTAGAATAGTTATTTGCGAATGGCTTAGTGTCAAGGGACGCACCTATTGGTCTATTAAATGTGCAATACTGTCCAATAATGGGAACAGAAAAATGCCGTTTTGTACAAATAACAGTTCTAATTAAGACTATGTGAGCAGAGCTCCTTGAATGTGATACTTTGGTTTTATAGTCATTTTCAACTACAGGACATGAATACAAAATATTGCAATACAGTACTCTCTAATCGTAATCCAATCTTTCCATAGAGAGCGCACCAACGCGAGAGTTCATCGCAAAGGTAGAGATATCAGTTTCCTTAAAGTATCTGTACATTACTTCTTTTTCTATATCCTGGTAAAAGTGCATCCAAGTGGAATGTAATGCGTTACAAAGTTTAAATGTCATCTCAAAAGATAAACAGACGAGCACATTGGATAATAAAGCAGATCCGTCCAACACTTTCCGAGCATAAAATACGAGCTAACCAGCTAATCAGCAGCTGATCTTTTGGACTACTGGCATAAATCGGTATTTCATAACTTGTTTTTTAATACAGAAATTCATCACGTATGATAACGTAACGGTCCACAAGGATTACCAATTTGACACAATTTTTTACTTACTACAGTACGTTCCACCAGCCCACCATGCAGAGTCCACTAAAGAAAACACCAGGTAATGTGACAAAGTATGAAACAACAGAAATAGATTGCAAATGACTAGCAAAAATTGCCAACACCATCACTGACACTATTATCACTATCACCACTATCATCATTATCATCATGATCATGATCATCTTTATCACCATCATAATCACCACCATCATCATCATGATCATCATGATCATTATCATCTTTATCATCACCGCCATCATCATCACTATTATTATCATTATCATCATCATGATCGTGATCACTGTCAGCATAACTATCTTCACCATCGTCATCGATCATGAAAACTTTAAAAAAAATTAAAGTCAATAAAATTTCCATCGATGATTAATATATCAAAACATGCATCTGACGGAAGAAAAGCTGAACATTCAGCTAAACGAGCTTCACTGCTGTAATACCAATCACTGTAAATTAGTCACTTAAATCTTCATTTCAAGAATATTACCTTTTACTATCTAATAAAAGTTACTATCCAATATAACAAGAACCTGCTAGCTCTGGTTAACTTTTGGATTAACTTTCAAACACTCGATTCAATTGGTTCGATTGTTTGGTAGTACCACCATTGCTGAAACTACGAAACGTCACTCTTCAAGTATTGTTACATTTACCCAGGCCAGCATATTATGGATCAGCGGTTTTCAAATGCTACACCTTCAAATAACCAGCCGGTTGGAGCAATTGGGTAAGAGGCAGATTATTCTGTTATCATAAACAATGATTCTACTCTTTGCAAAGGACGTAAAACATTCAGAGATAATTGCCATTCTCGCGCAATGAAGTCGTATGCTCTGCACCTCGTGTGCATTTATTTGCGTGACAGCCGTAAATAGGCAATGGTCCTAGATACTGATGTTGACATCACACGTTCTCTTAGGTAATAGAATTAAGTGCAACATTCTCTTGTTTTGTAGACATACTTCTGGAAAAGTTCTCTCACACAATGTAAGTAACTGAGAACAAATGTCTTTGAAGAAGTAATCAACAATAGATATTTCGTTGAATTACTCAAATATGAATTAACAATTTCTCAGACACCTTATGTTCATCCACACCATGCATTCACCAAGTTTTAATTCCATTTTTTAAACTTACAATGAAAGAATGACTTAAAAGCACTGGGACAACTAAAGCAAGATATATTATGATTTAAAAATTGATTTATTGCTTATTAAGATACTTTAAGATTCAATACAAATCAAACCTATCTAGAATAAAGAGTGTTAGCTGTCTTTTACGTTTTTGCAGATGTAGAATCTGGTACTACACATATAAATCGGTGATTTAAAAGCACTTAGAACTTTTCTTCATAACAATTCATAATATTGTAACTATTCTACTCTTCTTGAAGATGTCAAGAACACCATCAGATCGAATCTCAATTCGTACTCCTCCAGTTGGTGGCGTTATTAGTAAGGGATTTTGCAAAATTTTCTAGTGTTTGCTACAGACAATGCACAACATATGTAGCTTATTTACAAACCAAATAATATCAAAGGATGCCTAATAGATCAATCGAGAGAATCAAACTCAAACGTAAAATCTGAATGATGGTACAAATAAGTTTAACATATGCCTATAAATCGCCTGCACTGACTGCTAGTTGGTTATGTGCTAAAAATTGGCGTTGTTGGACTCGTAATAGAAGTATTATAACAATGCCATATATATGCACTGAAAAGCTACAAAGACTAATAAAATATTCAAAAGAATAAATAGGCATCAGGAAAAAATTTCGGCTTTTCAAAGTGCTTCGATTTGCGTCTTCGTCAGTTACGTATGCAAATATATAAATATATATAAATATATACTGAATGCACATATATATATATATATATATATATATATATATATATATATATATATATATATATATATATATATATATATATATACACAGGAATAAACCAAAACTACACTCGTCTTTTTAGTAAAAGTTCCGATTAAAAACTTCATCAGCACTCATGCAATTTATATACTTAGTGAATGCGGCTTAGAATGAGTGTTTATATATATATATATATATATATATATAGTAATATATACATTTACTTATTTATTTGCATTTCACTCCAAATAACTTTTCGGTTCCAATTTACAGCCACCCCATCGCCATGCAAAATCTACAAATTGAACAGCACCCTTCCTTATCCGAGAGTGCAACAAAGGTGACAAAATATACATAAAAGACTTTATTTAATGAATTTCGCCATTACTTACTATATTTTCCACTGGAAAATGTGGTATCAATGCTTGCAAGAATCAGTAATGATATAGAATCAGAAGAAGTATATTTCCAGTAAAGTCTACAGATATCCAACTAGTTAGAAGGCCACAAGAGATGCAACAAAGCATGAGATTAGAAGGAAATGTCCTCGAAAGTAAATATAAGTGTTTATTAGTTCTCTCATGATGAAGTACTCTTTTCCTTCACAAAGAACACCAAATGAGCCAGGAATGCATCGACATATACTTGGAAATTCCCCAGCAAGCTCACAGATATTATCAAGGTTAGTTAAACTATCAAAGATTCACTTGATTTGAATTGTGTCAACTAGAAATTATTTATTATTATTATTATCAATTTGTTTTATGTTGGCAACTTACATAGCTACAAGTAAAAAAGCTAATTCAAGCCAACAAATTAATTACAATGTTACATAAATATATACAAGAAAAACAAATCAATAAAAGTACAAAGTTAATATCAATTTACAAAGTTCATATTAAAAATGGTTTAAAACTATAAAAAACCGAGCCGAGGAATGAACTGCCTGCATAGTCTGCAGTCGCATCCTTCATTTTTCCAATATTTGATTTTATTCAACCACCCTAGCTTCATATCTTAAAGCACGCTAACGGGCCATCTCTCATTAAACTCATTAAAGATTTCGGATGCGAGCTCATCGTTTCCAGTCTACATTCAAACGTCCTGCGAATTTGCAAACATTCTGACTTGAGCTGCGGCCAGTGAGTTTGCTACCGACATCATAAATCCAAGTTTAAGTTGAACATTTAAATAAATCAATGTATGAATATAAGACAACCGATGTTCCACCTTGTATTTGATAAAGTATGGCATAAGATATCTTAAAAAGGATCTAACAATTTGAAGTAGCATAGTCCATGATATTCATTTTAAAATTTTCAAGTGCAGCAGTATTTAGTTTCAACTGAACCAGATAATGAATTAGTACATTATAGAACAATGTTCTTTGTTAGTGGATTAAGCCTTCAGAATATCACAATGTACAATCTAAACTATGGACGAGTGGCCAAGTGGTTAGAGCGCTTGACTGCTGAGCAAAAAATTGATGGTTCGAGCTGAAACCTCAGATCATAGTTAGAAAGCTCGCTCACAGTCTACTCAGCAGCAAATGGGAACCTGGTGGCAACACTAGGGAAGTTAAAGGCGGCGAGGAGAGGAACTCGCCACCCTACCTCACTATGCCGGCGGCTCAGGATGTGTCCCTCTAACGGGCACTCCCGAAACGTACGGAACCGTACATGGAACTCACCTTTACCTTGAGAGTCTAGACTATAGCCTACATACACGGTACACATTTAAAGATACCTAGCTGTTTGAACCAAAGCAATGTATTCAGCGAAGTCAAGACATCATCCAAGTAGTCAACTCTAAACTAATATCAACATATACTCTACTCTTTCCTGCTCTCAAACTATCAAGAGTATATGTTAATAGAATTCAATGATACTGTTTTGTAGGTCAAACACACCCACACAATCAGCTTCAATGTCTTCATCACCAGTAATACGCAGCTCACCGTGTGAACATGGCAGCATTGCACGGTCGGTAAGAAAATATCATACTGGCGAAGCGACTCCAGCAAACTCTCAGAGCTGCAAAGCACCCTACACGTCGAGACCAGGTATTAAAAACCATTCACTAACCATTATCCATTTTCGTTATAGATTCAACACAACTGGCAAAGTTCTTATACCACTTTTGGAACCTAATACTCAACCACCAAAACTACTAAGTTTCAACTCAAATGCTCCCTAGTGCCATATAGTAGAATAACAGTGAGCACTGTATCCAAGATAAATATAGAATCTAATATTTCTTACTATGAAACTTTATAGGATATTAGATTGGAAAGGATCTGTCAGGTGCATTGCATTTCGTAAGTAGATACCGAAATGTCATAAAAAAAAAGAAAAACATGTTGCAGCATAGATAGACTATACATATTGCACGGTTGTTAGCCTGATAAACACCAAGTAAAACTGGGCTGCGACTCAACGCAACTGACAGCAGATCATAATGCAAGTTTAGGTAGCAAGATCACTTAAAACTGTACTTAATTAGAATGAGATTATTTTGCTACAATGAAAGCATTTGTTTTTGATAGAATCAAGTTCTCCGATGCGCATAAATTCGAGTTTGGACCCAAGTCAAAGACAAATACGTGTAAGTGCCATTCAATACTCTTATATCTAGTTTCAACGAATGTCCGGTATACGCTTGCAAGGTAAATAGAATTCTCAACGGCAAAATCAATTTACCTTTGTAAATCTTGAAATTAGTTCTTATACACTCTTCTTATTCACAGCTAACTTACCAGCCTAGAACAGCAATGGGGTCAAAACTGTCTGCAAGGTAAGCAAAAAATCACCAATGTTATCTGAGAAATTGAGTGTGATGTCTTGAACGGAAAAGATCCTATTACACAGGCAAAAAAATAGGTAGAAAATAAGGAAAGGATTATTTATTTGAAAAATCTAACTGAGTGTGTACAATCCTATTCTTGGAAAGAAAAAATCATTGGGCTCCTACAAACAAATTGGCTGAAGACTGTGAGATTGTAAATTGACTTAAACAAGGACAATAGGCCTTTAAATGATTTCGTTACTGTTGGGATGAAATGCAAGCAGTGTGAAGAGAGGAAATTCATAGAATCCGCACAGTTACCTTCCACATCAAATCAAGAACGTTCTTAAAAGTAATATTTTTCGGTAAATGCAAGAAAAGAAATGTATCGTTGAGGGGCATGAAAATCATTTATTAAAAAACATCTATTTTACAGTACTTCTAACTTAGTGAATGCCAGTTTTACATTGTATCTAAACACTTTTGCATTTACATAAACCAAATGAAGATAATGCAATACGACAATGACAATAATACATCGCCTTACAAGTGAGAAACTACAAATAGACCAAGCAGTTTTTAACCATTGCTTTCAATTCAATTTCAGGGCATCACAACCACTTCCCCAAAATAACGACACTGCTTGGTGAACAACTGAAGACTATTGACTTTGCAGATCCAATTAACCTAATCTCATTCTAGCGTCAAAAAATAATGCATGAATCACAACCTTACGCATATCTTTCATACAAGTGAAATCTGTTTCGTGAAATTTATTGTTGGTAGTGAACACAGTTGAAAAATTGGCTTTAGATGGACTAAAAGGTGTACATAATGGCACAAAAACAACCTTGCATGCCTTGCCATGTAGTGTAAACTATACACATTAGACAGCTGGCTGTGCTAACCAAGCCACAAAATTACCTACTTTCTATATAATGAAAGGAATCATTACACAATCCTTTTCCACTTTCATGCAATATAGGGGAGACCAAAATCCAAGGCATGTCCCAGTCAAGCGTAGAATAGGACACTGCTGAAAACAGGACAGCCCTTAATTTGAAAACACTAAGTTATTTATAGAGGTAAATATCTACGTAAGCAACGAGCTAGGGTGTGGTGCTCTGTGATCCTTTTGCGCAAGCTTTCTTCTCAGGCTGTTTACTTGGCTTAAAAGTTCCGACTGCTTCGTATCAAAAACATCTCTTCGTGCAAGATTCAAATCTAGAAACAAACAAACATTTCTGCAACATATGCATTTGGCAAAAACAAACCAATATAATTAATCTCAATTCAAGAAAATAAAGTGCTAACGAAGAGAAAGCTAACGAAGAAGTTGGACTCCTAAAATCGCAACGTAAATCACTGCATTTAAGAATCTACAAAAATAAGAACATTAGAATTCGTGAACTTCGTTTTCATGAAGGCTTAATAAAATGCAACATGGAATAGGAATCTTTATACTCTAAAGATAATCTAAGTGCCCTTTCCTTAAAAATGTGGACTCTTATATGCGGAGATTAACTGTACTTAAACTCTAATTGTTTCTTACCATACATCCATTTCCATTGAGGCAGAAACTTTGAAAAATGAGCCCAGAAAATAATTCTGTGATGGCAGAGCAAATTGTTCAAACTTATTGGCTTGATCATTGTCGTCACAAGAGAACAAATAATAAATTAAAGAAAGAATAAGGAGGCGATAATCTAAGGCAGAACTGAAACAGAAACAACCCATCAGAGCGTCTTTGTGCACTACAAAATTTCGATAATACAAGAAAGTGGCGAGACATTCTACAGCATAGTGGAAACACCTTTTGTCTAACACTCATCACAGCATGTAACTTTGGATAGTGACTGAAAGTTCCGAGGGAATCTAGAGCCAATCCAAACTCACATGAGCTCAAAAGAAATACTGTCTCTGATTGGCTGAAAATATTTTCACTATGCTGTACAATGTTTCCGCTCTGGTTTGTGCAGAACTGAAAAGAGTCTTTCCAATGCCTAAATGAAATTGTGGAATTGTTTGTTTGTATCGACGTTCTCATTTACTTACCTAACTGTTCAGTCATTAATGGGATTGCAGGTCTTTCATCTGGATCCTGGTTTGCCTTACTAACATGTGAAAATTCTCTTGTATGTTTGTCTCGCTAGAAAAATATTAATGTGATGTGACTTTGCATAACCTAAGCCAGCCTGATAGTTTCAGCAGTAGATGACACAGACAAGACATATTGTTTCGAAAAAAGGTGGTAATTGTCTTGACACCGGGTTGTCCTCAGAAATGAGAATAAATTTGTATCTTGAGCTGTAATACTATCCTTTCTGTTCTTTGCGGTTGCATCTTATTATCTAATAATGACTTTTCACCAAAGGATAAAAGTCTCAAAGGCTCTGACTTAGTTCGAATACAGTTTAAAGTAAAGCGGGTGTTTAAGGACGAAATTAATAAAGAATAAAGAAACAGATTATACTCTAAGAGTGTAGTAATAGCGGGGCAAATTCTTACCTCTTTGTCAATGATGAAATTCATTAAGTCGTGAAGCTCAACCTCCTTCATTTGGTTCTCTACGCTAGCTTTGGCTAACTGCAAATTAAAGAATATACAAAAATATATGCAAATATATATACATATACATGCACATAAAACATAAATATAAATATATACCTATTCTATATCTTCTATATTTATATTATATTAATATTTAAAAAACGCATATGCTCAACTCTCAAAAATGAAACTCTAATTGAGAGGGTTGTTGGCAACAGTTAATGCTGAAGATAAGAAAAATGCTACAGAATGCCAAAGATGAATAGGATTGATGAGGTAAAAAAAGCACCTCGAGTGCTTTGATCTCTCTGTCAATCTCTTCTAATCTATGACTCTTTTCTGCAGCATCTCGCAACGACACACTTCCAGACACGTGTTGCATTCTCCCTAATCGTGAGTGCAAGTCCTAAAAAGCGAAAAAAATGACGTGTTTCTGACAAAATTTATATAATAAAAAGTTGCATGAAGAAACTGATAATTAACTAAGTTCCCGTATTAACAAACGACAGCCACATGTTTAAGAATGCGAGGACATCCAAAGGAATAATGTGAGATCATCGAGCAAGTCCAGCAAATGCCCATTACAGTATACCAATTGTTGCATCAGCAGCTCACATACCCTAAGCCTCTGCCCGTCAATGTCGTAAGCTGCGTCAATCATATTTCGAACTTGTTTATCCTCCATTTCTCCTTTCTTATCTTTTATTGCAATATCAGCCCTGTAACGCATAGATGATTCTGCATCATCACGCAGCAGCTCCTAAAGGACGGAATAAACAGATGAAACAATAAAACAACATTGATTGCAGTTTCAAGAGAAAAAGCTCCTTCGTAAAAATGAACACATCAACTTCTCGTAAACGATGTGAATAGAATTAAGTTAGCTGGGTAAGCAATACATTAGAAAAGATGAGACTGCCTAGGCGACAGTAAGAATAGTTCACTATATGACGCAACACAAAATCGCATGTACACTATGATCTGTATATTTCTGCGCTGTTAACTATCCCGTCAATTATCCATTCTATTCGTGATGATCCTCCAAACATGAAATAACTTGAAATCGCAAGTCAAGCCCTAGTATGGCATCTTAGAGGCTTGGAATCCAATTTGGGGATTAACAAGAAAACAAATCCAATAGGAAGGATTCTGTTAAGAAAATATCACCAAGGAGAAAGTGCATTTCTAGAACTTTACATGGGTAATCTTAAAATTGCAAGCATCATTGATAAACATTTTAAGAAGTCCTTTCCTGGAATCAACATTTGTAATAATTGCGCTCCACAAGGTGTTCTGATTTTTAATTCAAGAGTTTTTACTATAGAAATAGATGATCCTATTTTACATACTTGATGAAACAAACGCTTCTGCGCTTCCAATTCAAGTGATTTTAACTCTGCATCATCCAGAGCTTGTCTGGTCTCTTGTTCACGCATCAATATCTAATTGAAAGGGAGGTTGAAAGAAACAAATGCACACTTGTAAACTGGAAAAACTTACTATAATTTTTTCGCCATGAAAATATATTTAACAACATCTCGAAACAAAACATTTAGCTTAAATAGGAATTGAGTATTCGCTACTACTTTAAGAACAGAAGAACAGTCATGCCTACATAAAAACGTTACATATTGAATAACTTTAAAAAGCATTTTTCCACCTGCAAAGCAACAGAGGTTTCATTTTATGATAGTTCTAAAGGAAATATATAATCACAATTTTATGGTAGACATAGGAATTTATCAAACTTGGCTTACCTTACGTTCTAGTTCATCATCAAGTCTCTGAATTTCAACTGTTTGAACCTTCTGCTGATGGTTCATAAACTTTCTACGAACTGCATCTAGCAACTTAAGTTCACGCAGTGCTATCTCTCTTTTCATCGCTTGAAGTCTTCAAAAGAAAAGACAGAACTATCGAGTCTCAGGGTGGTATGATGGCCTAGCAAGTTTCATAAGCAATCGATTACGGATAGCAAATGAAGTAAGGATATTTGTACAAGGGAAAAACGGTTATACATCAACATCATTTTGCGTAAAACAGAATGAAATCAAATACTTAACACAAGCAGCATCTCCACCATACAGAAAGTACTATGGATTAAAAACAGCCTATGAGTGAAGACAGGCTTTTAGTTCTCGGCTCATTTCTACTCTTTGAGGTAACTTCTCATGTACAGAAGCATAGAAACACATCCAGCAAGTACTACGGGATCACAGTATTACAGTATTTCAGAGTAACTGAGTGTCTAAGTCCAATTTTCACTTACCAGATACACACCTATGGAGTGGTGGGGTGGGTACTGGAGGTCTAGAATCCTGCCCTTCTCTTCAAAAGGTAGAAGTGCCCTTTTCCTTGGAGAGTTTCGAAACTATTTCTTACAGTTTTGCGAAGGTGACCTGCTTATAATCTTTGCCACATAAGAAAATAACGAAATCCCAAACTTCTTATACGAATTCTTTTGTTTCTAAATCTGAAAAACATGATTTCAAGGTATATGTAATCTCTTTAGAAAGTGATTGGTGTGTCCTTTTTTGTTGATTAGACCACTGTCCTAACAAACTCCTAGCTGTGCGCCTGCTTACCGTGTTCTCTGATCAGCTAATTTCTTCTCTTCATTCATAATTAGAGATCTTCTTTGTTGTTCAGCTCCAATCATCAATTCCTGTTGTCTGTAAAAAGCTTCTTCTTCCTGTCTTGTTTTCTCTGCTTCTCTTTGCAAATCTAATGTCATCTGTCTATAAAACATTTTTAAAAAGATTCACTGTAAACTCTGTACCTCTCCACAAGAAAGGGAATCCTACAAAAACGACAATTTTCGAACCAAAACTTGAAATCCAAGCTGCAAAAGTCAAAAATGAAATAGGTCAGAAATATTCCCATCCCAATTAAATTCACGTACTCCTTCTTTCTCTCGGCTGAGTCAGATTGTATTTCTAATTGCATAGTATTTGCCTAATATTTGAAATCAAATTTTCTGATTATGGCAAGAACTGCAAAAATGATAATAAAGGTCCAATCATCATAGCCATCATTCAAAAGGATATTTACAAAATGGGAAACATTCTCATCTCACAAAATCGATATGAAAATAGCAAATTAAACATAAAATCTGATTTAATTATTCTTACTTTTGTCGTAGATATTCGATTTCATCTTGTCGAATCCTCTCTCTCTCCTGAATCTATCATAAACAAAACAGTAACTAAAGTTAATATAAAATTGAAAATAAAAGATTATCAATGTACATAATTCAGGACAGCAGTATTTACGAAACAATGATGCTGACGATAGACAGCAGGCAACACGCAAATTAAAAGCCAAAAGAAAGTTTCAGGCTGGAACGTCTGAAAAAGGTGGCTTTTCTGTAAAGTGATAATTAAATCAATTTGAATTGAACATGATAAAATGTGTAATTAACTATAAAGAATCATAGGCAGCAATAGTGAGAAGTGAGGCAGCGTTTAGTGTGTCATACTACACTTACCAAGTAGTCCACAACGAATTTTGGGTATTTGTCGAAGATAGGATACTGTCCTTTCGTTAATGGGGTGAAATCTACAATCATTCTTTTAGGGTGAATGTCCTCTGGGGTTGATTCAAATAACCTATAAGTGTCTTTAATGACGGCACTTATGTCGACAGCATTTCGATGATGGAAGAAGAACTGCACGTCGATATGAAAGAGAAAAGAGTTGTATCAAGGGAAATGACGTGTAAAATCTACGTGTAACTTAGACCTTTTGAGTAGTTTCTATTGGAAGCACATTCTGTTTGAGAATCGTTTAAAGTATGGAAACTAGTTTGTTTAGAGCAATATGCCCAATACTACCATTAAGTCCTAGTGCCGTAAACTTAGGCAGCAAATAGACAAACTGCTAAACTCACATATTTAAAAATCCCCTTAATACCCCTATGCGTTCAACTACTTATTATAAGGGAAAACATTCAATTATATCCTGGGAGTATTCATCGATGCTTTCAGCATTGACTTTGCAAAGAGATTTGCAAGGTTATGATATCAGCAATATAAATAACTCTACAAAAGTAAAAGATGAGAAATTACTTTGAAATCGTCGATGTCACTTGCGGACAAGAGGGTTTGACGGTTGGCAATCAAATAAGCGACGATGAAAAAAATAGGGAAAGAAGGGTGATTTGAGAATATGTTGTCCCATAGCTTTAGCCAATCATCTTTCGTTAGGACCTCAGAGAAGAGCGTCTGCATCAATGGCCAAGCATATTCCTGAAATGCAATATACAAAAAGAGTAAAACAAACCATCGTAGATTGCTCCTCTAAAGATAAAAATAAGCCCTAAGATTGATCCGTAGATTGCGGAGTGTGTGCTGCAAGGGATACATACCCTGGGCTAACAACTAAAGGGTTGGATGGGAGTACTTATTCCCATTCATCGCCCTCCAAATTTTTCGGTGTTCTCGCCAGATACTGAGTTACTGTTACAAAGGTGCATGTCGGATCAGATAGATGTACTTCCTTTGATTTTCCCTAACACTTCCCAGGCAATTTAAGTACTTCATATTTGATATGATGAAAACTTTGATCCTGTAGTCTTGCAATGCAAGGGTTGTGGGTTTCTTATATAAAGAGCCATGAATTATGCAGAACAGCAAACATAATGTAAGTCACGTGGATAAACAAGAATAAGTGGCTATCCTTAAAGGATTTTTAAAATTCTTTGTAGGTGGGTCAAAACTCCCTGAAACTTCCCTGAAATATTAAAAAGACGTGATCTCTTTGACATTTCTCTGGAATTTCTGGTCTTCAAGAGATTACCCTGACATTTTCACTGATTTCCTTGACATGACAGACATCTTGTGCTAGTTGGGCAGTGGGCAACCACACAGCTAAGGCTGCCTGCACTCTACCAACTCGAATCATGTTAAATGTTGGCGTCAGTAAAATTGAAAAAGAAGAAATTATATCAACAATAATACGTACCTGTGTAGTAACATTAACCTTGACGAAATGCTCCACAAGGTGACGGTCGTTGTGACTGAGGACAGTTTCAATTATACCAAGGATTGTCAAAGGGGGGTTTGGAAAAAATTCAAACCACTTTTGACACCAGTTAACTAGAAAAAAGTTTTGGATGTAAATGAATACAAAATTGGCTATTATAAACTATAAGAATGTCAAAATTTCAAAAGATAAATGAAAAATTTTGCATGGAAGTATAAGAAATAAAGTAACATGCGACACTTATGGAACCTCAAAATGGAGCCCCAATTGGAAGGATGGAACCACAGAACGGGGCATCAAAATAGACCCCCAATTGGATGGATGGAACCACAGAACGGGACATCAAAATGGAGCCCCAATTTGATGGATGGAGCCACAGAATGGGACATCAAAATTGAACCCCAATTGGAAGGATGGAGCCACAGAATGGGACATCAAAATAAAGGATACGCTGTAGAAATTGAATTTCTATGCTTCATAGATGTGTCAATATTGTGTAGCTGTAGTATATTACCATATTAATTCACAGTGATAAAACGGTATCATTATAAATGCCCCAATATACGATGACACACTGCAATTGATTACAAGATCATCGTGCAAATAGAGAAAAATGAATATTCATATGACTGATGGTTAAGAAAATAAAAATGCCTATGTTTCAATTTCAATAGGCCGGATGTTCACAATGGATGCAAGCAAAACTACTAAAACAGATTATAATGATATAGAACTGATATAATTTTAAGGACAGTAGACATTCTTTTTATGTCTGTGCCGTTCTATGAAATGAGTGTCTTTTCGTTATTAAAATCGCTATAACTACGCTAATCTACCGGGGAATAATTCAGTATACATAATCAAACATAAAAGAAATACTTAATGTAAATGCTAACTATTAATGTACTTACTTTATTCTATTTTATATAAACTAGCAGGCTCATTTATTTTAGCATTGCTTGATATGTTGGTTATAATTAGTTACTATATCTATTGTATATTTATACCAACAATAAAGAAGTTCATGAAATGAAATGAAAAACTTACGTATAACTGTTGCGATGAACTCAAAGCATATCAAATGATTATTAGGAAATAATTTGACAAATGGAAATGCCAACATTGGTAGAAACTCAGCTTCACCAAATATGGGAGACCAATAAGCCAATGCAGATAATACTCTGAAATGCAAAAAGAATTTGAAAGAAACTTGGAGAGAGTTAGTCCAAATTACATCCCTGGGCACGTGAATTTTCGGTTCAAATCACGAGGGAAGGCTATAAACTGCCATAAAATTGAGGTAAACAACCTTGTTTATGCCAAGAGTGAAAATCTGAAGGACAAAGAACAGAAAAAAGAAAGGTATATATAAATAAAGTTAAGGTTCCAGCACCTTCATCGGGTTCCGAAAATATATCAATTCGACACCTCGTTCTGAGAACAAGATCACAATCGTCTTCTCAATTGGAAGAGAGCTGTTTCTCTAAAGATTGTGCATCTAATCAAACTAGTAAAGAGAATTTGCTGCAAAATTCACAGCCTGATTAAAAACAGCGCCAATCCACCATAAAAGCAAAATTAATTCAGTCCAAAAACTTATTGACTTACATTGCTTCAGCCAACAGGGAAAACATGAAAATTTTATGCGTAAATGCTAGAAAACTTATACCCATGCTTACACAAAAGGGATTCAAATATTTAAATAAATATTGATTACTTATATAGGGAGGATAGGAGAAGAAATAAACAAATATATTTCACTTTCTCTTACAAAACTAGACAATTGCTTTAGATTGTTTGGAATGTGAAAACACTAGCTACCTTTCCAATGAACGAAGCAGTCGCCGACTCTTGATAGGATAACCTTCATGAAGCCTTGCAAATGCATTATGTGTCCCTTTGTCTATCAAAATGCTGAATGCTACGTGGTTTTCAGGCAAGCGAAGCACAGATCTCCAAATAAACAGTCTATTAAAAAGCAAGACCAGGTAAGATGACGTGGAAAAGAAAAATGATGAGGTGGAAGAGAACAAAACCACATGCAAATAGATGCAAGCCAAATTAGTCAAGATCTCAGGACGTACCAAAATTGCACCAATAATACGTTGTGTATTGACACTTGACGTTATGTCCACATTAGACAAAAGTTTTATAATTTACTATTGTTGTATATTTCATGTAAATTCCTGATTATACATAAACTGCTTACTTACTTTGTAACTTCCAGTTGGTCTATTTGCACGTAAAATGAGATAAAAATATAAAAAGAAGTGCAGCGTGGATAGCGACAAATTGGTAAGTACACGAGTAAATGGTACAACTGCAGGTACCTGCTTTTTGAGAGAATGCATGTTCAGTTTCAGTCACATGGCCAAAATAAAGGATGAAAGCTTCCAAATCAGAAAAGTTTAACACTCACCTGTACTTTTCGGGGTACTCTCCGTATCCCCTTAAAATCTTCGTTAAGCGTTTCATATCGAGGCCATCAGGAAGTTCTCGCTGAAATGTCCAAAAAACGGGGAAACCATGAAAAGCATCAGAATGGAGCGGGTTGAAGTAAATAGCCAGATGAACCACAAAAATATTTGTTTATAGATAAATGTGTGTGTTTGGGTGTGGTTATGGGTTTGGGTATGGGTTTGGGTTTGTCTGTGTACAGGAGAGAGACTCTTACATTGTATTTTGTAAAGAAAAATTCTGAAAACCAAGTTGATTCCCAGAAGTACATCAGAGAAATGTGTTTTCCTTCCGCAAAAAAGACCGACAATTTTCGTGAAGTGCTTACTTCTTTCCGTTAGTATACATTCCCTTAACTGCATTTCATCAAATAGCTGACTAACAAGCTACTCCTTATTGTAGTGAGAAATGTAAAAAATCATCGGCTATGGTACCTACACATATTGATTCTGTCTGCTCTTGTTGCCAATGAAGTGATTCACCATTAATGCCTCTACTTTTAGCAAATGTCAAATGTGCCTTTTTATTGAAGGCAAAACCTTTTCCTTTTCCACACTCATCTTCGATCTCTTGGACAATAGGCTCTGGTAGCTGTGCATAAAATTAAGAAATGTTTATCTGCAAAGAGGTTATTGTGATGTAGAAATAAATAAAGAAGTTATCTCGACAGCAGAAGAAAAAAATCATTAAATTTCTATTCGAGCACTTGGTTACTCTTCATTTACCACCATTACTGTAAGCAAATAAGGTTTGCCTTATTTGGATGATCTCAGGCACAGAGAACTACCTTAAATCCGCACAAGCCAAGATAAGACTTGGATTTGAAATAAATCTCAAACTGTATATTGTGAAGACCACAATAATTCCTTATATGAATAAGATACATTTGAAAATTTCACTTTCATCGCTTAGTAGCTGTTGATCATACTTAGAAGCATTACGGCTCATTCATGCTATCAAAAATCTTCGACCTTTCAAGTCAGTAAGGTCAAAGCTTTAGCTTCGCCGCTTTTTACTGATCCAAGCAAAGGGCCAAATGGCTTAATAGTTACAATGGTTAAAGGTGCCCTTCCTTACACTAAAGCAAGAATTCAGAGTAAGTTTCCAAAGAATTGTGCAAAAAATTCATTTTAGACAGTAGGCGCAAATAACCTTATCTGATTAGCTATACTTTGTATCTGCTTACTTAAAATAATTAAATAAAAGGGAATAACAATAAACACTGTGAATCCTTTACTAAATAATAAAAAAGACTATTAGTCTGTTTTGAGACTGATGTGACAGTTCTGCAGGTCTTACCTTTTTGGAAGATCCTCTTAGTGAATCGATGCTGAACAAATTCAAACTACCATCATCCATCACGCATAACGCATGTCGTCCATTAGGACTCAACACAAATCGTACAATACGCTAAAGAGAATTTAAGAAGGTGGGTTATAAATCGTGGAAGGAAAAATAAAAGGAAATGAAAATCATGAGTGAGGGTGTATTAGAATTTTAGAGAAACAAAATGAAACAGTGGTGAGAAAAAGAATCATGCAGGTCCAATAAAATAATGGGGAAAATAGAAACACGAATAAACGTCCCAAAGTTCAGGTAGAAAGTACTACGACAGGGCATTGAACACCTTCAGAATACCAAATTGCTATTGGGATGCATGAGTACATTTTAAATTAATGTTGGGCGATGAAAAAGTAAATTTAGGTAGAAGAGTAAATTGAGAATACTAACCACCTTCTGATATAGCAACATCATAACTATCTGCAGAGATATCAATTAAAGTATTAACACGACCTTCAAATATTACCTGATTACGGTTTCCCGCCTCATACAGTAATTTGCATTCATTGACATCAATGAATCGTAAAATCCCATCTTGAGCCAAAACTGCCAAAGTCTGCAAAGCGAAAGGTAAAATAGGTAAAGATCAGTCCAATTTCAAAGAGTGCCTATTCGAGATGATCTCATTCTGAGCTGTTGGCAAGTGTAGGATAGGCAAGAAGCTTCAGTTGCTGGTCGGTTTCATCCTTCTAGTGTTGCCATTCGGTGTCCTTCTGCTAAATATGAGGTAATTCAGCCCATATTCACAGATCTGCCTCGAATCAACGATCCTCCATGTGGCAGTTGAAAGCTCTAGCAAATTGTATAATGGTTTATAAGACGAGGCGTGTATACTACTTTTGACATATTTCAGTCATATCTTCAGAACATTAACTTATAGTCAATGAAATCCTCCCTTTTCAGCTAAATATTGGAAGCAAAAAGGGGAAGGAAGAAACGTGCATCTTATTATGAAATAAGGTGAAAATCAATCCGAAAATCCCCAGGGCATGTGTACATTCGGAAAGAGAGATAAACGACAAAAACAAACTTGATACAAGCAAACAAACAAACACAAACACACACACATACACTAGTAAATGTTTATAATAGTACCTGTGGGTTGTCAGCTGACAAGGTGTTATTAACAAACGCAACGCCTTTCACCTCCCTTATCTTGCTAGGTAACTGTATTATACGGATAAGATGTTGTGAATCAGTATTCCACAAGTGTATAAACTGGGATCTACGAAATATGACGCAAAGGCTTAATATCAAAATATTAATGAATTTCAAACAAGTTGACAATATGATTATTTGCGATTTTATTTTGATTTCATTGCACAAAAAAGAACAAGTCATTTTTGACAAGGAGGCTTTACGAACTGCAATAAAATAAAGCTTACTACAGGTTGCTTAGGATGATTCAAAGCTAAAAATAAGATACAATAAAGCTAAAATAAGATACAATACTCAAGTGATTAAACATGCATTTAACCACATGCTACCAAAAAATCATCCTCGTTGAAGTCTACTTGTGGCTGCAAATGGATCAAACAACAGAACGATGAATCTTATCAAGGCATTTGATGTGATGAATAAGTCGAGCCGACGACCACTGACGATTCGAAGTACATGCAAAGAAGCGACGTTTTCCTTAAATACTCATAACAGCAGCTAACAACTTAAGAATGATGTATATTGAAAACTAATAAAGTAACATATGAAAATCTAGTAATAGTTGGAATGCCTAAGCGCGAACAATAAATATTCCAAAACTCTTCGACTTTGTGGTTGAGTGCTCTCTTTTTCAATCTGCTCCTGAACTGCTCGAAATTCTGACGGCCCAAGTTAGAGACGGTGTCAGAAAGGAAAGGCACAAGAAGGGTGTCACCTGAATCACCGTCAGATTACACGGACAGCTAAATCCATGCGTTTTCATTTCCTTCAAAATAGCACTGGTGTAGGGTCATCTGTAACTCGGATAAAACACAAGGTTTTATTTCATTTTTTCATATCATTTTTAATTCTTCAGACATGGTTCCCTGTAACATTTGGGTTTGAAACCCAAACGTAAGAGAGAGTTCTTTCACACCTTGCTCAAGAAGGCCTTGAAAAGTGTTCTAGAAGAGTAGCTAAATGTGTCCAGTATTTGTGTAAAACATAAAACTAAAACAAACCTTCCTGCGGCAGCCAACATGCGACTGTCTTTAGATGCAGCTAAACATTTATACATTGGCTTTTCACCAGTTGGACTGCTCAGTTGGTAGAGGCATTTCATGCTATCGCAATCCCATGCAAATACACTGTCATCTTTAAAACAGCTGATCAAAGTATTACTGGTTGGCAGGAAAAACACCTAAAACGACAACAACCACAGCAATGGTGTTACCTATTATCAGTAAAAGGACATGGCAAAGCAAAAGCATATCAGATAAATTCTTATACCATCGGTATCAATCTATGGTGTTGTGGTAAAGTTAGCCAAGGCTTACTCAAAGCATTTTCAAAAGGTTTCAAATAAAGAGAGAATCACAGGAGGACCAAGTTTATGGCAGATAGCAAAGAACCATCCCCCACCCCCCATCCCCCCCCCCCAATCCAGAGCAACAACAATATAAACCTGCAAACAACATATAATTCTTTTATAGCTCTTTTCTGCTCTTGTCACATGGCAGCATTCTTGTACACTGGGCGGGTTGTAAAAGTCAAATAACACATGATGACGACACCACTATCTAGGAACATTTCAGTTAGCTTTTCAAGTACTCCTTTAATTCCTTTTTGAAGCTACTGATAGTTGGGAGTTCCTACCTAAGGAAAATCTGCTGATGCTGTATAGAAGTCTTGTTGAGCCCTATGTTTGGTATTGCTGCCATGTTCAGGGGTCTTGCGATGCATAAGCTCTCGATAAGTCGCAAAAACTTCAAAATCGAGATGCCAGGATTGTCACAAATAGCGCCTACGACACTCTACCTTTGCTAAACAATCTCTGCTGGCGTACTTCTAGAGAAATGATATATTTTGAGACTAGCAAGATAGTCTTCAAATCATCGAACGCCCTTGTCCCAGAGTACTTGAGAAACACCTTTCAAAGTGTATCTGAAGCTATTGACTGTCAGCTGAGGAATTCGAAGACAGGCCGTAGATTACCATTACTGAGAACATCAACTGGTCAGAAAGCATTTGCATGCTGAGGAGCTAAAGTTTGGAATGACTTACTGTAGACAGTGGTGTCAAAGTGTCTGCATTCCCTCTACTCATTTCGAGAAAATATAAAACAAAAATATCAACTAATTTACGATTCATCTCACGTTTCTTTTGATCTTCTTCTTTTTTAATCTATAATCGTTGTAATTTGGGTTATGCAATATATTTAGCTATTAATAGATTTTTGTTGCAGCATGGCTCTGTAAAGCAGCATGTAAACATTGAGTGGATTGACATGAATAAAAAAGATAAATGAAATGAAAGGGTAAAAAAGGGCATTAACTATGCGGGTGTTGTCCATTTGACTCCAATACATCCTAGTACTCTTAAAATATCACGGGCGAGTAGCCAACTGGCTAGAGCGCTTGACTGCTGAGCGGAACATCCATGGTTCGAGCCGAACCCTCGGATCATAGTTGGGATGCTCGTTCACTGTCCACTCAGCAGCAAATGGGTACCTGGTGGTTAACATAGCTAGAGCCTAACAAAGAAAACTGGGGGTCACTTTCACTAGGATATGATGAGGCTCCAATAAAATGTCATTTCCTTAACATGCAATCCTTTACCTCTACATCAATGTCTTTTCCTATCACTCAATAAAAATTAATTCACGGCCCCCCTTACTCAGAAGGCTTGCCCCAGATAAGAGAAATGAACCAAATAATCCCCGGACGAGTATTTTCTCAAGCATCACTAATAATGACTTCATACGCAAAGAGCATATATGAATGAATAAATAAACAAACAAATATATATATATATATATATATATATATATATATATATATATATATATATATATATATATATATATGTGTGTGTGTTTATATAAATTTATAAATTATACTAAGTATCTGAACTCTTTCGAAAAAATATAATCCAATGCACACACCTTCAATACAATACGATTAGGGGAAACAACACAATGGATACTTTCTCTTACTTGCTAATAATATAGCATCTATATTTCCCAATGACAATACGTAGAGGTCTTACCCATCAATATAATAAGGGAGGTAATCATACACTAAAGCTTTATTTACACGAGTCCGGGTTGGTTCGAATCCGGCGAGGAGGGTCAGCACTCCATATTAATCAAAGAAATAGTTTACATGAACGCAGTAGCAAGCCTGCTTTCAGCCGTGTTCGCTTGTCGCATAGTTCTTACACGTGAAGGTAGGCCCACTCAACCCGGGGTCGTGTAAACATTTTGAAGTAGCCAACACGGGCCATTCACATTGGAAACTTGGGCCTAGGTCCGCAGATCCGGCAGAACTCATCCCGGGTTCATGCAAGCACAAAACTTTTCTGATAGCGGATTGAGATGCTTCGGGTTGGGAGCCAAACTGGGTTCCCGAAAAAGGGACCTAAGAATATAGAAATATTCAAAGAAATATAGTTATTAAGAATCAAACTAGCTTTGGTGCTAGTCACAACATCAATATTTCTTCAGATTTGAGAAGAAAATGCTCTTTTATTCAAGAAATTTATACGCTTACTTCAAAAGGTCTCGCTCTCAAAGTTTCACATTTTCGAGCCTCTTTTGTAGAATTAAATGTCCCTTAATAGTTCCATGATTTCAACTGCAATTTTAGTACTTTACAGATTCTACAAGTGGCTTTACGACAGGGTGCTATAGGCATCATAAATTTAAACGAATATTCCTCTGTGAAGCACGGCTACAAGAATACCGCGCAAATCATGCCATATTTGAATGCAATGAATGGAATTGGTTGCATAATTCTTAATTCTTTAAAGTGATAAAAATTTCGAAATTAGAAAGTTACTAATTTTGAGTTTTGTCTTCAGTAGTGCAATTCCTCAACTTTTTGGGCCTTCTGCAAGTAGATTCCTCATACAAAAGATGTGTAACTGTTTCCGAGCGCTTGTATCTACCTGCTATTCACAATGGCTATAACTTATGAAAAGCGATATTAACCACTCAGACAAATTAAAAGATACGGGCTCAATTGGCATTGAAAAACCGCATGCGTAAGAGGTCTGCGTAAGAAATAACCAAAATCATCAAAATAGCTCTGTTTGACGGGCCATTTGTCCATCCTGCGTTCTTAAGCTAATTCAGGTTCCAGCACTACCGGAACTGGTGTCATCTCCATTGTTCTTGGAAAAGATGTACCTTACTTCTTTCTTAAGTGATTCTAAGGACAGCAAGAAATTGAGAGACCTGAGCAGTGAGCCGCTCAGGATGAAGAGAACTGAAATATCCCGTAGAATGTTAATAATTCTGCAATTGCATAACGTGCAGAGACTGAAATAAATTGTGATGAAAGAAGCAGGCAAATAGCTGAAAATAAACACCAGTAACATTTTGAGGAACGTTTTCGTAGTTTTCTGTCCCCTCCTAGCGCAGCCTTTTGCTCTGCTCTTTAACGTAGCTGTCTCTGATGAACTGGATTGTGACACGTCTTCTTTGTGACCTTGAACCACAAGTCTCTTTTGATAAATAACGGCCGTTAGTATCAAAAATATAAATGGCAGAAGAATATTGAACGACGTAAATATGATTAAATATTTCATAAATCCGAGCACAAAGTAGACTGGCACCAGGACAATTGATAAACACCACGCCGATGCGACGAGTAATATAACTGAGGTTCTCGACAGTCCTCTGCGGTATGAATGGGGCCGCAGAATCGCGTAAATACGATCCACACATAGAAATACAAGGGTTAACAGTGCCACGCCCCCCAAGGTAAACATTATGGTATGCGCAGCCATGGCCTCGTGGGGTTTTAATCCAGAATTTCTTCCTTCTGAAATATGAATAGCAACAAAACAAGTATCAGCAACGAAGCCGACAAGGGCATCCGAGACCGCTATGTTCAGCAAGAGCTTGTAAAATAAATTCGTGAATTTCTTTCGTCTGTTATGGTAAATTATGTACACAATCAGAGAGTTGAGGGTTGATGTTGAAACAAACAAAATGAAGCACAGGATGGCTGTTGTATAGGAAAGTGATATGTATGAATGCTTCAATGGACAATCTTCCGCTTTGCTCATTTTCAAAATGATGTTGAACAATTCAATGTTTCTCTATATGGTAGAACTATCTTAGTGCAGCTGTGCAACGCTCCAATTTCTTTGCTACTGTATAAGAAGTAATGTAATTTTTTGCTGTAATTCTCCGATTGTAGTTTTGCTCCGATTGAAAATGTAAACCTATGGAGTGCAGGCTTTTAGTAAAGATAGCATTGACTCCTAGGAACAGTCGTCTATAAGGAATGATGCAAGGAAGCCAGCTATGATCTGTTCGCAGAGACAAATACAATAATGATGTTGTGTCGTAAAGATGACGTCTTTCTACTATATTAGTTGATATACGCCAAAGATGCTCATAGACGTTGCATACACCTTCGACACCAACTTCAAGGTAACGAGAAGTTCGGTTATGTATTTGATCTCAGAACCTTCCGAAGACTGTTCATCATTTACAAGAGGAAACTCGTTGGTAAACTAATCCATGAATATTGGTAAACTCATTTCGCATCAAATGAGAACTATTGCAGGATCAATAATTTACGAATGGAGTAGCGATATCTTCTTTTCCTTATACAGCCAGACAATGCCCAAGATAAAATAACATATACTCAATGTCTGAGTAGAATTCTCTAATTACTTTGTCTCTAATAAGATTTTACGAAAATCCCCAATCTAGGGTAGGTGTATATGAATACAAAATTCCAACCTCAACGGCAACAAACAACGGCGGGTACAAATCACAGGATCATCGGCAAACGACGCAAACTTCCTTCAGATTTCCACAAAAGCTCTTCTACATGACTTTCACGGTCGAAATTTGTCGTTGAAAATTAAGTACCTGCTGCATTAGCTACGTAAGGTGATAAGTTAATGTCCTTTGGGTTTGAACAATTTCGTTGATGGTATCACTAAAATTGCCTTCAACAGCGAACCAGAGCGCAATATAGACTGAGATAAAGAGTAATTCTTGCAAGCCTCTGTCAGAACCAAACGCCACTGAGTTTATAGCACTGAAATGTTACCAGCGTTAAACTCCTATTGTAGCGTCACTTAGCAACGGAAAAGCAGTTTGAAGTACCAGCAGGTTGAAAGTAAATGATTTTTCATATATAATTTGATATGCACAAAGCTGATTCATTACCATTGAAAACGTATCTGACATCCTGTTTACAATTGCGCTATGCGCGTAAGAACATCCAACTTCGGTAGACAAAGTTTTCAAGCATTTAGAGAAGTCTCCGTTCAACAGTTGAATCTTAAGAACATTCGAACAAAGGATTCTCAAAAATTAGTCCGAAGAACACATACAATGCAACTCAGTTGATTCAAAATGATTGGTAGAACCCCGATCAAACCAGTCGATTTCTAGTTTTCTGACCAGCTCAAAATCGAATTCTGCTAGGAGGCTGCTTTTATGTGAAAATTATATTCTGTCTTTCAAAATATCATTCAGTTCACGAGTGCTTTCCAGTAGACTGATAATAAAAAAGCTCTTGCAAAATAGACTCAGAAAGACTGCCAACCTAAAGGCTAATTTTATGCACTTTCTTTTCATAGGAAAATGGTTTGTGAGAAGGCAGTGCTCGACTGCTCAAAAGAGTTGACAAAGTTCAGTACTGGATTTTTGATGCCTAAGAAGCCAATACGCGTTCATATAAATTAAAAATCCCAATTCTTATGCAAGTCCATTATCTCTTTGATTTAATCTGTATAATTTATAAATACTCTAGTACCAAAACTTTCTTAGGACATTTCAGTAAAGGAAATCTTAAGAATTTTTGACACTGATATCATGGAAAACTAAGATAGCTTTAATATTGGACAACAAAAAGCTCACAAAGAACCAAAGTTTACCTGGACTAACTCCTCCAACAACTAAACAGAATGACTGTCAATTAAACAAGGCACCAGGTGAGAATATCTGATTGATTGAATCAAAGAAAGGCTTTTGTTTAATTCATTTGAACAAACGTTTGCTCAAGCAATAAAGTCAAGGGAACGGCGCTAGACAAAGCACTGTTAGCTAGCACAATCTGATAACCAGCACTGACGTCTATTCCAAAGTTTCAAAGTTGATATTTATTCAGATTCACCAGATGAACAAAAGTGCGGTGACATGGCACTCGAAGAGGAAGACCATGAAGGAGAGGCTAGCCCAGTTTGCTAAACTATCCGAGGTCCGGTAAGAACGATCACTTGCATTTAAGATGACAGGTGTTGCCTTTTCCGGGTGCATTATTTTCAGTAATTTTGCTTCTGCTTATGTCGCAAGAATTTCAATTATCAGGCATGCCTATGTGCACTTCTATTAAGGTCGTTAATTTCTACAAGCTGGTACTTTTGTGAAGTGTCATGCCAAGATGACGCCCTTTGCAAAAACAAGCCCTTAACTTTTTGTTTTCATAGATACTGATGTAATTTTGTGCTGAAATTTTCCAATTTGGGCAAACAGACGATATGGCGTGCTAGAAACACGCCCATATGCAGAGAGCAAAGTTAATGATCAAACTTTGTGAAACTCTCAGACGCTAAAACAACCCCTTGCATACTGTAGCCAACTAGAAAGATACAACATAATTAAGATAACATCTCAATAACTTAAAACAATATCTTTAAAATTTGGTTTTTCCCGAGCAAATAAACTAGGCCTAAATTAACATGATAAAAATGTTAAGTACGACATGGTCTTGTTGATTCGATAAATCATGAACAAATTAAGTTAACTTTTAGATTAGCGTTTCGAAACATGCTTGCTTGAGCATAGCCGCCAAATGTTTTAGAACCCTGTCAGGTCTATTTTCTCCCAACTTAATTAACCAATCATCATGTAATATGGGCCTATACTTAACATATGTGGTCAGAATCCTGCTAGATGATTGGTCAATTAGGTTGGGAGAAAATAGGCTAATCGATATCGATGTCATAATCATCATCAATATCACCATATGTTTCACAATCAAACTCAAATGCTATTTCGTGTCGAGTCATTTTCTTCCTCTTTGCTGTTCACTTATTACAACATCAATATCGAGCTTAATTGCTGTGCAATTTTACGGAACGATACCACTAAGAGCAAAGCCTATTCCATACCCAATGGCAATTGCATACAGCACGTGAATGCTCAACAATAAAAACAAAAACAGCTAAACGAAAAAAACAATAAAACTTAAAGATGGATCTGTGATTTCTTTAGAGTGCCAAATACACTAAAACTGTATTTCAAAGCAAATCTACAAGTCTCGTTAACCGAATTTTCTAAAATAAGCACCTAGGGCGTTTATAAACCTGTATAGATTTTAAACGGAGCTTTTATTGGAAAAAAGCATTTAACAAAGAAGAAAGCTTACTCAAACATAAATTTTTTTTAAATTGCACGGAATGTCTATTACAGAAGGGCATTTGAAAGAGATGGGGCGTTAACTGAAGAAAATACGGTAGCTCTTTTCAACTGCATAATACAATATGCGTCAAAATTTCCTTTTAGGAGTTAGTAAACCCTAATGGTTGTAACAAGGGCTAAGCTTTATTAGTATCTTATTATCACTTAGTCTATAGTAAACGACCGATTAGCAAGTCAGGAGTTTATATAAATATTCACTACTTAGTCCTTAATTCTTCAAGGATTAAAACAAAAATTTTTATGCTCATGTTTATATCAGTGTAGGGATCATATCAAGGTTTCTTCTCGCCAATTTATTTTCGGACTAGCTCCACTGTTTGTGGAAAAGGTCGGCACTTATTGTAATCTCAATTCTTCTATAATCTCCCCCATCTTAAAGACTGGTCTTTTCGGACATTTACTGTGTGGAAAATGCTGGTTTGATGTTTTGATGTGCAAAAAGTTGGATAGTTGGATGTTTCATGAATGTTTAACATTTGTTAATAGCTAAGCATGACCGTAGACCTAAAATTGTAAAAAAAAAAAACAGCAAAATAATGGAATCGAATCGAAACTGAAGCCGTGTTTGCAGACGAACAAATAAGCTTGATTGTCAACGTCATTTCAGTTGCGAAATCAAACGGTGTGGCTGGTTGGTGTTGATCTCTTGAATAATTGATGTAGGCAAAACAACAGTGGCTAACCGAAAAGTACTCTTTGGTGCAAAAAGAGTCATGAATCTTCAAGCACTTGCCTGACTACATATAAGGCAATTAGCAACACGGTCATTCTTCGTCCTGCATGTTTGAAATCTGCAGGGCATACACTTAAATAGCAGTAAAGTGAGTAGTGTTGGTAAGTGAATGTGGCTCTGTACATCATAGATGGAAATCAGTGGCAGACCGGGGGAAAACGTGAATATGGCTGTAATGACGTCTATCAAAGTTCGTACATGCTATGAGAAAATGGCGACTTAGAGTATGGAACATACGTATACGACATAGCAATGCAGTGTCTACAATGACCCTCATCATTTGTAAACAAAAGGTTGCTCCATTATGTGAGCCATAACGTCATTGGTGACAGATCGTTATTTATCTATATGAGTACTAGTTGTCTATGACGACGGTTATTTGGGTGTAGTTACCATGGCAATGAAACCACAAAATTACTCAAGGTGATTCTATCGATTTGACATAAAAAAAACAGTGATTAACTCAAGAGGTAAATCTATATGCCAGGACCACAAACCCTACTAAAATATTAAGAACATTCTCGGTACATTTCTCCAAATTGTGCATGTTTTTTCGTTCAGTTTGTTTAGCAACGCTCTAGCAACAACTAGTAATTGCTTCTTCACCAACAGAGACTGATTATGGCTTTCAGACATAACCAGAGTATTAGAGACACATTGACTAACACAGACACACACACACAGGCACACACACAGACACACACACAGACACACACACAGACACACACACAGACACACACACAGACACACACACAGACACACACACAAACACAAACACAAACACAAACACACACACACACACACACACAAATTTAGCAACTTTCCCAACAAAAGATCTTCATGCAAATATGCAGATATATGCATTGGCTGATATATATTGATTTAAGTCCACCCTTGGTTTCATTCAACTTTTCTTACAACAAAGTGAAATGTCTTTGTCTGCATGCATGACAGAATGTCTGACAGGAAAAATAAAACCATGAATATGCACAGGCAGGGAGCTTGTATCATGGGGGCAATAATAGGGTGATAACAGTTGCCACAAACTCTAGAGATCAAAGTGGTGAAATAAAATATTTTTCTAATACTTTTCTTGAATTTTTAACTTCATGCTAAAAGGTACCAAATTAGAAATTTACCCAAATTAACATAAATATACAAAATTCTGTCTATTACCTCTTGAATGCCAACAGCCTGAGCACCATTCAGTGTCCTTTTTCTTGTAAAGGTATCAAGGTCCCATAGAATTGATGTGTCTTGAGATGTTGAGATAGCATATCTACCAGAGCCATGAACTGATATCTGATGCACAGATGATGGATGCCCATGCATTGTGCTGACTAGCTCTTTTGACTCTGCAGAACAAGGAGGTCTTCAAATGTTAGGTGTGTGAGCAACAAGAAACAGATGAGAGATATATTAAAGTGATTTTGCTTTAGACTTCATCCATTACTAAATCCCCAATCACAATCAGACATATTTGACATATCCATAGGTTTGTGATTTCTTCTACTAAAATGATACTGTTCCATATATATTGCATAATACATCATATATATATATATATATATATATATATATATATATATATATATATATATATATATATATATATATATATATATATATATATATATATATATATTATAAATAATGTACACACAGGTGTAAACATTATCTAAATTTGCACATATAGTTACAGAAAGATAAAATAAATCATTTCTTTAATTCTTCAATCAAAGCATGACCTATCTATGGCTGTTTCTAACAATATGCTTGAGCCCTTAAATGAAAAAAAAAACAGCTAAATACCTGTGTTGTAACACCTCAATGAGTAATCAGATAGTGCAATCAAAGTTTCATTGTTGTGATGAAGGTTAAATGCAATAGCAGTGCAAGGACTGCCAATCCTTTGAACTAAGGAAAATCTGAAAAAAGTATGAACACTCTACTGAGGAAGAGTAACTAATAGTGGCCTCCAAACTGGGATCTGAGATATCCAAGGAATTGAAAATGGTTTCAATTGAGCTATGAAAGGCTTGAAGGGACCAAAAGAGGTCACCATTGCCTGTTTGATTCACTATTTCACCTGTAATACTGTTCATACTTATTACCCATGAGAGTAACTTTATCATGAAAGTAACTTTATATCTATTCCTCCTGATGATCTTGACAATGATTCAGACAAGTACACTGTAGAGGGCTTTGATGTAAGCTAACTTGAAAAATTTGGGAACTACTGAGTTAGATTATATTGGGAGGCTATATGGGGTCTTTCTAAGGGGAGCTGACTCAGTGATTTCACATACCACAAAAAACTAGCTACCCAAATGGGGTTCAATGTATCCCTTGATCAATGGCTAGATATTGGCTGTTTGCCTGCAAGCAAAATGTAAATATTGCTAGCAATGAGACTCAATAAAAACTGAGGCAAGATCAAGCCATTCCATCCTCTTTTCCCAAAAATAGCAGCTCAGAGTAAGTGTCCTTCAACAACCAGGACTCCTAAACTCAGATATCATAATCTGTGGAGAGTTTGCACTATTAACAACTACAAAAAGTTATAAAAGTATTTTGTGAATAATATAACAAGCAAATGAATGTTTACCTGTTCCTGTGTAGATCAAATGAATATAAATTCCCAATGTGATCCGATGCTACAAATCTATCACCAGACACATCAAAGGCAGCATGAAGAAACCTAACTGTCTTTCCTTGCTTAAAGACAACATTTGGCAAGGAATTTGTGATGCTTAGGAGACATCTATGGAAGAATTTGTTTACACTCAACACAAAAAGTAAATGAGATTCTTAGAAGGAGTATGCATGTATGTATGTATGTATGTATGTATGTGTGTATGTATGTATGTATGTATGTATGTATGTATGTATGTATGTATGTATGTATGTATGTATGTATGTATGTATGTATGTATGTATGTATGTATGTATGTATGTATGTATGTATGTATGTATGTATGTATGTATGTATGTATGTATGTATGTATGTATGTTTCATATAATATATTCCATTATTACAATAGTATGTACAATAAAAATAGCCCGGTTCTAAACAATAGAACAAGGGCCGAGCAAATAAATGTTTCAAAATTAAAACGAAAAAAAAAATAAAGCTATAGAGGATAAGAAACAACCATCAGTTCTAGCTTTGATTTTACATTTTGAATCCCATAAAAGTTTTCATGATTTTCACAGTTCCTGAGACTGATATAGTCTGTAATTTTCTTGTAATGCTTTTTACTTCATTCTCATTAAAGTTTAGTTTTTCGAGGTTGGTTTTCAATTCCTTAGGGACGTAGCCCAGTGCACCGACTATTATAGGGACCATTTCAAATTTGTAGCCTTGGTATAGCATTTGTAAGTTTCGTAATAGGGCTGCATAATTATCAAGTTTTTCTTTTGCTTTCTTCGTTATATTCATATCGGCGGGACAGCTTATTTCAACAACTGCACAGGTTTTTTCTGCTTTGTTCCAAATCAGTATATCAGGCTTATTATGGGCCAATTTTGTTGAAGTTCTGATCGGAACATTCCACCAATATTCATAGTCGCCATGTTTCTCGATAAATTCATATTCATTTGGAAACTGCACCCCTTCGCCTACATGTTTCTTCAAGTGTGACTTGAAAACGGCTTTGGCGACTGGATCATGGCGCATAGGCAGGTAGTAGCGACTTGACATCATTGGACAAGAGCTAATGACGTGTGTGATGTCTTCAATATTTGATTTGCAGAGGCGGCATCGGTTATTTACAGTAGGCTGTACACCAGAATCTCGTTGTCTCTTGTTAATCAAGTATTTTGTTGATATTTCTTGCTCTTGTATGGCACATGCGTATGCTGCAAAATTTGAAGTCAGATACTTGTCCTGCAGCCACTGTTGGCTAGTTTGTTTATCAATACCTTCATCTCTCTCGATCATTTTTTGGACATATCCATGCATGACTTTTTGTCTATAGCTGATAGAACTTTTTTCCTGAATTTGTCGCAGCAATTTTCTCCCAGTTACTCTAGGTTTCTCGTCAGGAGTTATAGTGATGTTATTATTGCTCATTAGTTCTCTTCCTACACGTATTGAATGGTCTATTTCTTGTTGGTAGATATAGTTCATTACAGCGTTTCTGTCCTTATGCACTTCTGTATGTATGTATGTATGTATGTATGTACTCTCCAGTCCGGAATAGAAGGGGGGGTGGCAATAAGCGGGGGGGTTGGAAAAAAGTCTCAAAGTAAATAAGCGGGGGGGTTGCAATAACCGGGGGGGTGGAAAAGCTCCAAGGTGAATGTCTATGGGGTGGGCTGTTATTAATGGATGTGGACAGAAGACCAACATATGCACTGGATAAAAAACTTTAACTTTTTGAAAAACAATTTATTGCGTTTATTACATATTTCTAGCATGCTAAAAATGTGTCTATAATCGGCGTTCAGAATGACATCATCATTGGCACAACTGTCGGCTGAGTTTTCAGTGCTTCTTGCAGCACTTACGCATTTCACGATAGCATTTTTTCAGCACAACAAACATTCACAACGAGTTACTTTCTCCGGACAATTCTTGGTCTGGTTGGGAAAATGTCCTCTTGGCTCAAAATTAATAAGCGGGGGGGGGTTGCAATAAGAATGTCCTGGTGTGCATTTTTCGAAAAAATAAATAGTCGGGGGGGGACGTCTATTCCGGACTGGAGAGTATGTATGTATGTATGTATGTATGTATGTATGTATGTATGTATGTATGTATGTATGTATGTATGTATGTATGTATGTATGTATGTATGTATGTATGTATGTATGTATGTATGTATGTATGTATGTATGTATGTATGTATGTATGTATGTATGTATGTATGTATGTATGTATGTATGTATGTATGTGTGTGTGTGTGTGTATGTATGTATGTATGTATGTATGTATGTATGTATCTTTGTATGTATGTATATATATGATTATTTAGACTGGATAACACTGTACAATTTAAAGTTGATATAAATAGTGGTCCAGTGTGTAAAATAAACAAATAAATAAATAAATAAATAAATATGTAGATAAATAAACATTACAAGCTTTGATAAAATACTATGTATATATTTATATATACTGCATATACAATTTAGTTAAAAAAGAAAAAGTACTACATGTGCTGTCCTTACTTGAGGAGAGAAATGTGTTATTTCTCTCCTTAGTTAAAAAAGATTTAAAAGTTTTCTTGAAGGGGTCATTCATTTAGTACGTATGCACTAAGGGGGGAGGGGGGTCAAGCAAATGCGTACAAATGCGTACAAGGGGGAGGGGGGGTTGGCACATTAAGTATGTACGCAAAGCAAAAATTATAACTATCAGCTTTTTGCAGACATCCTGCAATATTTTCATTTACAAATGACCCATCACTGCCATTTAAATAGTGTACTAAGTATTCAGTTGAAATCACTTCTAGTACAGTCAAACATACGGCCCGCAGGCCGAATCCGACAATGTGGCCCCTAGGAATTTTGAATAAACTGAAACCTAGTGATATTTTTCCCATTGTAATAGCGGCATTTGCTAGTGGCATTTACAAGGCTGAATAAACAGTTTTTTGCCGTTGTCTAGCATGCCAGATAGAAAACATGCGATGAGTTATGTATATTTGAAAGCCCCTACTACCTAGCCCTCTTGGGTTCCGTCAAACTACCTGGCCATTGTGGCGTCATATTATGCCCTATGTGGCCCTTGGACCAAATGACTTTGACACCCCCTGTTCTAGTATAATGCAATTTTGTTTGAACAATATTATAGATTTTTCCTGAAATAGATATCTGTAGTGATCATTTTCGTGTCTCGTGAATGCATAAAATGTCCTTCTCCGTGGTTTTGGATGTCTAGAAAGTTTCTTTTAGAGATGTGGGGGGGGGGGGGGTCAAACAACCAAGAGTACTTACGCAAAAGAGGGGGTGTGTATCAAGCGTACGTGTGCGTACAAGAGGGGAGGGGGGGTCAAATTTTAGCCATTTTGGAGCATACGTACTAATTGAATGTCCCCGAATTGTGCTTTTTCTTCCATGCTAGCAGGCAGCATGTTCCAAGTTTTTATTGAATGTAGCATTTCCTACAGACTCACCAATTGAATACAGGATGCTATGGGAACAGGAGGACGCCAAGGAGTGGATGTTGTCATAAAGGAGTGGATGTTGTCATATATCCAAATTTTGCAGAACCCTTTGGAAATTTTTTGTCTCATCAGTAAACATTGCTTTGATGATCATATTTTGTCAGGTACTATGCCACCTTTGCTACTTTGTCAGATATTTTGTGTCTTACTGGGTTCCTTTTGCTATGCTGACTATTGTCATCAGAGTACAGTGACACCCTCTACACACTGCTGTATAATATTCATTGAAATTTCAGTCTGAAAGATGTCTTTATTAGCCTAGCTATAGGGTAAAATTATAACAATTTTCTGTGGCATTGGACACAACCATGGTGGATCCTACTATGCTACTAGCTTCAGTTATCCTAAATGTGCACACATGCCTCCTTAAGAATATGAACAATTTTAGAGGGTTTGAGAATTATTGTTAGGAAGAAAAGTGATTAATCTTTTGACCACACAGAGGGCTATGGCACAACATCTCATGTGTGCAAACAGGAAGCTGCCAGATATGCACCAATGTAGATACAATAAACATAATAAACTGCAAGTACATGCATGCATACACAGCAGCAAGGAGACCCAACAGCATGAACATGCTTAAGCATAATTCTCAGGGTGAACATTAGTTTTAAAAGCTACAATCTCCTGTGTGCAACTGCCATGCTCCTCAGTATGAGCTAAAGCTTTGACTTCTGCACACTATTTTCACCACATATGGTCAACTGTTCCATGGTGAGTCCCTCCTTACTTTCTAAAACAACTGTAAATTCTTTGCTTTTCAAAAACACTTTTTCCTGAAAATTTCCACAACAGATTTTATGATGGTTGCCAACAATTGAAATAAGATAAAGCAAAATTTTGAATATCTAGTCAGGGAAGGACCACCTACCACATACTGGGGGATGGGGGTTCTACGTACCATGCCTTTTGCTTTGGTGCAGAGCACAGGTGACAAAAGCTATGCAAATGCAAATGGTCCCACATCCTCAAGTCTTTTCGCACTGATGTTTTTGATACGTGCTCCAATTCGAACAAACTTAAACAGTAATCCTGGAGAACACTAGAGGTATGTCTCCCTAGTACACGCCGTTTCTGTATCTAGTGCAGTGATCACATAAAATTGAAGTGCTTTCACAACCTCAGCAAAACCTTATACTTAGGGATTTTCACCTGCGCTTATCGATCCGTGAGATTTCCAAGAACATCCGTGAAACTGTGAGACAGCTTTAAATCCGTAAGTCTCAAGGCAGATATCTGACAGTACGCAACTACAGGTAATCTAGGCCATCACTCTCAACACTAGTATTCAGAGCTTGCCAAACAACAACGTACTAATGAACAAGTTATCAGCAAGCTCATACCCACTATCTGCATCTGGAATAAGTTTTCGGTGCCACAGCCTTCCGGATGTCTTTCTGCATAATTCAAGACGCTGCATCTTAATGCAATCTCAAAATATCCACCTTGAGAAGTCATTAAGTGTATTAAGCCCTACTCCAGCCATAGTATCAGGTCAGCTTTCCCGCTCACAAATATTGCAAGCTCCTTCCAAGTTTCACGAAAATTCAAAAACAGCGCCTACGCATTGTTTTCCGAGTGTCGCATCAAATCGTCCGAAACAATGGCAATGGGATATGTAGGGGTAGAAAGTTGCTTATAGTTTTATGTCTACGGTCGGGAGCTTATAAATGCTCAATATCTTTCCTAATTTACTTCTACATTGTGAACGGAGAATATTGAAGTTATCATAGCAAAATTCAGGATACTACTTTTCAGTTAAAAAGACAATTGCTTTCCTGCAAAGCTGTAGTGCAAAATAATTTACAAATTAACATACTGTATATCTGAAGTCCAAATAATTTACAACAGTTAAAACAATAAAATATTTGCAAAAAATATTTCAACAGTACATGTGCAGCAAAATCCACATTATTCCATAATGTTCTCAAGGAATTGTCAAACTTTGGTTAGTGCTCTTTATCCAAACTCTGAAGTTCTGCAAATAAAATTTATTACTAAACAAAAGGAAGTTGAAAGAGGCAACAAAGCTACGGTGAATGATCTTTTTCTCAAAAATTATACCATGAGCTTGACCTAGAACTCGATGAAGCACAGCAAATATGAATATTCCACTCTACAAAAACTAAATCATGTGCACATTGATTAACTGTTACTTAAGTCTGCAACAAGAAGGTCCAGTATATAAATTGAATAAAAGGGATGAATCTAAGCATTCCGATGTCATATTTGTGCAGCACCCATCTATCTTTGTAGCACCATAGCCTTACACAAACTTAAACATTCTTGCTAAGAAATTTTTAAGACAGTTTCAGCACTGAAATGATAGGAAAACATAGAAAGCCCCAAAACTCGGCCAATAAAATTTTCTTATAAAAAAAAAGAGAACAGAAACACCGAATCCGCACCAGTACAAGTTCCTTTTCGGAAGAGCCTACAACTATAGTCAGCTTATTCATTCCAGAAGACCGCTACCAGACCATCTTATTAACTATAGTTAGAGGAAAGACAAGTTCCAATTAGTAACAGATCTCAGCTTTGACTAGGGCAAGGTACTGAAGTGTCTTTGCGAACACACCAAGATCATTTGCACGTACATCCAGGTCAAACAAAGCACCTGATCTAGTAACAAAAAGCAACGACAATAATGCTTTATTTTAGAGATGATTCGAAAGAATACGACAAGTGATTTAAGTTTGCAAAACTATGCTTCGGATTATACAAAATCAATCTTCAGTTGCTGGAATTTAATAGCAAATACTACTAGAGCATACAAATATACATTGTACATTGTAAAGTTACTCGAAGATCAAACGGAAATCTATTCGAAAAAAGAAAAAAAGAAGAACCGTTATGCAAGGGCTGGAATGCTAAGGAGAAATTATAGTGCTGGACTTGTTTATTTAAACTGGGTCCCTCTCACATAATATGCAAAGCCTCCTTGATTTTTGGATGGTAATATGTTCCTGCTGAATCTATAACTATAAACAGATGTCATTACAAGCATTTTTACTGGTGCAGGAACTTCGTAGATGTTTAGATATATGAGAATTTTTATCTTTAAAAAGATCCCAACGAATTCGAGGTGATATAGGTCGGCATGTCTCATGTACATATACGGAATTACATCCCGCACACGTTTTTATTTTAACCCAACTTTTAATCTTGAAGGAAGAAATTGATAATTCAATTTTACAACTACTGCAATATCTTCTGACTACTGTACGAATTTTGCCCTGGGCAAAATTGGAAAAAGGAAGATATGTTAAGTTAAAGTCGAGAGTATCATTGCTATCAAATAAAACAGAAGTATGTCTTCGCTCACCAGGGAGTCTACTGGAAATCCATAGTGTATATCATTACGTGAAAAGTCTGCTAGTACTACAGAACTTCACTATAGCACGAAACAGCGGGATTCTAATAGGTGCGAATTGGCCAATCATAGGGCCAAATAGACGCATTATTCATCATATCACGTGTATCCGCATCTGGCTATATATTTCAGTCCACCTTTCGGTCGTTATCCGACGTTCCATACTCTGACGAGTGTCGGACGAAAAAAGCTTTCAGTATGCTACAAGAATGTTCCAACTTTTACGTGCTATAGTGTATAGTATTACAGGAATACGACATCAAGGAAAGCCAAAATCCTATTGGTTCCCTTTTTCATAGTATGCTTAATATTACAATGTTGTGAGTTAAGAACCCAAAAAATGATAAAGCCTCATTCTCAGTGCTGAAAACACTAAATGTATCATCAACATATCGTCGATAGAAATGAACAGAAGGACCATGATACTTTACATAATATCCCAAGAAACGACTAGTCAACACAGGTGAAAGTGGATAGCCCATAGGAGCACCATCTATTCTATCTAACGCATTATTTAATGCTTTATAACTACCACAAGCCAACTGTTTATAATACAATCTAATTTAAGTCATATACTAAAAAAGTGAAGAGGATAAAAAGAGAAAGAAATTATCAGCAGATTTGGCAGGTACAAGGCGAACCCATCCAATTTTTTATCACTTTCATAAATTGCTTTGTGTTTTTGGCATCTTTTATATAATCTTGAAGCCTGTTTCAGAGCATGCTCCTTCTGAACGATAGAGAATCATTGTCATACAAAAAGTCCTGATATTGGGCAGGAGGACAAGATCTTTTACTCGAAGGGTATACATGACATGCTTACATCTGAAGATGTCCCACTGGAAAAGAGGGGCTGCTCTCATTCAAGGATTTGTACACTATGGTCACTAGCTTTTGTAAGTTACAAACATGTGCATAGAAGTATAGTTTTGTGAAACACGTGCCGATAGAGCTCGTGGTTTTAGGTAGTTCATTGGTTTTTGTGAGATTGGGAGAGAAATAGGCCACTGTAGTATCCTCCACAACGTGGGCCAGCTGTTCTCCCCATCCCTAAGCAGTTCTTCAATTGAAGAGTCGTCATCATTCAAAAGTGTCCTTAATGTACGCTTAAGCAGTAGACTTATAATACCCCTGTATGATATTTTTTCCGCAAAAATCCAAATCAACGGGCAATATTTGAAGTTTGATAAGATAAAAAATTATACAGCGATGTTGCCTTTTGGTAGCCTATAAGGCTGTCCAACCCTAGAGAATGTCCTTATTTTCACTGGTACTTTGCTACATAGCTGGCTAACGTGCTCATTACAAGTCGACTTGGAGTTAATTGTAATCACTAGGAGTTTGATGCTGCAGTCATTGCTACTACTTTTCAGTCGATAGCAATACAAAGCTTTTGGTTACTGTTAAAGACAAAAATATCAAATAGAGTTTTTCAGGGTTTGCTAACGTAACCATAGTCAACAGAAAAAGTGAGAGCATTTTGGTATAGAAGCTCACTGTCCCTGTAATTCATTACAGACTAGATCACATGCGTGTAATTTGTTTAAGATATGGGCATAATTTCTGACAGGATGCTTCTTGATCAGGCCAGTCGGGCCAGACCGAGTTGGACTGGGACGAGTTGGGCTAAATCGCTGAAAAAGGAAATTTCCTGCATACAACTTTTGCATTATAACCACTATACTTCACAGCTGAAAATAAACTTCCAAGATTATTGTTCAGTTCCAAAGGATAATTGTTCAGTTCTTTGAGAACCAGGGGCGCATCGACACTTCAAGTACTGGAGGAGGTGGAGTATTTCTGCAGAATTTTCCCAATACATCACGTTATGAAAGAGACCAGGGTGAACTATTGTGCAGCAATAGAGATGACGGAAAATCATTGGAAACTGAAGGGGGCACTCATTCGAGGGAGGCGCTGTTTAGAGCGAGGGTGCTCTCTCGAAGAAATACGCTAAACAAGGCTACAAAAGATAGCCATACGCCTTCTGCAAACCAAACTATTGGAGAATCAATAGATAAACAACGTTTGCAAAAGTGCACAACACCACCCTTGAGGTGCAACATGATATGTGTAAAGACTTTCCTCCTCTTCCTAATTATCATAAATTTATCGCTTTTTCCGATTTGCAGTTACTTTACAACCTCTTGAAAAAGCCTACACATGTATTGTTTGTGTTTTCCATGTATTTTCTAATTAGCATGTTGTCTAAATATTCACTATAGTACACAATAATGAAAAACAACTGAATTACATGTACATATAAAATGGACTTCCATCTGACTTTCCACTTTTCTATAACAGGGATTTGCCAGTGAGATTGAATTCTCAGTGCCACTAGATTAATAACAAACTCGATGGAGACAGCAATAGCAATTCTCGTTACTCCAAGATTCAACAAATAATGCCCATCGAGCCTATCTCCTGATTCATCTTCTGCTTGGTAATAGTATGGCAATACGTACGCAACTGAACAGCTAAACACGAGAGAAGTCGTTTCGGTTACCATACAAATCAAACTCTGATTTGCTTGAAGGTCTCTTATGAAGCGCATCCTTTTCCTATCGCTAGTTCTTTGATAGGTCGAGCAAGGGATTTTATCCCTCAGCGTAATCAGTAGCTTGTCAAGAATGGTAGAAAACCCGTGCAAGATGCTAATTACGACAAAGTAAGTGAGGTCCTCAACCTTCGTTTGAGCTAATCTGGCAACAACAGTTGTGGATGTCAGGAACGAAACAGCAAGCATAATACCATCATCTGGGGTACATATATTATCCATGCTAACGATGACATGATGCAGGAGCAGCTTTGGTAAGAAAAACGCGAAAACCAGGATACAAGTCAACAACAGCTGTACAAAATCACCGGCATTATCATAAATGTCAAGGAATAAGTAATTGAAAAGCAAACTGTACATAAGGCCTATGACAAACTGAAGACCAACTTTAAGCGAGAGGAGAATAACACTATTGCCAATACCTAGCTCTCTTTTGCACTTCCTTGCAACTCTATAGCTGATACAACACGTAGTGGCTAAGAATAACACATTGCCAAAGTACGACTTCCAAGGAAGGCCATATTTGCCGAAAAAATACAGTAAAAGACGTTCGCTTGTGTCTAGCAGGCCAAAAACTGTGCAGCACGAAAACAAGTAAGCTTTGTTAATTGTTGACCATGATGCGATAGGGACGGTGCAAACCAAAGGCCAAAACATGACTATGAATCCTTCGATTGTATCGACGATAAATCTTTGGCAACGGATACGTGAAGGAATTTCATCCCATTTTGAAAAGCAGTAAGCACTGACATTGAGTTCAATCCACCAGAAGAATGTAGCGACGAGTCCCACTGTAACACCACACAATACAGTTGACCCAAAACTCACGACCAAGTACTGCAATGGGGACCTAGAAGAGTTCTGGTTATAAGAAATTTCAGAAGAGTTATCTGTTTCTTGGTAGTCAGGAAAAGCGCTGTATGTGGTCAGATTTCTATGCCAAGGTGAGTAATTTTCCTCCGAGTGATAGATTTCCATCACGTATTACTACTAGCAAACTAGTGACGAACATGAGAAAAGTCGTAACATTCAGTTACTCATCCATTGAAAAAATCTGTGTGTTAATACGACTCACTGGCTTCCTGAATGCACTTCATATACAATGCGTTCTTATATGTGAAATTACATACTATAACTTTCACTTTCCTTGTTTCCAGGAGTGTTTTCCGAACGATAGCTACAAACGAAGTGGAACGAAACGGAGGCAACTCCCTTTAATCAATGGAAGATAAAGGCGGTAGAAATGAGACGAAAAATCCTATGAACAAGAAGAGCAAATCCCCCGTTCTCTTCTTTCTATCGGCTTTGATAAAACCTCACAACAATGCACAAGGAAGTAATTTGACTGAGGCCACCTTCACACTGCTCCGTATTTATATGAAAACGAATAAAAAAGTATCCGTTTTCGTCTTGCACTCACATTGCTCCGCTATGAAAATGGATACTTTTGAGAACGCACTTTGAAAACTGAGACTTTTGAAAACGCAAAAACGCAGTGAACACCAAATACGCAAAAACGGATAACTTTAAAAACGCACACTTCACTGGTTTCATAGTGTATTCAAATTTAACCGGACCAATGTGAATAGATAAAACAGATCCATATTAAAACGGATAAAAAGAATACGGAACTGTGTGAACATAGCCTGAAAAAAGTATTTGGACAAAAACCTGTGCTCTGATTATACTGAACTTGTCCAAAAAGCAACAGATGCATCCAAAGGCAATGAAAACAACTCCTAAGAAAAATCAAAGTTTCACGTTCGAATGCTGATTAAAAATTCTCTGTAAATCCGTGCTTATGTTAGAAAGTTTTTCTTCGCCCAGTTAGCTTTTTCATGATGTCAGCACTGAAACTATCTTTTAAGAATTTCTTAGCGAGAATGTTTGAATTTGTGTAACATTGCAATGTTGCACAGACAGACGGTGCAACGTTGCACTGCAATGTTGTACAGACGGTGCAATGTTGAACCACTGCAATGTTGCACAGACGGATAGGCACTACACAAATATAATACTGAAATACATGGATTTTCATATGAAATCTATGCAAATTTTGCGAAAGAGAAGACGGACTTCTGTGAAAATTAAAACTTGGAACTTCAAATGTGTATCAACTTATCAGCTTTCCCTCAACAACCCAGCACTGAGTTTTCGTAACATTTCAAGCAGTTGAGTTCTGCCTTCTTATAAATAAACCATTTTGTTTGGAAAAGCGCGTAACGCGTATGAAAATAAACACGCCACATGATGTGTCCTTTCAAATGCTCTTCTGGGATAAAATAAATTATGGAAACAGGTGGGTTTTTAATACGATAAGCGCTTTTGTCCTTTTAACCTATTTGTCTATGACAAATACAGTAATGATAATGATCATTATGATTATAATGATGATGCTGATGATAATGATGATAATGGTAATGATGATGTGATGATGATAATGATGAAGACGATGATAATGATGATGATGATGATGGAGCCCATGGTTGGAGACCTCCTCGTGGTGGCAAGCGGGCACAGAGAGACACTGTCCTTAAGTTGATAGCGATTCATTTCGCGAAGATTCAGAATTGGGGCAGATATTGACGACCTGTGGCAAACTGTCCAACCAGGCCCCTTCAGTGAAAGTCAGGCACAGCAGCTTCAGGCTGCAGTTCTGATAAGTAGCTGTTAGGGTAGCAGAGTGGATTGAGTGTAGCCGACTCAATCACCTCTTTTAAACAATTTGCAGGCGACACTGACCTCAGGGTCAGCCTAGGCCCCGTAAGGGGCGTACAGGAAAAAGACAGATGATGATAATGATGATGACGACGATGATAATGACGATGATGATGATGATGATGACGATGATGATGATAATGATGACGATGATAATGATGATGGCGACGATGATAATGAAGATGATGATGATGATGATAATGAAGTTCTTCTACACTTCTTGTAATACAGAAAGCATAACAAGAAACGCGAAGCAAATCATGGGTAAACTAACAGATAAATTTTACTCGAAAATAGGCCTTGGCTTATATTTTGTCTTGTGTGAAAGCTTTCGGTCTGTATTTCGATAAAACGGCAAGAATTTTTCGTAATTCTATAAAATTCACGACAAATTTTTCAAAATTGTCATACAGTGCTCTATAAACAAAACTTATTGTATTTGCACCATGACAATACGCTTTCTAAAATATCAAGCAAGTCTTCTTAGACAATATACTCAGCTGATTTTCACAGTTGGCCTTTTTTCTACAGTATAACATTTTAGTTCCGCTTACTCTCGAATTTTATCCGACTAGTTTTGAAAGTCAGCCCATTTCACGGAAACACATTATGGAAATTCACTACAGCGGGACACACAAGGAAACAGTTTGAAGCATACTGAAAGTACTGCAGCCTTTTGACATTCATCAGAGTGTGCAGCATTGGGGAAAGATCGAAAGGTGAACAGAATCAATTATAGACGCAATATGGTTTATATTTCGGTTCAAACTCTTCATACTCTGATAGATTTCGGACAAAAAACTGTCACGGGTCCTTCAGAGAGAGGGTTGGAAAAGACAAAGCTTGCTCCTTTCGTGTTTTATCTCGTACACAAATAATTATACTATACAACATAATAGCTGAGGCCAAGAGAGCACCAAGCAACATTAAGTTAATACTCAGTTAATACGGGACTTTGAGTGTAGCAATAGGTTTGTCCAACGTTTTGTCAAGAACGATCACTGATCGGTTTAGTACATAGACAAAAAACCACAAAAAACCATTTGCTACATAAATTAATCAATAAAACATAGTTCACTATCAACTTAGACTTCAGCGCAGGCCACATGAAGTAACGTGGTGTGCCACATTAGGTAACATGGTGCACCACAATATGGCATACGGGCAACGCACTGGACAATCCTGAATTGCGACACGCATTCGCTCTTTCGTATTGTATTCAAAGTTTGTAGCAATTGAAGCTCCTCTAAATATGCAACTCAAAAATCGAGTGAACTGAAATCCAAGACATTTGGAAGAACATCACGCCTATCGTAAATAAGACAGGCAAACTTATGGAAAAGGATAACTTGATACAATCAGTTTTTCAGAGACTTTCCACTTCTCTTTTACAGATGATACATTTGCCATTCTGCTTAGAAGGACAATCCTAGTTCATCCTCGAATAAACCCCCGTCACAGAAGTTGATGGAGTCATTGTTATAGACCATCCTTTATACTCAGGTTATTCTTTTATACATAGCGAATAAAAGGAAACTTTCAAATGACATTCTATGTGGGATGTTTCAGAGTGTTCCCTACGCTGGCGCTAAATAAGCCCTTATCTGAAAACATACAAAATAAATATGCCCCTAAGAGGCTATATTGACGTACATCTAAATATCTTGAACATCAGATAGTATCTTGAAAACTGAGCTGAGTAACTGCACTTATAAAGACTACCTCTGATTGGGGGTTTAATGATCAAAAGGACTGATCAAACTTTTTTTCAGCCAAAGTTGTCTTAAATACACAAGTCTGCCATCTGCAGGAATATATCTGGAGCAGCAAAATTATCAGTGAATTCGTACGTTTCAGGCATTGTGACACAAACTAATTACACTGCATTCTCTCTGATAAATGCCACACTCCAATAAAAGCCACACATCTGGCCGAACCGCTGCAATTAACGTTGCCTTCAACTAAACGCCACCCTCTATTGAAAACTGAATCATAAAGGTGAGTTTCAAAATAAACACCGCAGCGTTCTGTTAGGGGAAATATCATACCTCTTTTAGAGGGCAGACAGGTGGATAAACACTAGACTGTAAATTCACATTATGACAAAGTGAATTTCACTAAATATCACAAAATGCATAACGAGACTCTGCCACTCATGCCTCATGCTCACTTCTCATTAAGGTATGGATGACTAACCCTATTTGAAAGTTAAATATCTGATGTGTTTACTTACAATGAAATTCAAGTCGACTCGGCTAATACTTGTGAGGAAAAAGATCTTTGAGTGCATTTTCCGCTTCATCCACACCTTGCTCATGGGCTTGCTTCAATAGGGGTTCTATCTCACTACAAGATAATTAAAATATTAACGCAATGATAAACCACGGACAACGGACATCTACATCAGGAAAATGCATGAGCTTTTAACAAACTGAATCATGTGTGAAACACGATATTTCTTCATTTGTGAATCAACTAAATTTCAAAAAACGCCCGGTTATAACGTACTCTTTCATAGTCCCGGACACAAATTCCATCGATCATAACGTACTTGGCGGGATTTTCTTGTTTGCCCCCCCCCCCCTTGCGGGCCTGTCATGTGAATCATTGACATCATGGCTATGACAAATTTTCTAGTAATAGCTGCTTTAACTAGAAGGATGCGCCAGTTGCTGTGGGAGTCCATCTATGTGCCTAGCAATGCCACATTTGCATTAGTTCTGTGTGCCATCTCAATAATAACAAAATCGCAGCAAAATGGATAGTCAAGTTTGCAGATATACATACCTATCGCCGAAGAGAAACTGGACCATTTAATCAAAATTGATGCAAATGTAAAAATGCCTCGATTAGAAAAACTACTCAGAAACATTATAAAAATATTGTTTTAATTTGTCAAAATCTTCCAATTTTCCAACGAGAAGAACGTTAAGCGTGTCATTACTTCAAGTTTTTCAGATTAAAGAAGTGATAGAAGCGGCTCAAAGACATATGTCATTCTGTATATAAAGGTAGTTGTGGGTCTATATACGTTTACCCCGGACTTAAAGTACTTCGGGTATAACGTACCAAATCAGCCCATCCCTTGAATTACGTTATAGCCGGATGATACTGTATATTCAAAATGAAAAAGACTATCCAACTAAAAAAGTGCAAAGCAATATTCTGGGCTGATCATAGCAAATGTAAGAATAAAGACATCTAGTTCTGGCCATGAGTAGTCCTTAACAGTTACTGATCACAATAAAAGCAGAAACTAAATAAAACTAAGATGGCATTGATATAACAGCCAAACTAGAACACGAAAAAGAACAAAATAGGTGAAAAACAACAATGAAAAAGTTAAAATATTATAAATACCATAGGAATAATGACTAAGATAACAGCAATAACAATAATATTTAAAAAGTGCAAACCTCTGAGCACTTTGCATTCCAGAAAAAAATACATAATAATGCAAATCATTCGAGTTTTTCATATGAGCATTCTGCAATACATTGGAAAGAGATAGAGGTCCAAGGAAATAATAAACTTTTTAAAGCTAGGAATAACTGTTACAAATGATAAATATGTCTGGTAAGTATTCAGATATATTCACTATCAAGAAGTTAACAACAGCAGAAATGCACTACGACAGGTTAATATTGGTAGTTTTGCATTTCTTCTTAGTGTTCCTAATACAAGTAACTTGCAGCGTGATTTCTCACATATCCTGCTAGCCTAACTTTGATAGCATATCAAAAAGATAACATACTGCTCTTGGACATCTGTATTATAACCTTGCAAGTGTCCAGCAACCAAGTTGTATGCCCCATGGCCATGACCATTGTTTGCAGATTCCCTAAAAAGTGGGATTATTTGCCACAGTTATGGAAAAACATGATGAGCATATTTTGAATTTGTTAAGCCATGAGTATGCAGCTATTAAAAACGACTATCAAAGACTAGGATGTACTAGCAACAATTCTTAATTATATCCAAAAACATGTTGGGACAGCAGGATTTAGGAGAAATTAACATCAAAAGTGTAAGACAATAACTGAGCAAAGCGGGATTTGAACTCACAATCTTTGACATTGTATGTCAAGTGCTCTACGATAGAGATATTGTGTGGCAAGTCCCGATAGCTGTGACCAGATAGCCCAGTGGTACAAAGTCAGGGGTCATGAGTGTGAATCAGCTTGTTTGCATAAGAGACCAGGCATCATAGATTTGGCCCTCATGATAAAAAGGCTGCCCATCCTTGTCATAGGGTATATTAGAGGTGAAAGATACTTGGTTAAAATGATGGATGCAAAAAATTATACAGTTACAATATTAATTTGCAAAATGAAATCCTAACTTCCTGGCTTCAGTTTTATCAACTAAATATTTGTCTTTCATTTCAGCTGAGATGAGTCCATTTGACATGATAGATAAATAGCTAATGCTCAACAATATAATTCTACAAAAAAATATCCTGAATGTAATGGAGAAAATAGGCCATACCTAAACCAATACATTGCAAGGTCCTCATCTTTCTCTGTTCCTCTGCCTTTATATAAAAGAAGTCATACTTCATTGTAGAATTTCCAGTTTTAAATTGTAAAAAATGACTTGCATTCATAAACTAATAATTCAAATTTGCTCTTCCAACATGATTCTGAAACAATACTTTATCAATAGACTTATAGTGTTCTCCGGACATTTTTCAAAAAATCCATTTGACTTTTCCAAGTTTTCCAAACAAACTGTTTGAAACATTCCTGATTTTTTCACTTCATTCCAAGCAGTATTCAATGCACCAAGGAAATAATACAACATATGTACCAACATAGAAAGAGCAAAACCAAAGAGAGTACAAAAACATGCCATAACCTGGAAGAATTCACTGACCTTTCCAAGTTTTCCCTGACCTCACACTTTCCAGGTTTTTCAGGTTTTCCAGAGTCTTAAGAACTCTGGACTTAGCTCAACACAGTTCTGCATGCAGAAACTTGACATTGAGTAAATACCACAATCTCAAATCCACAGCTACAATTTTCCATAGATGGTTGCATTGCATGCCAATAATAAAGCTACAAAACTTTTCTATATTTACAGCTAGGCCTACATTGTACTGGTTAGTAAAGACTCAAAAGGTTTTATAAAAACGCCTAAATTTACATGTGCTCAAGTAACAGGCCTGCATGCAATACAACTAGATGCCCTTCATTTCATTTTATGAAAGGGTTGCCCTTCAGCAAAGCTGATTTTCAAGGGACCCTTAAGGAAAAATGTACAAGTTACAAAATAATTACTTATAAACCTAAATGTAATCAATAAGAACTCTATTTTACACCTATATGAAACGTTAACAAAAAACAAACAAACGCACAGATATACTTGAAAATGTGGCAAGCATGATGGGACAAACAGCAGCAACACATACCATATAAGTATTTGTGTCCTAAATGGTGTTGAGCATGGGAACTTCCTAGATTTGCATATGCTCTAGTAACATGGAAGTGAAGATGGTCGATGTAGAAATACATATACACAAAAAACAACAGAACTCCAATTACCACGGCAGCCTAAAATGATAAGATATAGTTATAAGTTAAAGGCCACTTTGGAATAACAAAGATCGATCAGTTTTTTTTAGCTTTTGAAATATATAGAAGTATGTGATATAAAGCATTAAATATGCTTTCATCGCATGGTTTTTAAAGCATTATTTATTTAATACTTTTGTAATTTCTGTTACTTAAGGTCTCAATGAAAATCAGCTCTACTGAAGAGCAACCCTTTACATGAACTATGAAAATATTATAACTAATTGTACACAAAAATGGCTGGCTGCAACATGGAAAACAGTTTCTTCGTGAAATGCCAGGCGTACTGATATGGAACTTCACAATGATTAAGTGACTAATTAGCCGTCTATTTGTCCTGCTAGGAAGGAGCTGAGGTATTACGTTCGTTTGTTTACAAAAGCCATTTGCTGTAGGATCATTCGGGCAGCATGCTATCAAAACACTGTTGTACATTTATCGGGATCTTTTTCGCTTTTCAACCTAACATTGTCCCCCAATTTCAAGCTCAAATTTCACTCCAAACCATGTAGGCTGTAGGTAAAGTATGTTGCACTTTCACAAAACTGACCTGAACTTCTGTAATAGGCCTAAGCTCAAGGAAGCAAAGACCAGGAATATCCTTACCTCGACATACTTCACCCACCATGCATCAGGTTTCTTTCTGCGCGCAAGATTTACTTTAGAACCGTATGGTAATTCAGGGTCATAATCTGGGCCATCTTTGCTCCACAGAGGTTTGAAAGGCGCCTCCTGACGCTGTCGTAAACCAGACCTGTCCGCCATGGCTACTTCACTTTCAGAACATTTGCCGCGAAATGTTTAATAATTTATGGGAAGTAAAGAAAATTCACAACTAACCAATCGTCACTAGGATTTCCGTTTCGCTGACCAATCAAAGATAATCCATTATGAATGTCTTGCAGGTGCCAAATGGCCACAAAGCAACTCACTGTGAAGAATGCGTAATTCAACGTACTCCAATACGAACTTTGCACTTGCTACGCCAAATGCAGAAACAGTTAACAATCCCTTTCATGTCTTCATCTGCTCTGCAATTCACCTGGCATGCAACCTGGGTCTAGAGTAAGTGTAAATTGAAATTGTGAAAGCGTGGCTTTGTAAATGTAGCACACCTATTTATAGAAAATAGGTCATCAAAGCTAACACAAATATGTGCAAAGAAGGTACACTAATTTTTTACATATTAAGGTTGCATGCTAAGATTTATAATTTTTTAAAGTAATCTACACGTGGAATGCCGAAATATTAAAAGAACTTATGCTACTAAAGGAAAATTCTCTAAGGAACTTTTCACTTTGAAAAAATTTTGTACCATATTCGTTGATCTAACGTTACAGCCAAAAGGGTGTCAATGTTATATATGAGTCTGTACCATTTTAATGGCACTAATTGTGCGCTAATGATTAAGGAACTGTTAAGGAATTTTCAGTACTACAAGTCGATCATTGGAGGTCGAAAAAATAAGGAAATTTTGGAACTAGGCCTTGAGCTATGTCCTTTTAACAAAAGCCTGTATTAGATTACTTGCTGAATATCGATTCCATAATAGCAATTCAATTTTAGTGAGCACCTTTGATAATTCGGTTTGAGCTCCAAGCTTAAAGAGAAGATCATAAAATATCGAAGAGAGATAATATTTATGGGTTTGGGACTGTAAACAAACTAATATGTCTAAAGTTTGACTCACAGAAAGAAGTCTGTTCATATGCGTAAGTATACCGTGTAAACACAAATTGGTTCGCAAAAATTACCCGTGTCCTTCACCGTGCCAACCACTCGAGGGAAGGATGGGGACGTAATAGATAGCGCTAGAGAGCGTAGCCACAAAAACCATAAAGAGCTCTTTAACAATAACGATGACTGTGCGTTGTCCTGTAAAAAGCTGTCTTATTGCTCTGTCCTTCACGGCTTAGATCCGATTTGAAAGAGGTTACTAATATTCCCTTTTCAATTCTAACGCTGATTGATTCCAAACACGGCTAAGGCAAAGTACTTATTAGCTAAAATTTTTTGCATTTCTCCATTAATTTTACCACGGGGCGCTCTCTCGTTAATTAGTTTTGCAACTATTGAGAGCGTTCCTCCTCTAAATAGTTCCCTAAATGCAATATAGCTTATTTCTATGTTTGTGTAGTGCTAAATTGTATGTAGTGAATATAAAATAAAATGAAATGAACTGAACTGATTGCCTGCCTATCCTCCTCCCATACCCGCCCATACCAGTGAAAATTGCATTTGGCTCCTATTACTAAACCAAACAAACACACAAACACATATCCCCAGTATTTAAATACTTCTTTCTTAGAACTAAACAACTTGGTTAACGTTTCGCTTTCGCGTCATCAGAAGTCTGATAAACCGAAAGGGAAACGTTGACCAAGCAGAGTAGTTCTAGGTTTGAAGTCACTCCACGTTGCAAGATTTCCAAGAACCAATGTATCCATGAAGAAGACAAGGAGTCAACTGCTGAGTCTTTCCTGAGTTACTTAAAGATATATACCAATTTCAAGAAATACAAAGAAGAGCAATGAAACCGCTGTTGGGAAGCAGAATAGCCTCGACACATATTCCATTGGTTCTTCCTTACAGACTATTGACAGTATCAGCCTTAAGATTACAGTTGAGCTATTTGATTACTGAATCATACCTAGGAAATCACCATAGTAAAAATCACATCCAATTACTATGCTATTTAATTTGCAAGAGTTAAGAAATTCTAAGATACATACGGTGCAATCAAGTGAACTATAGCAATCATCTATAATTCTTATACACGTTTTTTTCTTATAAGAAAAATGGCTTTAAGAAAATGAGGCTGAAAAGGTCGAAATATTAAGAAAATGTCAAGAAAATCGCAAAGCTCGACTTGCAAAGGTCATCTTCTTTACATGCAAGAAATGGATATTAGCTCGTTTTTGCAAACTCCTTTACAAAGATCGAAACTTCTTTTTGATAATCTTGGATAACAAGATTAAACATTTTTGCAACAAATAATGGTAACCTCTTTTAGCCAGTTTATTCCAGTAAAAATTAAGAAAATCTTAAGAAAATCTCAGCCTCATGCAAAAAAGTTGCATTCTTATTAAGAAAAATACGTGTAGACAAATTCAATGATAGTCTATTCAGTGCATTTAACAAATTACATCAGCACCGTATTCTCTCTAAAAGTTCCGTTCTCTCTAATAGCACCACCCCGTCAATTATCCCGCCAGCTTTCCCGTCTCTCTAATAGTCCCGCATTGCGTCCGACATTCGCGGATCTGACATACGCCGTAAAGAGTTCCTTCATCTAAAAATATATATTTTGGAGTCTGCTACAAACTCTTTTCACGTTCAATCCAATGACGTTAAATGTCTCCAAACTGTTGGAACAATAAGCCCGTTCTTTTAAATCGCTTTGAAAAATTATTCCCGTTTCTACAATTAACCTAGGGTTGGTTGAACAACTAACCATTGCGAAGCAATTCCAGATAATACCGTATATACTTCAGACATTTGTATGTTACTTCACAACGCATCTCAAAAGCCTTATAAATATGTACCCAACACCGCCAAACTAAATCATCTCTGGATTCAAATCTGTTTACTTCGCAGTCTCTTCCATTCTTTGGAAGCCACTCTCTTTTGATGTTTCGGTAAATAAATGCTAATGTCGACGCTAATTTTCATTGGCATAATAAAAACGCACTAAAATCCAGAATAATTCAATATACTTGAACACTGTCATTATTTCTCTAGAAATTAAACAACTCCACCCCAACAGTAACTAAATGTACGATTTCAAACCGTCTTTTTATCCCAATCATACAGTGTCATCTCTCACTGGAATGTTCTTTAGGGACCCTAGAAAGAGCACCATAATTTACTGCAAACACTCCTTTACAAAGACATGAATTAAAACCTAATCAATTTTGGCTCTTTTTCGAGCGATTGCATCCTCTATTGCTTTCAGTTCCTTCAAAAGTTCGTCTTTTCGGGCTGCTGTTTTATTCGGTCCGGATCGAGGCGAGGACGAACTGTCTTGGCCAGAGGCCGGTCTTTTCTGTCCTACAGCAGCTTTAGGACCGGTGACTTCTTTACTGATAGTACTGCTTGGTTTACTAATTCTCTGAGAGCCAGACAGATTTTTCGTCTAGGAAAAAACCGGAATAGAAATGAATTTTTGCGAGCTTTAAATTAAAATTAAACGAGAAAAAAGAGAAAGTATTGCGCGAAACTGGTACAACACAAATTTTCAGAATTATGGGCTTCTCCAGACCAGACTTGATTCATTAAAAATTGTCGACTTAATAATTTTTTGAAGGCTTTAATTCTAAAATGTATTTATTTTCAATTATATCTTGAAGGTCTTAGTGAAATGATACTCTTCAGTGTAATCTGATGGCCTGTGTCGATAAATCGCTGATCAACCACTGATCTACGTGACTTTTCCTGCCAAGTCTAAGCACAATGAAATCAAAGAGAATCACTCCAATCATAGCAAACGAAATGAATACATTCCCCAAAACTAAGTCAACAAAACGTCGACGTAGTCGCGGCGAAAATATATCTAAAATCAACTGCGCAAGAGGAAAAATAGCCTATCGCAGACGAGAGAACTTCGGTGGTGAGTCTAAAGTGGTTCAATCACCTTTCACCTAGAGAATGGCCGGTCACCTTGTTTGCAACTCGAAAACTTTGTTTGGGTTTACTTATTATCACTATTATCATTATTACGTGCTGCCCGTAGCTTCAAATCATGCTTTATTCACAGACGAGGCAAGCTATTCATCCTCTGCAACAGATCGCGTAGCAAAACATGACCGAAAAAGATAACGACCTACTTTAGAATTTTACTGATGACAATATAGAATACAATATATAAAAATTCAAAGTATAATATATTAACCACAAATAGTAATGAAAAGAAGAAAATTTATAGATACAGCTATACACATAAAAAGCGAATCATAGAGGAAAACCCTTATATCAAGATAAACCCTCACAACTATCATCAGTGCTGATAACTACATTTAGCTGCTGTAACAAACAACGGAGTTTTTTGAAACATCAATGCTATACAAACGTTGTCAATTGAAGAAGCCAATAGTGAACTGCCTACTGCAAGTAGGTTTATTGATGTATTAGCCGTGCAGCAAAGTTAAACCGCCTCTTTTACAATTATCCCCACTATTACTGTCATCATTGTTATCAATATTATAAGTAAAACAAAAGTAAATCTTAGTTGGTCGAAAAGTCAAATAATTATAGCGAGATCAACATGTGTAACATAAAAAAACTAAAATATGAACATCAGCATAAAAGTATTAAAAGTCTGATAAAACCAACGTAGCTGTCAAATGTTTATGAACTCCGATAAAGTCTATTTTCTCCCAACCTAACTGACTAATCATCATGCAAAATGGGCCTAGTCTCAACATGTGTGGTCAGAATCCTGCATGATGATTGGTTAATTAGTTTGGGAGAAAATAGACCTAACAGATCTCTCAAACATTTGGCGGCTGTGCTGATAAAACCAAACTCTATAAAGCTTTTCGAAATAAAACTCAGTGTAGTGATTATTCAAAATAAAAATAATGAATGATTAATTCTTGCCTAAAACACTTACTTGACTTAAAACCATTTTGAAATCTTTCTTTTTCTTCTCGATTTCCTTTCGTCGTGACCCCGAGGCATCCGAATCCGATGAATCCGAGTTGTCATGGCTACCACTTCCACTATCAGAATCACTTGCTGATGACTCACTACCACTTGCACTTACACTGCCACTATCCGAAGCAGCCTCACTTTCACTCTCGGAATCACTTCCAGACTCCGAAGCGCTATCTGAACCAGAACCGGCGTACGTTGGCGACTTAAATTCGTCCTCACTGATGTCACTGTTGCCAGTATCGGTTTTCTTGTTAGCATCTGGTGCTTCACTACTGTATTTCGTTTCCTGATACTCTGATCTTTTCACACTAAGAAAAATGGACCATTCATACATCTATAAAAATCCTGGCGAATTAGGCACATGTCTGAGGATAAACTAGTTTAACAGAAAAGTCTAACAGAAAAGGTATGCCGGAATGGCTATAATTCTGTTTATGCAGGCTATGTAGATAAAGTTTTTTTATATATATTAAGCATATTAAGTATTATGTTAGATTTTTAGTTTCCGTTGGATTTAATTAGTTGCTATGGCATGTCATTGTGTAACCAGAAATGTAGACCAATAATAAAGAATGTCTTAATAATAATAATAATAATAATAATAATAATAATATAATAATTCTTTCTGTCGTCGTTCTTGTCCTCCGATTTATCATGAAACAGCGTTTTCCATTTGATGTTCTAATTTCCACAGTTAGTTTAGTAGCTGTATACCAATGCTGAAATAATGTGGCAAATGGGAATACTCCCGTCTATTCTGGAACTGGTCTAACAACACTTTGGTTTTCTGGCAAAGCAGCTAAGGGCTAATTCATGCGATCAATTATAGATGACTTGAACCATAGCAATTCTAGCTCACCCTCGGGTCATCTTATGAAAAAACAGAAACGTACGGGCTCGAGCCATAGTCACACAGTCAGTGAGTTCAAAATTGGCTCATGCTATAATACAGACCTGGGCATCGTACGAACCGCGGGCCATATACAGCCCTTTGACTGATTCTGACCGGTCATTGAACGTTCAAAGAGAAATCAAGTAACAAACATGTTTTATTTCCTCCCAGGCATGGACTAAATCTGCTTTTATTTCGAAGCTATTTTGAAACTATGTTTTATTATCGTACATAAGAATTACAATTAATATTAAATTGGACTGAACTCGGACTGTCTGCTGGCCCTCTACAATTTGTTCCTTTCTCATGTGCCATAACAGGTGCGGCTCATCTAACTGTGATCGTATGAATTAGCCCCGAATTCCTCACAGTAACCCCCACATGTCTCCGTCGGCATATGCACATAATTCAAGAAGATAAAAAAACCGCAATTTCCATATAATTTTAACTCATAAAGAACTAAAACAAATAAATATTTACTGACATGAACTTGCTATACCAAAAACAGGGTAACAAACAAAATACAGAGTTAGCCATACCTGTCTTTCAACTGACTTTTCTTTTCAGTTTTTTCATTATCTTTAATCCTGTCATCGTCACCGTGTTTCCTATCTCTATCTGCATCTGCAAGTCTAGGATCCTGAAAAAACAATTGTTCAAAATGAGAGGATTGTTCAGGAGAGGGCCTGAGAAATAACGTCGGTACTAATTGCGAATGTGTAATTGTAGATCAATAAAAAGAAAGTAATAACCATCACGTTTGGACTTTTGCGTCTCCTATTCGGACTCTGAGATCTCCTTCGTTCCATTCTCTTTTTATCCTTATCCTCCTTCGGGCTAGTCCTGTGAGCATGTCGCCTCGAATGCGGGGAGTCACGCAACGATCTAGGCGAAGGTCTTCTACCACCAGGGTGTCTTTCCATCCTTGCTCTATTAAATAGACAAGATGAAAAGACTTATACAACTAGTGCGTAATAAAACGGTCTAACTATGAAGTAAGAGACGTATAGTACAGAACGTGAATGCTGCAAAATGTGAGATACTTGAATCAGATAAAGTGGTATCTAATCTTGGTTACCATTCCCATTAGACAATGCCCTGTATTGAACATAAAATTCTTCAAACTATGATTGCGACCATATGTAGCAGATAATAAAACTGAATCAATGGCAGCCACTAAACCTTGCCTTACTTGTTAATCTAACTCACGTCCATCAATTAAATAACGGTAGCCAGTACTGTTTGAAAGTTTGAAAGTCATCTGAGATACACTGACGAAGCATGGGGGCAATATATCGAGAACAAAGCTCCAACATCTTTAACGTATACAAACTAGAGCAAAGACTATGACAGAGAACTTTGCATGTAATTCGCTGTCGGTCTCAAATATAATGCAATATAACAGAGCAGTAATGATCTATAAAACAGTGAATGGTCTCTGCCCGGCAGTCTAAAAGGGAGACTTGCTCCCAGATCTCTGTTATCGAGCTAATCAACAAGAAATCAATCAGATCTGGACATCCCAAGGTTGAATCAAGAGTTCTCCAAAAATAATTTGTTTTATTCTGCAGTAAAGACTTGGAATAACATACCATTGTAAATTAGGACAGTCGTCCCACAATGACTACATTCAAAAGGAAACTGAAGGATTTCCTACAGAATTAGCATCCCTCCCGAAGCACGATCCCTAGGAAGACCAGTAAATCGATACCGTGCTAGATTCTTTCTTCTGCTTCTTTTCTTTATCATTAGATGCAAATATATTGAGCATTTTCGTTTAGGTTAAAAACTAGTACCTGATAGGGTTTTCGTGTATAAATATGATATATGATATATGATATATGATATATGATATATGATATATGATATATGATATATGATATATGATATATGATATATGATATGATATGAAATGAAATGAAATAATATGATGATATGATATGATATACGAGATTATATGATATGATGTATTACCGTTATAATACCACTCTAGAAAGTTGGAAACTTACAGTGTGTAAGCAACTAAATAAATACAAATAAAATATCAGTCATTGATTTACATACAGCCTTCACAAGAAACAAAGCAGACATGATTTACTCACAGCATGCTTCTTGGAAACAGACAGTCATGCATTCATTTGTGAGAAATGTAAAAAAATACCGCTCAAGAATTGGGCTGAATAGCCATGTCCGGACTCATCAGAACTGTAATAATTCTTTCCTAAGGCGAATATCATGATCGTAAGATCCAAGATTCCCTACATAGGGCTTGGATCACATCAGTGCCTGAACAATACAACTGGACAAGGCCTAACTACTAAATAGTAAAAGGGGTTATGACAGACTTCATCCCAGTCCTTCTTACAGTAACTGACTGCACACTCTATTCAATCCTGTAATTCGTAAATACCTGGGTTCATCCTCCGGCTTCCTCATCCTTTCAGGCATGGGACGAAAGCTACCTCCACTTGGATGGTATCCACCTCTGGACCAAGTGCCATCCATCGGCATCTGTCCTGGCCAAGAAGAACCAGGAGATGGTGGGTACCTGAAGATAAGCCAGTCAATGTGAGATTCGTTATTTCTTAATTATCATCTGATATACTGAAGTATGACACTCTCCATATATAAAAATTCCGTTTATGAGCATAAAGATTAAATTTTTGGGTCTGTGATTGAAACTAAAACTGCACTCACCAAAGACCTACTATTTAAGCTAAATTCTTCATTGACATGATGCCTTAACATGGGTTTCCCACAAAACGAAACGTCCAGACTCTTTGCCTTTTGTTTATTTTACCCTCCATTTCTTATCGAATAAATGAAGGATTTTATTCCAATAAAACAAAATATATTAAGAACAGAAATATATATTAAAATATACGAACAAAATATATTTATAATTTCATATTCGATAAGAATATGAAATTATCTATTTTCAAACATAGGTATAATTAGATTCGTCATTTCACATAGACATTCTTTCTAAAGCGGTTGAACAAAATTATCTCTTAGATCAGATAAGTAAGCAGCTTTAAGTCGATTTCTTCCTTACCTTTCTCGTCGATCTCTGTGCCTCCTTTCATTTTCATTGTCTCTAATCTGTGGTCTTCGAGGTTCACCATAGTATTTTCGTCTGTCAGTCTCCCTGTGGTCTTTGGAAGTACGTATAATGTTTTTGTTTGCTTGAGGTGAGCGTGGCCTGTCTTTGTTTTCCCTACCAAGCCGTGGATCTCTGGCCTTACCATTTGTTTCCTTAGTGGATGGTTCTGGCTTTTTTACCTGTACCAGAGTCGATAACAAGCTGAATGAAGAGGTTCTAGATCTAGCAAAGCTTAAAAAGAAATCAGTGTATAATCCAATGAAATTTATGACTCTGAAACTTAACTGATGGATAAAATTAAGGAAATATTAATAATTGATAAGATTGGGGAAACATTGAAGGGAGAAAATTATCCTGCTGATATCTGTCAGCCTGAATCAGATCTCACATATCGGCAAAGAAAACAACGAAAGAAAATTATTACAAACCTCAGTTTTAGGAGCTCCATCAGCATTTGTATCTGAGCCAGAGTCCCTTGATTCTGAATCAGAATCAGAACCTGATTCATCTGATTCTTCGCTTTCTGAGTCTACAATCATATGTATTCTTCACTAAGTACATATATACCGTAAATCCTCGAATAAGCCCCCACCTCCGAATAAGCCCCTCTCGAATAAGCCCCCACCTCAATATTACATATATATCTATACAAACTCCTGATATCTACTAGAGAAAACAATTGAAAATTTTGCTTGTAAAGAATTTCAACTTATGAACAGCAAAATGGCCTATATTAGCTTCCTAAACTATATATATATGTATATAGCAAAATTTACATATAGTTTAACATAAACATGAAAATCAAAACATTTTCATATCATCAATACAAAAAAGCTTGGTATATCATATGTTTATACAACGAGTTTATATTGCTTAAGCTTAGCTCTGCAGAAAGAAACAAATAGATACTCAAGAAAAAACTCCAACTTTTAAACCGTTCCGGCACAAGCCTTCATCAGTTCTCAGCATGAGTTCTCATCATGAGAACTGATGAAGGCTTGTGCCGAAACGTTCTAAAAGTTGGAGTTTTTTCTTGAGTATCTATTTATTTCTTTAAAAATTTCTTTGTGATTGAAGCTATTTGAATGCATATACATATACATATACATATACATATACATATACATATACATATACATATACATATACATATACATATACATATACATATACATTTATATATATATATATATCATACGCGTAATTAAGACACTAATACCTGCTTCAGAGTCGGAACTACCAATAGAGCTCAAATTATCATCAGCCACTGGTTTATCTTCCGGTGAGCGCATTTCCGGAGATCGATTCTGTTGTGGCTGTCTGCGCATCCAAGGATCAACCCATTGTTCAGCATTTCCAACCAATGGGGCAATAGAATTCTTTTCGTTCTTCGAACTTTCAACAGCCTCCTTCTCAACCTCTCTCTGGCTGGTCTCTGTGCTATTCTTTAAATTCTTATAAGAGTCTTGAGGAGTTAGTGTCGTCTTGTCGTTCACCTTATCCGTTCGCTTATCTCTCCTATTCTCCTTATCTCGGGCACGATCACGATCACGATCACGATCACGATCACGGTCACGTTCACGATCTCTATCTCTGCTTTTCCTACAAAAAATCCGAATCAAAACTCAGGACGGAAAAATTGTGGGACATTGTGAAATCTGACCCCAAGAATTCATATCTAAATTGGTAGCTGTAGCCCATTTCATGCACCAATCAACATAAACTTCTCATTTGTATAGTATGATTGACATAGCAACACAATAAATATATATACATGTATATACAAATAAATACATAAAAATTTTATCTATACAGATATCTTTATAAATAATATACACTATACATACATATACATACAAACATACATATATACACACATACATATATATATATAAAATTGAATGGACTTATTTGATAGACATAAAAAAGAACTGAGTGTTTAATGGAACTACGACTGAGCAATGGTGTGTGAATTGATGCCGGTTTTAATCAAGATAAATTTGTACCTATCAGGAGGGGAAGGCGTTCGTCCTCTGCGCATCCGCAAAAACCTTTCACGATCCATATCACGTGGTTTTTCTCTATCAACATCGTGTCCTCTTGGAGGTCTTTCTCTCTCAGGCTCCTGAAACAGTAATGTCCTATCATCATATATGTGGAATTCTCCACAGGTTTTTCCTGGCCTCAACTTTCATTCCCTGACTTTTTCCAGGCTTTATAAGACTCCTGAGAACCCTGATACTAGCTTATACTAGACTACAAACTATCATATTAAAAATTCAATGTTACCTGCACTTTTGGAAAACAATGCTAAAATTCTACATATTTAATCCCCCCCCCCCCCAAATGATGAGCAATTCTTAAACCACCAAGCAAAATATACTCAATATTACAAGGGAATTTGTGATTTGATTTTACAAGGGAAATGAGCACAGTCTAGATAAACTGACTTCAATGATGCAAAAGTAAAGGCCTAACACTCACATGTCGCCTAACTGGTGATAACCTTCCTCTGTTAAAGCGACGGTCACTGATATCTGATCTTTGCTCAGGAGCCCTTGGTCTCGACACTGTCTGGTTGTCTCTATCGAGGGGATGCCTCCAAGATTCACGTCTAGCCGTAGGCCATTCAGATTCCAATTCACTCTCTTTTACACTCATGTTCAGTCGCTTTTCCTCAAAGTTTTCCTCCTCTTCTTTTCTCTTCACTGACGTCAGTTTTATCTGAAAAAATCGATAGACTTCAGTTCAAGAAGACAAAACAAAAAAGGAAAAAATCCGACCGCCTATTGGTGTAATTTATAAATCCCTGGAAATACTTCTCTAAAGAAATCCTTGGAAATAAGCAAAAACTAAATACTGTAACCCAATGAAACTGTCATGTGTTGAAATGCCATTCCTTAAACAAAAACTGTGCAAATGAAGGCTCGCTGCAACATGCGTAGAAATAGCCAAAACAACAGTTATGCATACAGGATACGAAATACAGAAAAAGTTGACTACGTTTGGTCAAACAAAGGTAACAAAGAGAGCAATTCGATTTGCAAAAATAATGCATGATTGTGGGCATAGCTAATATTACAAGACCCAAACCGTCCTCACCTCCTTTGCCTTTTTCAGACCTCTTTCCCATGCCGACTCTTTTCTGGATTGAGCTCCTGAATGCATGTCCATTTCAAACGGCAAATGCTACAAACACAACAACAGATTACTGATTGGTAAGCAAAATAGTGTACACAAGAAAAAATAATAAACAAAAATGAAATTTTATTATTAGTATAAATTTTGGCTGATTAAAATATCATAACAAAACATCAGTCGTGCTCCAGTAACTTCTCCAATGTGCAAAGTTTTCATATCGCGGGGTAGCATCATGGAATAGCCTCGCAGATGGTAGCAAGTACTCATCCTCTAATTAAAAGTTTTAGAAAAGTGATTTAAGATTTAGTTAATGTATTTAAAGCTACTCTTGTTTATGTTGTAAGGGTTTAATTTACAAATATTGTGTATATATCATATATTTTTAAATTTAGCTATTAAAGTAAGCTACCATTCTTTGTAATTAAAGGAAGGCTCATAGAAAAACAGCTTCTGATAAACGGCTGCCCTCCTTGATAGAACTAAATATGAATTATATACATAAATATAACAAATATATATTAAATAAAGATGTAGATTCTGATGCGTAACAGTGGAATGTAAGGAAACTGCGCCATGACTTGTAACATGCATGCTCTACCGGCGCAAGGGATAGAATAGATGTACTTACAACGTTATCCATATGTGCTGACGTCTGCATGGCAGGTGTTACTATGATAGGAGGTCCTCGGAGAATCATATTATTCAAAGGGCCAAGCTCACTTGGGGGAGGAGGCTTTCCAAATGCGGTAGGATACATCCCAACAGGACGGTGCATTATGTAATTTCCTAAAATGCAAACAGGTTAATTGTACTTTCCATCACTACTTTGAATCACATATAAAAACAGGTGCTATCGCTTCTGGTCATGAAAATAAATTATTCGAGATTTCACAACCAAAATTGACAAAAGATAACGTAACTGAATTCTCATTCATTTCATTTCATTTTTTTCATTTTAAATTATTTACTCACAATTTTATAAGTGCAATGAATGAAGTCGAAATAAATAATGAACTGTTTATCAGCGAAAATAAGTCATTAGAATCAAATCTAAATTTGCCACATAGATAATTGAAAATTAAAGGGAAGGGTTTTGTTGGAAAACATTCAAAAATTAAAAATATGGGGGGGTGGATTATTCGGTACTCAAGAGTACTTCATTACCTTACTTTACAGGCAGAGAGCACGAAACTACAATCCATTCTTTCAGAAATTACCTTTGTCATTAATACCAGGATGAAGAAATCTACAAGTTGTGCCCCAACGACATGTTCCTACAAAAAGAAGAATGGCAATAATAATAATAATAATAATTACATTTTGAAAGTAACTATCATAATCAACTTAGGTCCCAGGCCCCTGTTTCATAGCGTTCATGCAAATATTCAGCTTCATCTTCCGGTCGCAATTGGACGTTACTCATACTCTTGGGTGCCAAATAGACGGGGATTGGAAAAATACTCAAAGCCTAACTAGCGGGGGGGGGGGTTCGAATAAAAGGGGGGGTTGGAAAATGACCATAGATGTTGTAGAAAAGGCTATGGTTTCCTATCACAAATGTGTATCAAAGTAATATTACCAAGTCCACAGAACGAAAAAGGCTGAACCATACAACACATGCAATCAGCGTACTTTTCTCACTATACTTTTTACTTGCTGGCCAAAGTATCTCCTCTAGAAATTGCCTTGGTTGAGATAATACTTCCAAGTTCTGTTAGATAGGCCGTGTTGCTCAAAACTTACCATAGAAATAAATTACTTGTTGACTGATGATGGCAGCCTACCATTCCCTTCCAATTTTCCCCAAAGGTACATCCCGAAATTGGACAACATTGGCCTAGACTTACTAACATTTCCTACAAACAGTCAAAACTGCACGTAAAGCTATGCATACAGTAAACATTTCTTTTGTAGAACGTTGACTACCTGCATATCACGAAGACAAAGTGACCCCCCCATTCCTTCCCCAAGATAGTTAATATATGTTACCTGCTTCGTAATATTTGCAAAGAACCCTTGGTCTTGGTCCTGAAATGAAATAAAAATATTCATCTAGTATCCTTGAGACAAATATTGCATAAGTTCCTTGCGGTACAAAGCAGAAGAATTTCTTGAAAAAACAAGCATACCTAAAATGCAGTAAAAAATTTTTTAGCACCAGAGCTTGTTGTCAAATTTTTGTTTCTAATGTTTTGTTTATAGTTGCTAATTTCAAAGAAAGAAGACATCACCAGCCACCACTGACCAGGAGGGATTTCCGGGGGTAATGCCTTTAAAACCACGCCTTTTGCTACAATGGTGTACAATAAACGTCCCACTAAAAGCATAATAAAAAGCAATAGTATCAAATAAACAAGAATTTTTAATTGCTATAAACCTTCCATCCTCTACTTCAAATAATAGAAAATTGACCATGTAGAGCACAGGTGGAACTTTAAATTAAAATAGATCTCAAGACTCCAAGACTTCATACACAAAATATGGTGAGAATGCAATTCTCTACAGACAGGCTTACCTCTATCAAGTTCCTCATCAAGTTGCCCTTCCTCTAAATCTTCCTGAAAAGCCAATATGTTTACCAGTGAAAAATTAATACAACACTTCAAAGTTCAAACATAATACAGTATCTAATGCTTCATAACATCATGTGCAAAGGGTAATTCCATTTGGTAGTTGATAATACTAATACCAACTTTATAATAACTGCAAGGAAAATTTTGTATCTTGGAACGTAAACAAAGCTAGTCATATTATTGTAACCTTCAGCACAGAACATTCAGAATAGACTGAGAGAACATCTTGGTAGAAACAGAATAAACTTGATGCAGCCAATAAATACACTTACGTTCGAAAAATCTTGCACCACCCTGCTCAAATGGCGGCTAGCAGTAGCGAAGTGTCAGCTCTTGACAATCTAAATAGCATGATTATAGTGGTTCATAGCGTTCTCTCACCATACTTAATGGTGAGAAAATATTCTTCGTTTCCTCAGCTTTGAAGCGAAGCTAATTTTATTGTACATCTGAGATATTTTGACAGAAATATTAAGAAATGTACCAAAGGTGTGCCGTTAAATGTTTGGGCATTTATTAGTTGAAGTTGGCATAACAAAATAGCGTAAAAACACTCATTTTCTGAAGAAAGAGTGTGATATTTTAATGCTTTTAGAGCCAGACTTTATGAGGCCATGTGACAGTAGAAAAATTCTTCCTTGCTTAGCTCACTCCGGTCAGAATAATACCATTTCAGATCGCGAACAATCTCAGGTGAGTGATATGTTGCAATGCCAATGGTCATGTAACTTTGGTAAACTTCCATTTTTCCGTTTCTACAATAACATAGGCCTTAAACTTGGCCTTTTTAGTAACGCTTACTATCAAACTTTTCATATATGTCAATGAAGCTCTCTAGACAATCCTTATTCTTATTTTAATAAATCTTCAACTTATTTCATACAACATGTACAGTAGAATCTCCAAGATCACCTCACCTGAAACTGCTTCATGAACTAAAACCTTTTCGCTCTGAATGGCAAAAGACATTTTACCAAAAATTCACTTCTAATGCTAGGCCTGAAACATTATCATCTTGAACTGCCGGAATATCACGCTTCTGCACTCAAAATCCTTCATTCTGCTCTAATTTGCTATGCCTACTTTGAACATTTATTGGAAGCTACTGCAGAATCGTACCTTTCCTAGAAATAGATTGCCTACCCTAACAAACTATACACCATTCGATAGCACTCGGTAAGTAGATTACGATGATACCGTCATTTACCATATAGATCAAATTTTCGAGGAGATATTGAGTTATTTCTGGCAAACATGGCGCTAAGTGGGACAGGAGCTAGGGTTAGGGCTAGCATTTAAATCATCTCAAAGTGTTGGAAGTCGATCTATTTCATTGATATCATGTTGATAGTAGTAAAAATCGACGAAATGTTTACAATCTGTACTATTTAAACACTAACACTAACCATAACCCTGACCCCTACCCTCGATAACTCCTAGAAAATTGGAGGTATGGGGTAAATGACGGTATCATCGTAATCTACTCACCGAGAGCTATCGAATGTTGTATAGTATGTTACGGTAGGCCATCTATTTCTAGGAGAGGTACGATTCTGCAGTAGCGCCCATTTATTGCCCATACTTTTGATAGCATTGCTTCAAAATCTTGCGAATTTTTCCGCAAAAAAACATCAGCTTAGGTGCACAATTTGTCTCACTTGAACAACTGACCAATCTTTCCCCGCCTAAATAAAGATTGAAGAAGCCCTTACAGCGTGACACTTTTGTTATGTACTTTTCCAGACAAGGTCCTTGGCCGCTATTAGCAGCCATTTTGTTCTAGGTGGTGAAATACTTTTCGAACGTAAGTGTATATGGATCATTTACCAAACATATCATAGAGGCTACTTAATGGCACATACAAGTGGCAGGCCAGTCAATAAAACCAAGGAAGTGACTGATTTAAGTTTTTTTCTCTGGATTCAACTTATACTAGAATTGTACAGTTTCAAAGAGTAACAACTAATGGTTTTATCTCATGGTATAATTCATGACCAAGTCAGAAATGTCGTCTTGTCAACCAATCAATTACAAGAAATATAGTGCAACTTACATCATTTATCTCACCCTCCTCTGCATCATCCTTTTTCACTGATTTCTAACATAAAATTGAATACACATGAATTGAATACGCTAACTGAAGGTTACGGTAATCGAAACAGAATTCTATTGCATCTGCCCTGCTAATGACGTTCGTGAAAAAAGGCTCAAGTGTCTTTCACTCTCCAAAAAACTTGCAGTTTCATGTTACTGTTCTACATACTCTCTCTTGCAGTATACAAGATCCTGGTGAGCTCCAAAAACATAAAATCTTTGCAAATTGGCTCAAAAGCAAACCAGTTTATTTTCTTATGCCATAAGGTAGATGTGTCTATAGATATGATAAACAGGTTCTAACACAATAAATATAAATAAAGACTTGCCTAATTATTAATAGCAATTTTTCTCACTATCAAGGAATTTTTAATTTCAGCCAAAGTTACCTTTCCTTATAATATATGAAGAAACCATAATGCACATTGTGATAGAGCTGCGATGGCCCCCATGAACAAATTGGTTAAGAGAGGGACAGTGCAACACGTATAACATACCCTTGAGTGGGCATTTGAAATCATGATCAAAAAGCTCAGTTGGTAGAGTGCTTGAAATACAAAGTCAGGCGTCACTAGTTTCAATGCCGTTCACAGTGGCTATTTTCCCACACATTCACATTTAAGTTCTCCTCAATCCTGCTGTCTTTGCATAGGCCATAAGCAATTAGATCCCTTTACACTAGTCGCATATGAAACAGTATCTGGTGGTATTCATTATAAGCAACAACTAAACCAACAGTCAAATGTTAACAAGAAAAAATACCTTTGTATCTTTATGACCAAACTTTTCATTTTTGTCTCCATTGCAAACAATATTATCATCATCATCATCATCAGTAACAATTTCCCCTTCCTCTGACCCTTCAGCATTTTTATCTCCATCTCCATCCTTGTCAGTGAGGTCAGCATCTTCATTATCAACCCTTTGCTCATCAGTATTAAGCCTGTCTTCTTCTGGGACTTCTTCTTCATAGTCCAGCTCTCCTTCTTCTGCATCACCTATTCCTACAGTTTTGCTGACATCCTCCTTTTCTTTGGCACTACTTTCACCCAAATTGCCACCAATATTTTCTTTAGAGCTTATATCTAAACTAGCACTCTTTAATGTTTCATGATTAGCTGATTTAAAAGTTACAGCACTGTGTTCTTTAGCATCTTTATGCATAGTCCCAGACCCACTACTACCCTCTGGGTTCACTAAGTCAATGTTTTTCAATTGATCCTGAACACTGCCAACAGTCTCATCAACCAAGAGATTACTGTCTTTGTCTAATTGTGTATGAGATAAGTCTGATTCCATTCTCTTATCTACAAACAATCCTTTTTGATAAAAAAAGGATACTCTGGTGAGTGAGAAATGGCAGTCAAGTACCATAACCAATTTTAGTAAATAAACAACCTTCAAAGGCACATTTTAAAATATTAAACTGTTAAATAAAAGAACAAATCATACCTTTTGTACCAAAGTTTCTCAAAACAATGAAAATAACACTCTTCCCATCTTATTAAAGTCAGAAAGAAGACAAATTCACTTTTACGCCAAAAACACCTAAAGCACACTAGTATTATGCTGGCAAAAAAGTTACCATGCGATCCAAGTCAACCAACACTTACTCTCTATATATATATGGAATCAAATCAAACATGTATATCAAACGACTCTATACACCAAGAACAAGTAAACCAAGAGCACATCCCTTCTTCAAAAAAATACATTCCTTGATATGCAATATGTGCAATGGATCAGAACAGTAAATGCCCTGCTTTTTAAGCTATATTACATAAAACATGGCTTTGATATGAAAAGACAAACAACATGACTAGCCAGACATGGTCAAAAAGAAAACCCCAAAAGATCATAATACATTTGCAGAAAGACATCAAAATAGATAGCACAATTTTCACATACACTTGTAAGGAATATATGGAGTTAAAGTCAGTTTTTGATTTTTTTCTCAGTTGCTAAAGTCATTTTTCAAATGAGCATGGAAATCTTCATCAGGTGGTCTCTTAGCAATAAACCACTATTCCTCAATCTCCAGTTAGCTTTTCCAGGGTTGCAGTGCAAAGCAGACACATACAAGTTCCAAATTGCCTTACAAAATATCTGCCTACAACAATAGAGCATTGTGCTCCCATGCAAATTATGGTAACTTCTTACATCTACACTAAGTTCTCTTCAAATTTTCAAGGGGAAGCATTGAAAAGTTAATGACAAAGTTGAAACTTGGATAACATGAGTATGGTACTCCCATGCAGAGTCAAGTTTGTGCTTATAGCACTATGCTTAAATAGCTTCAATGGTACAGAATATGAAGCCTTTGTTTTCCACTGGTTCACAGAAATGTTCCTTTTGGTACAGACACACCATGCAATTTCCTTATACCAGAGTGAATGCTGGTGATCATTTGAAAACTCTTTATCAACTGTTTTCAGCAAGTCAAAGCAAACTATAATGAATCCTCCATTGCAATAAGCATGAAACAAAGTCGATACAAGTAAAAGCTGGTTCTTCTTACTTGCTAAGCCATGGTGCTAGCCTAGACAACAAAGTTCCTTAGACTTAGTCAAAAGAGCATACTGCTCACATGCAATAAAACTAAAATAGTATGATGGGACTGAGATAAAAAAATATATAAAAAGTACATTAATAAACTTTTGTTGCAAAATAGGTCTGCTGGTCTATGACTTAATCATGAAGCATTGTGCTCCCATGCAATGCGAAATATAGATTATCTCTGAGAATCCCCACGCTCTGGGTGTGAATGGGTTGTGCATTGTTGCTACTTCAATATAGCAAATTCAGTCGTTCCATTACTTCAAAACATCCAGCTGGCGGTACTATCTACAAACAACCTTAATTCTTCTCAGAAATAAATGGAGATAGTACCCATCCTGTCTGAAACGAGCACGGTAAACTCGCTCTTCAAAATCCACATATGTAAAATTAAAGACTCTCTCCAGATACCATAGGGACCACCCTATAATTACTCGGGCCCGAAATCTCAATACACGCCATAACGAGTCGCTACTCCGTTCCAGCTATTCCATTTTCGTTCTAACTTAGACTGCCTGTTCAGGCACACCATAGTGCAAGCAATCGCCGCTATCTGGCCCGGCCTAACCAGAAAAGAAAAGCAGCGTACTAAAACCTGATATACAATCTGGATGATAAATCATACATCTTACCTTCATGTATTATTTTTGTTCTGCCTAGTCGAAGATCCTTTTGGATCAAAGAGTAAATCTACCTAGATACCTCATCTGGTTATTAATGTTATCTAACGTTCACCTCCAGACAACGTGTAATCAACCTTACGGCAATCTGGCAGGTAATGTCCTCCGCAGCGCACAGTTCAGTAACATCAATATGCCTCACAGTTCAGGTTTCTCCGTTTTTTCTCTAGCAAATGAAGCTTCATTTAAGTCTGCTCACACTGTTCCATTTCAAGCGAAAACGGATATCTATCATTTCACGTTTATACTTGTCCTGGAGCATGCATATGGTATATAGGGCTTTTTATATTGGCACGGTTGTGAAGCTTTCACATAATTACAATCCCCTTTTTTTGGTGCTCACAGTGCAAATATTATGTTAATTAGTTCCGTTTTTGTGGTAGAGTAATATGATGCGAATGAAAAGCCAACAAAACGGAGATAAACATACCAGTTTTAATTAAAAAAGAGAAGTATGAACAGGGCCTAAGCACCGAAGTAGAATTTGTTCAGCAGCAACAACACTAGAATATTATTAAGCAACCCACCTGGCGAAGGAGGAACACAACTGCACGGAACCCAGACTCAAGTTGTTATGAGTTGATAATGTTAGGTTCGGATACTCATGACTGTAACCAAGAATGTGTGGAATTACGTGATATTGCATATACGGTACAAACTTGCTGCGACTTTTATCGTTCAGCGTATTATACAATATATTTGGGCCTACTTTTCAATGTTAATTTCATGTCTACCACTATGTTGTTTCATACATGTTTCCGGTTGTGCCCTTTCTGACCGATTAGACACAGGTGTTTTTACCCAATATAGTAACAGTTTACCGAACATTATTCAGAATGAACTCAAAAGTGCCTGAAGTATCAGTGGATTTGATTGATTTCTCAGATGATTCTTCTCAACAGTCCAGTATTTATTCACTACAGAGTACCCAGAGTTACAATAGTTTTAATTCACCATCATCATCTGGGAGCAGTGATAGGATCTATAACGCTGAAGAAACTTCTGCTCAGGAACAGAATGTATATAACTTGGAAGATTATGTTTATAAGCCAAGGAGTTACTCAAGAGACCGGTCACCAAGCAGTGAAGAAAAACCACCTCCTGCTCCTCCTAAACGAAGAGTTCAAAGCAGGAGGAACAGAAAGCTTGTGAACAGGTTGCTTGATGCTGGAATTAGTGTGGAAGATGAAACAGATATTGAAAAGGATGGTACAATTGTGGAACAAGTTCCTGATAATCCATTTGCATCAGGTTCTAGTGGTGACAGTGGAATAGACCATTCACAATCTACTTTAGCAGAGGTATTTTTCACAGAAACCAGTGTGAAGCCATTGGTACCCAGCAGATCAATGAATTTTGAATCCAGATTAAGGATTGCATTGACAGAAACAGATGATGATTTGATTCAAGCAAACTTATGTGAATTAGAGACATCCTCAAAGCCTAAGCAATCTGAGTTATTTCTGCCTGGAAAAAGTCCAGCCAAGTCATCATCATGGGAGAATTTTAAAGATCACACAGGTGCAAGCAAGCCATCAATAAGCTCTTTGTCAGTAGAAGATCTTGAAAAATTCATAAATGATTTTGATAGCTCATCACTAACCAACTTTAGAAGTGCTGTTACCTCTGATGCAGCTATGCTAGATAGAAGAGCTAGTGACACCACAATTGGTTCAAAAAAAGGATATGACATTCCAAAGTTGGAACGAACAAACACTTTACCACCACCAAGACCAGCTCCACCAAAATTTTTTAACCGCCTTTCGTTGCCAATTGATATTGGTTTAGGTAAGGACGAGCAAGATTTTAAGGTTTATTTTGGTGATGGCATCTTTGATCTGGCAGAAGAAAGAAATGAAGAAGCTAAGCAGTTCTGCTTAATGGTTGCTGACCTGAGAAAATGCTATGAACATTCAAATATTGACACTAACCCTGGTATTATAACAGATTCTACCATAATGTGGAAAACTGCACATTACCCAAAAGACTTAAGCATCACAGTCTACTTCAAGGACAGCCTAGCCCCAATCAATATCACATTCAATGTATTTTCTAAAGTGCAAGATATTGTTTTAAAGGCCCTTCTTGTTTTTCAAGATATTTTCAAAGACATTGACACTATATCCAAAAATAAATACATTTTTAAGGTGCTTGGTGAATCCTGCTATTTAGAAGGGAATGATAAATTAATTAATTATGTTTATGTGCAAAACTGCCTCAGGCTGGGAGATGATATATGTGTCCTTCTCATGCTAAGAAATGCAATACCTAGAGATTTGTCAAGAAATGAAGACGATGATGACCAAGAATGTATGGGGATTTATTTTACAAAGTTCTTTGACATCAAGTCAGCAACTTCAATTTCTCGACAGGGACTGTCTGTTTTGATGGATACATACAATAATGAAGTTGAGGCATTGCTTAAAAATGTATCAAAAAGGACAAATGCGAGTTATGTTCCTGAAAAATTGATCCAAGTTGTCAAAGCATTATCTCTTTCACTTGCTCAAATTGAATCAACTCAACTGCATGAGGCTATCAACCTATTGCTTTCCTTAAAGCCTAGCACAACTGAGAAGATATCACCAAATCCACTACAACCAGGTGTTTTAGACTATAATAGAATGGTAAATGAGAAGATGTTTGATAGAGGTCGATTTAGCATTGCAGTGGAGAAACTGACTTCAGCTGTGTTTGCTTTGATAGATGCATATTGTAGAGCATTCGACACAAGCTTCTGCATTCAGAATCCTACAGCTTGCAAATCAGATTCGCCATCAAAAGTACCTAGTACAAATGAACGTGCTAGCTCTGAAACTATACAGGAAAAGTTCTGGATTAAAATCTGTTCTATGCATAGAATCCCAGGAGATTGGAAACTGAAGCATGAGAGGTTTGTTGTTGAATGTGGCCTGTATTATGGAGGAGAACTTATTTGTAAGCAAGAGATGACAAAACCATCAAGCCCTTCAATTGGCTTTTATGAGCATATAAAATGGGATGATTTTTTAGTGTTTGATATTGACATAAAGGACATACCAAGAGAAACAAAAGTCTGCATTGGCCTATTTGGGTCAGTACAATCAAAAAAACCTATGAAAGATATGAAAAGTCATCCTCAGCTTGCTTGGCTAAGCGTGAATTTATTTGATTTTAAAGGACTTCTAATTTCTGGGAGCCACTTATTTGGATTGCTATCTGGAAGTGAAATGAATCCTGCAGCAACTTGTTCCTCAAGCAATATTCAAGAGCCAACTAGTGTCATACTGAGGGCAGATTTTCAGATTTACCATACTGAAGTTATATTTCCTGAGGCATTGGTTCAAATAATACAGCCAGAAGATTACAATTCATCTTCATCTCAGGTGGCAGTTAAACTAGATGAAATTGTGAATAAAGGAGCACATACTGAGATATCCAATACTGACAAAATACTAATTTGGAAACACAGAATGGAGCTGAGACATATGCCTCAAGCACTTCCATATGTCCTTGTGTCTTTGCCAGATCTAAAGCATAGAACTGTGGCACAGTTACATGAACTTCTTCAGGTTTGGCAGCCACTGTCACCTGTTATAGCTTTAGATCTCTTAACTGCCAAGTTCCCTGATATTGTTGTAAGAACATACGCAGTGAAATGGTTCAGCACTGTTAGTGAAAGTGAGCTGAGTGAGTACCTTCCACAGTTAGTTCAGGCATTAAAATATGAGACATATCACAATTCTTCATTGTCAAAATTCTTGATATCTTCTGCTATAGGGAGCCCTAAAGTTGCACACTATTTGTTTTGGCATTTGAAGTACTACACAATTGACGCTCAGTTCTCTCAGAGATTTCAAATCGTCCTTGGTGGACTTTTTAGTACATGTGGTGCTGCTATGAAAGACCAATTACTAAGGCAAGAATTGATGGTAAGACAGCTAGCAGAGGCAACACAGAGCGTCAAAGAGACAAAGGATTCACAGCGGAGGAGCGTATTACGTGAAGCTCTTGAAATAGTCGCTACTGATATCAATGGATGTATGAGGCTGCCATTGAATCCAGCTGTTGAAGTTAAAGGTATAATCACTGAGAGCTGCTCCTACTATAACTCCTTCACAGTGCCATTGTTGATTGTTTTTGAGAACTCAGATCCAAGAGGTAAGGTGATAAAAACAATGTTTAAAGTTGGTGATGATTTGCGTAAAGACCTTGTAACATTGCAGCTCTTCCATGTTATGAACAGGCTTTGGCTTTCGGAGGGGCTGGATCTAAAGATGATTACATATGCGTGCTTGCCTACAGCACCTCTGGCTGGAATGATTCAACTAGTTCCTGATTCTGTCACTTTGAGAGAGATCCATATCCAACATGGTGTTACGGGTTCTTTTAAGGATGACGTCATAGGATTATGGCTTCAAAAATACAATAGCTCAGAAATTGCATACAGGAATGCGGTCGATACATTTTCAGCATCTTGTGCTGCATACTGTGTTGCTACCTATGTATTAGGTATTGGAGACCGACACAATGATAACATTATGGTGACGCAGAGTGGACACCTATTTCATATCGATTTCAGTAAATTTATGGGCAATGTTCAGAAATTTGGGACAATTCGGCGTGATAGAGTTCCATTCGTGTTAACACCAGATATGGCGTTTGTAATCAACTCCGGCGAGAGCATGTCGTACAATTTTCAGCATTTTGTGGAACTCTGCTGTGATGCATTCAATATCATACGCAAAAATTCTGACCTAATTTTGAATCTGTTAGGGTTGATGGTGTCGTCTGGAATTCCATATCTTTCAACTTCAAATGACATAGAATACGTGAGAAATGCTCTACAGCTACATCTCTCCGATTCTCAGGCAACTGTATACTTCACAAGACTCATTGAGAATAGTTTGAGCTCAAAATCAACTCAATGGAACTTTTTCATACACAATATGGCGCATTTTAAGGACTCGCAACACCTTTCTGGCAGTGCTCGTGCTATTTTCACTTTCTCAAACAAGGTTTACAGCCGAGATTCGGACGGGGAAATCATATCGGCCCGTTGTGTTGACATTCAGAAGCGATATATCCCTGACAAGCACTATATATTTGTTTTGAATGTCTTGCGAAGTGGCCGCTCAGGCCCAACATTCGTTTTTCGCAGGTATGATGAATTCCAGGAGCTTCATATAAAGTTATCACAGCTTTTTGGCGGTTCAAGCATTCCAGCATTACCTGGTCGGGTGCTAGTTGGTAGAAGTGAAATCCGAGATATAGCGGTTAAACGAAGAAAAGAGCTTGATGAGTTCATTGTGGCTTTGACGAAAGATCAAGAAGTTTCAAATTCTGAAATACTTTATACATTTTTGCATAGTTATATTCGAGACGAGCAAAATTCTGTAAGATTTGCCGACATACTGCTACAGCATGAAGCCGGTCAACCGAGAAATCGTGTCGGCGGCGAGCTGAAACTGTCGTACCAGTTTCGTAGTGGATGTTTAGATCTACTGGTTATGCACGCCAGAAATCTGGTACCCCGGACGATTCAGGGCACAGCAGATCCGTATGTTAAGAGCTACTTATTACCAGATCCAAGCAAATCAACAAAGCGAAAGACGAGAGTTGCGCGAAAGAATCTCAACCCGACATACAATCAGACTTTGACGTATGCGATGTCTCTTATTGAAATCCAGCAGAAAGTTCTTCAAGTCACCGTATGGGACAATGATGCAATGGGTGTCAACAACTACCTTGGAGGAATAAATATATACCCAGCTACCCATGATTTGACACAGAAAGTTACTGGATGGTATAAACTCAAGGAAATTGAAATCGGTAGTTAGTGCAAGTTATCAGAACAGTAATTTTTTTAGCTACCTTCAGTACCTTCAAAAGGTAGCTTCATAGAATCTAATCGACGTCCCTTGTATGTGTACTACTCATTTTGAAATTAGATATCTTTTCTGCTTATTTATCCATTTACAGAAAGCTGGCATAGGTACGATGGTGCATCAGATTTGAATGATTGAGCATCTGTCTGTGACTTTTGTAACAACGTATTATTGTATTGGTTTTCTTGGCATTATTCAGGTGCAGATATTTCTATGCAAATTCTTCCAAGTAGACAACAACAGATGCCCCAACTTGGCTCATGTCAGGGTACTAAATCAGGACTACCTAAGGCTTTCATTGCTATGGTTATAGATATTTGTAAAAAGATCGCATTGAATGGGAATTTACCCATCTATTTCAATAATGTGATTTAGTTATCTCTAAACAAAGCAAAAGTTAAACCAATTAGATGGTATAGCCTTGCGTAGGCTCCTTTCTCAAATACCCAATTGCCTACACTTGGTGCAGTACAAGATCGCCATGTCATGCGGTCTTGTTCGTTCTTGAATAGCTGAAAGCACATCCGGCTTACGAATTACAGCATCATTTCGACCTTGAGAGCTTCCAGTATTCTCTGTTGATCTTAGCCGCAGATAGCTCTATATTTTCTACTGTGGAAATATACCTTGCAATCTATTTCAAACGTCTATAGCTCTATTTGAGAACTTCTAGATCTGTTAAGCATTTAGAAGTCTAGTTTAGAAAAAATTAACCTAGCTAATTCTTACAAGCTAATTTCGCATTTATGCTCTGTTAACAGTTAGATTTTAATATCATACGAAGAATAATGTTTTTTTTTAAATTTGATCTCTTTCATGACTTTTAGAATATTGCCTATGAAATATTCTACTAACGTGATTTTTTGAGCTTGATTTTCGTCAGGTTTGAAATAGTAGAGATTGGCAGGTGATGTTGCGTCAAGTTTATGCCCAAGGCCTTTGAGATAGCGACACCGGGCTGTTTTAACACGAATTGACTCTTTGGTCGGTTGAGAACACTTGCATTTGCAATGTCATTCAGAGCTAGAATAGTTTAATGCTTTCTTGCCAATGGCTCTTGCCTAAGGAAACTTGTAGTAATATGCTATAGTGCACGATTCCATTAAGATTTTAGTAGTTTGCATCTGTAGGTTAGACGCTAATTTGTGTCAACTTTTGCAGATCGGCCAGGAGAACCATGTTGGAAAACCCATTATAGTTTGTTTTTGAAGAAAACGCTATCAATAATTAGCGGCATACTAAACTACCCGTAGGTGTTATTTTGTTTATATTCATGAGGAATGGTACAATATTCTACTTCGAAACTACTGGAAGTATCTTTCAAGACATTGATTCTGGATAGTTCTATTGAACTTCAGTTTGGCTGCCTCATGCATAAACTTGATGCACAGAGCGCAAAGAATTCTAGTTACATCAGAGAACAGGATTTTCAACAGCAATGCATCTGAATTTTTAGACTATGCTCTTACTTATTAACTCTGAAATGAACAGTTTCGTCATGTCTACCGAAAATACGTGAAAAGTCTGTTGGTACTACAGAACTTCACTATAGCACGAAAATGATATCGACTTTTCGTGTTGTAGTTAAGTTCTGTAGTACCAGTAGAAGTTTCGTCATGCTACACTTCCCTGTATGAACCTAAAAAGTTTTAATTAAACACCGTTTATACGCATTAAAGCCTGGCCTTAGAGAACTAAGAAGCTTGAAATAAAGTAGGAAGAAAGTTGGATGTTCATAGAATAAACAGTTTTCATAATTTGTGTAGATTTCATATTTTAAGTATATCTAGCATGTCTACTTAAGCTTTTTCTCACTATTTATAAAGGGTATTATGTGTAGATATTCAAAGAAATATACTTTAAGGTAGCTGTAATGTATTCAATCAATTCATTTGGTTTTGTTATTTTTTGCAACTGATTGTTGTAGCAAAAAGATGTATACCCACAGTAGTCGCCAAAACTCCTTGGGACACTTACAAAATTCCTTTCAGGTTTTTCGTCCTTGCCTTTTACACGTACCACCCTCCCCATCTCTCTTAGAACAAAGTTGGTCCACCATGAGATACTTGAAATTGCAATTAAAATTTGTCCATTGTCGCATGTACTTCGCCCAATAAGCAACATTGTTCAGGGGAAGCAAGGGGGGTGAGAGTTCAGTGCAGAACAAGAAAGAGTGAATGGTATCACAGAACTTCTGGCAACTATTGCATAATGCCAAATTCATACTCCGTAAGGCAGCCAATTGTTCATCGTTCTTTCATAATGTCATTTGTCTCAAACATATTCATACAGAAATAGCTTTGCTCCTGTTTACTTTTGATAGCTCTCTTCGTACAGAAATCCCTCGTATCAATATTTCTCAGTTTTTGTCTTTTGTCCCGGTTTCGACTTCCAGAATGATTACACATAACAGATACTTAGTGTAATTTATGTAGTTTACGAAAGAACAATAAATATTGGATACAGTTTTGTATTTCAGACTCACTAATCTTTGAGAAAGCAACACAGAAGTGTGCGTCGTCAATACAGAATTTCCATAGAGTCTCATCCTCGTCTACTAGGTGCATTTGGCAATATACAGAGGGATTAGTATCGTTTCGTCACTAACGTTGACTCTCAAGTTTCTTAAATTGAACAGCTGAGATCAGTTTCTCGCTCCCCTCCAAGATATCAACACAAGCAACCACACCTTTGTTTTATTGTCACATGTTGAACCCAAATTTCTCAAAGTGCACAACCCAGAGAAGCAATTGCGACCAACATTCACCGAATGGTTGTATGAAACCAAAGGAAATTGCTCTTTAATGAGAACTTGGAAACCCTAATTCGCGAGCTAATTGCCTTATTTGTTAAACAATGCGCAAAGGTCCTTATTTTATATCAGGTCATCTAGGCAAAGGATTTTATCTTTCTAAATCTGGCTTTGCAATTAGGGCACTTATCTGATATGACACGTAATGCGATGGCATAGAAAAAGCTTCAAATAGCCTCTAAAGCCACTTAAACATGGTATGCAGGTTGCGTAGAACCAATTTACTCTTCAAATAACGATATAAATACAAACCATGGGACACGAAATTAAAGTCAGGGACGCTTGAAACTTACAGAACGCAAAAGCTCTATTAACCATCCTCCTTTGTTTAGACTCCTCCACAATAAGCCTCACGTTTTTGCAAGAAGTCTCACCCCATATTCAACTGTGTCTTGGTAGTTTCACTATGGAGGCGAGGTCCATTGAAAGGTTTTTTGAGAAAGTTTGTGCATTTGAAAGGAAAACCGATGAGTACATTGCTTTGCCACCTGGACACTCTTCTGTATTGTCTTAATATCATTTGAACTCTGGAAAGCCTTGGGTAACTATATGGTAGTCACAAACCGCAGCAAGTTGTCCACTGTTGTATGCATAATATAACCGTCTACTTAAGCCCTATATGCATTTGGATAGTGTTACCTTTCTTGAAGTATCCACCATAAAATAAGTCTCTTGTTGATCATAAACTGAAGATATTACTGAACAAAAATCAAATGTATGATGTGGTTTTTAAGGGTTTTCAAATTGAAGGGCGTGATTTCACCTGGGCATGAATCTGTGTATTGGCATTGATCGAATAAAAAGCTGTTTGAAAGTTGGACATCCTATTGGAGATCTTCCAGCGATGGAGGCCAAAACTGCAGTTGAAACCATGACTTATATGCACACTTTGTGACCACTGCACGCTGTTTTTATAAGAAACTGGTTAATCGGAAGGAAAGCAGTACTCATCTGCTCAAAAGTTAAGAAAGTCCTGTAGGGCTGGATTTCTGAGACCTAAGAAAATTGATAAATTGATACTCACTTGAAATTCCAATTCCACGCTCAGCAGTCACCACTTTTACTTAATTCGTAAAGATTTGTTGTGGTACCATGGGTATTGGAATGTTTCATTTATGTAGTGCCTATCTGTATTGTGTAGCACCAGTGTTAGGCAAACGTAGCTAACTCCAAGACAGCTTTAAGAAAGCTTCAGTACTGGAATCATGAAAAGTCTAAGAAAGCTTCAGTAACTGGCCTAGCAGAATTTTTTCTATAAAAGAAGCGTGTATGTTACCCACTGCTAAAACCAACTTTGTGGTATAGTGTAGAAGATTGGGCTCATCCCTCTAGTTGTGTATATAAGGTACAAGTATCTTGGAAGTGAGAGAAGAATTAAGGAGAGCAATTGTCTGCTAATAGCTGGCGTTGGTTGTTGTAACTGTCATGTCTCCTTTTGAAAACAAGGTGCTTTTTAAGAATCTGTTGAAATGTTGTCGGGTCATTAAGTTTAATTTATCAAGAAAGCTTGTTTACTGTACTACATTCTCAGGATTTAAACGAATGCGACATTTGTCAATTCCTCAGCTTTTTATAAAAATAACCTGCCCGAATTAAGCCACCTTTCCAGCTCTCAATCTTCTTCTATATTATTGCTTACATCATCTTAACAAGCCTGTTTTGTGAATGATTAAATGAGTGAATGAATGAATAACTGAATGGATGAATGAATGGGCAAAGAGTGAACTCTTGTAGTAAATCATGTGAGTAGCACTATAATAGTCATTGGCCAACTAGATCATTAATACTTCAATGATCTCGGAAAAGGATAAGGCTGAAACATCCGTGTATTTTATAGCCATCATATTTAGCAACAGCGCCCCGTCATGACGACAAGAAAATCCATCAATTTTCCTGATGTGCACAAGCATTGTTGGAAAACACGACTTTCAAATTGGGAAATCAATGTTTTTTCCGTCAATACAGGATACAAAAGCCTATCAAATGCGCAGTTGCAGTGCACCAGAATGAATTCGTTATAACAGCACAGTTTTTATTTCTTTTTCAATAAAGATAGGTGTTGCAAGCAGCTATATGTAAATTCAAAGCTTCAACTTTCCATACACCTATGCGTCATGAATTTGACGCCATTAGTTCGTATATTTTTCTTCCATCCTAATCCGCTGTTGAATGAAGATTAGGGGACCGGCATTTTTCTGAGGCAACTTTACGTGTGTTTATGTGGTATTGGGATCCAAAGAAGTGAAGCGTACAAAGCAAAAAGCATATTGCCATATTCTTAAGGAAAATATTTTAAAATACAAGATTACTTAAACATCATACTTGATAATGAGGTCATTTCTCGCTATTATACATTTGCTATTTCATCTTGTCCACATCAAGGCATCAGCATTAGATGAAAGACGTCGTGAAAATTATGCAAATAGGTTAACCACGATCTACCTGTTCTAATTGTAGCCACAATGTTATTCTTTGAATTGATAGGGTGAGTAGCACGATACAAATATCAGGTTATAGATATATTCCAGCTCTACATAGAGGTAAAAAGACTAGAGTTAGGGTTATATACGTATCTAGAACATTTGAAGAGACTTGCGATGTGGTCTAGAATATAACTGAAATCTAGCTTTCAAATATTTTTACGAAGAAATTGTGGAGCAGTGATACAAATTTGACAGCAATCTTCTTGAGCACCACAGTTTGTCAGTGGTAGTAGTCTGTTATTGAGAAAACCCATTCTATGCATCTTGGCTGTGGCTGGAGATTCAGTGAATTAGATCGATCGGTGAAAACGTCAACTGCTGTCTGTAATAGGACGATCTCTTTGTGCATAATAAAGTGTAAGTTTGAACTCTTGCAGACATCATATTCCAAACATATATATATATATATATATATATATATATATATATATATATATATATATATATATATATATATATATATATATATATATATATATATATATATATATATATATATATATATATATATATATATATATATATATATATATATATATATATTATATACGTATATATACATATTTAGGTATAGGTAAACAAGTATCTACTTTTTAATATTTATCTATATACATAGTGCTATTCACCATTATGTTTTGAGGTACTATGATACTATTGTAATCGGTATAAGTCTCTGCAGGTTGAAATTTAAAATTCAGCAATCGCTTTGTGTTCCTCTTCCATGTGAACGTCCAGTGCAACAAATGTTGCAGTTGACTTTTTCCTGATCCCCGTGGACCCTCCTTTAGAATCATTACTTTTCTTCCTTTTTGGTGTTTTTTCATCATTAGAACTTGTGGAAATTCTCCTCTCTAGCCAGGAAGGTCTTCTAGATGTAAAGGAACTGATTATGACAGTGGCAAACGCGCCATCTTTGGAAAATGGTCTTCTTCGACAGAGAAGTCGCCGACAAGCCTTCCTTAAGGATGACGTTGCAAAAATATATATTACAGGGTTCAAACTGCAACAGATCCATGGTATAAAAAGGAGACAAAACTCGTAAACGTTGCTTCGTTTGTAGTCTCCTGTCATCATCTCATACCAATGAGTGCCGAAAAAGAAACCCCAACCAAGTACTAAAGGCACCAAGATTATCAAAACATTGAAGGCCACTTTTACCTCAAGTGGTAAGGTAGCTGAAATCTTACGAGGTGGCACAGTTCCCAGCTCTAATCCTCGACTATGGCCTTCTTGGAGAGCCTTTCCAAGAGCTTTTACCACCCTTATGTTCTTGATAGCTGAGACGAAGATCCCGATGTAAATTGTGACAACAATAAAGCATGGCAACACAAAATTCGCTATCATGGCAGCAAACACGAGAGAAGTGTTGTACAACTCTGATTCAATTTCAATTCTTAGTAGTCCAAGGATGAAGATCAGAATGCAGTAGACCCAAATGACGGTGATGCCAATTTTAACTCTTCGCGAATCAATTACTTCTTTGTAACGCAAAGGAAGCATTACGGCAATGCCCCTGTCTATGCTCACGGCTGCCAAGTTCCAAATGGATGCTGATCCCAACATTATGTCGATAGAAGGGAAAAGAAACATATTCACTTCGTAGGTTATAGACTCTATAGGAAATCTGTCCATCAAAACAAAAGCAATCATTGATAGAACGATTAATAAGTCAGCAAAGGCCAGACTAGCGATCAGCTGGTTAGTGTGGGTTCTCAAATGCTTCAGTTTCAGCACAGCGACTAAGATGAGCCCATTGCCAAAAATCCCCGGTAATACTATCACAGCAGCAAACACATACATGAGAGTATAAAGAAGCTGAGCCTCATTGTCAAGAAGAACGTCTTGATGTGTTGAATCATTCGAGGCATTAGCCATCTTTGTTTGGTTTCCGATAGTCACTGGTATTGATAATGTGCTTTCTTTATAAAGCCTCTGCCTGAAGTTGTTAGTTTTGTGAATCTGATTATCGAAGCACGGCAAAAACTCAAGATGATTTTGCTTGTCAGCTTTATGCGTATAAATCTATGTAATAATGAAAAGTTATAACAATTAGCTCTAGATTAATAGGCTGTACGTAACAAATGATTGAAGATGAGAGTAAGGTATACAGGAAAGATGAAATCTTCAAGAATTATCAACAGTGCGTAGAGAGTGAATTGGAAGCAGCGACATTTCAGTTTCTGCATATCACAAAGACCTATTTCTTTGACAAAAAATATTACAATTGGTCATTCCTGACAAAACTGAATGCAAGAGAACACCCTTTGTGGTTGACGTCAGATCTTCTTTTAGCAATGCAGCCCAGGTTGCGAAGACAATTCTTCTAGGACACAGTAAATTGCAGGAGAAGGACAAGGAATGAGCCCACACTCTTGTAGTACGGTTTCCTTTTCACAATTTATCTACACGTCGAAGTAATCCTTCCGTTCTATTTCTTTTTATACAACATTATGCAAAAGATACACAAAATTAAAAATTTGTATATTAGTAGAAGTTATAATCTGTGTTATACATCAAATATATTTTGCATATGTAAGTAGATGTAAGCATTTAGCTACTGCAATTCAGTTTCCTAATCATGTGTTCAGTTTTAATAGCGACGTTTAAATCAGCACAAATATGTTATTTATACCGTCCCATCACTTAGAGAGAATTAGCAATTTAAGCCTGGCTCACACTCATGAAGTGCCAACCAGGTTTTACGCTTTAAGCCCTCTCACCATGTAGTGAATACTCATATTTTGAAGTGCCAGAATAACATTGCTTTCGAAAGGCAGCAAATGAACCCTTGCAGGAGTAATTTGAGCACAAAACAAACGAAATTAGATCAAAAACAATCCATGTTAATCCAATTTGGCTTGACAAGTACTTAATGACGTATATTCGATTATCTTAGATCAAATCAAAACATTCTGACGGGAATGCTTTACAAATACCATTAGAATTTTTGCACTCGCAGATTCCATCAGTATATGCTTCTCACTTATGACGTCTAGAATATCATGCAGAAATATTTTAAGCAAACTGCAGAGGCATTGCTCTCTGCATAATAAATTAATTTGTTTTAGAAAGCAGAAAGAAGGAGTAACACACAGCAAAAAGTCTCTCTTTCTAGTGAATGAATACAAAGCATCACTAGGTGATTAACTGATCTATACAATGATTATGTTCTTAAAGGACCGGTTTATTGACTACCTGATCGTTTAAATGATTGGCTGATTGCTCTATTGATTGGTTGATGGTTTTACTGATTGCCTGAATGTTTTATTGATTTGCTGATTGTTTCACTGATAAGCTGATTGCTTTACTGATAGACTAGTTGTTCTACTGATTGGCTGATTGTTTGTCTGATTGGCTGATTGATTAATCAATAGATTGAAACATTTCTTCACTACGGACTGATCGGATGATTGTCTGAATGATTAACTGATTCATTGGTTAATTGATTCATTCACTTATATACGATCCAATTTCTTAATCACTTACGATAAGCTGCTTATGACATAACCTTATGACCCATTGTAATTCTAAGCCAGTTTGATATACACTCATGCCTAATCTTAAACCAGGGACTGACCAGCAAGGAATGTTAGTTTGCGACCGCACCCCTGGCCAACTCGAAGAGTTTTCCTTGAGAAGCCTGAAAAGTTATATTTATAAATGGAACAAATAAAAATCAGCACAAGCAAAATTGTTTATTCATGAGTCGTCGTATTTGATGTACGGCAATGACATATATGAGTGAAAAAGTAGAAGTTAAACTTTAGGAGAAGGTAAGTACAGAGCACTTTATCTGGCACCCTTACTGTGGCGATAAGGAACTTACAAAATTCAGCATACATCACTTGTCATCAAGTGCAAGGCAGAAATTATATGCAGTATTTACTACACAAATACAGGGAAGGGTTGCTGCTCAATACGCTGATATCACTTTCGCACGATACTCTTGTAAACTGTCAATAGTAACAGACTTCTCTATCGAATTGAAAGCACACCACTGAACAAGAGAGAGATGAGCATGAACGATTAATACGCAGACTTTCTACAAAAATCAAGACATCGTTTTACTTCATGTAATTGTTATTGAATGGAGTATAGCTCAGATTCAGATTTTCAAACGCTTCACTCAGGTGCAACATTCTAACTGCAATGCTGTATCCAGTTCAAATTACAATGCATATGGTCGTACATTTTTCAGAGAGCATGGTGATTATATAATTACTGCAACCTACTGCTTCAGAAAATGCATCATAAATGCTCATCCTATCCAAGAATATATAATTTCAGCTTTAGAATACTGCCTGATACAAGCAGCTCCCTGTCAATACTAGTCTTTAAACAACTTTCCTTTTCTTTCACTCTATTGAAACTGCCTACTCAACAGAGCTGATGTCACGAAGTACATGAATCAATACTGTTTAACTATCATGCAGATCTTTCATTAAATTATCAGATGAATATTAGATCTGCGCTTACCCCTCTCGTAAGCTTTGCTCTTCTGCTCTGGAAATCACTGTGCGCCATCAAGTGACCAAATGTGTAATGGAGTAGCACCACAGAAGAGTTCACCTATGAAAACAACCCCAGCTGTCAATCACAATTAGCCAAAGAATTGAGCATTGAAATTGGAAGAAGCTTATTGGTTGAGCTAATCTTATTAAAATTTATTAACCATTGAATTTTAAGAATAATTAACCATTTGTTCTTGATAAGTGAACTTCCCTATTAACTATACCGTCATGCCGAGAGTCAATTCGTTAACTGCATAAATACAGAGATTAGATGGCGCGCAAAGGCGGATAAACTCATCAAAACTGCTGAGCTATATCAAAAGCGTTAAAAAGCAGATAATGAAGACTTGATTGCTGCCCATTGCTTCGAGGGGGGAATTCATTTAAAATAATAAACCACATGGGTTGAAGGAATCACAGTGTCTCTTGTTGCCATGATAACAAGACAAAATCTTGAACTTGTATTATCTGCACTTTTCTGCACTTTAATATCATCAGTCAGTTGACTTTTTGTTGGTTCAACGTCATATCACACATCGTGGATTTCACTGCATTATAATTATGTTAGATGAGGTTTTTATTGCATTTTTTGGCATCTTGCTAACAATGTATTCCGTCGTTTCATTTGCTATGAAACCTGCTTCATTCTGCATTGTGCCAAAATCCTTTTTCAATCATTCTTCCACCTGACTACCTTTGTCTCACCATCATATCCATACCTTCTCTACTAGCGGTAATCTTTCAATCTATTTATCAGACAGGTCTTTCAATCAAAAATTCTCCAGTGATCATTGAGTCTACGCCTAATGCTTCATTGTTAAACTCTCGGAATTATTTCATAGTTTCTTTTATTTTGTCAAGTTTGGCTTTGCATATCGTTCTTTCAATTCCTAACTATTCATATTGCACTCACCATATAAGATTAATCTAGGGTAACCCCCACCAGCTAAGCAAGTATTCAAGAGTAGAAGAGAAAATAGACAACAACTTGAAAACATCAATTCAAATTCAAAAATAGTAAAATTAGTTCAGCCAGCAGACAGAGGACTTTTTGAAGTTCCACCTATGTGAGAATCTGCCATTGTATGTCAAACGTTTCTCCTCGTAGTAAAGATGAAACACGTCCGTAGCTGGAGGCTTACTTTGCTTGTTGATCTTAAGAAAAAAGCCCCTTAGCAGAAATTAGCAGTTATGCAGCAAACTTTACAAAGAGCAGAGATTTATACATGCAGTTGTGTAATCTTTTGCATTTCTGCTTTTCAACCTCGCGTTCTTTAATACCAAAAGAGGAAAGTTTCTTTTCCATCTGAAAATGACGGTTATCTAAGATTTTGTCCCTCTTATTGAAAACCTCTTAGAAAATATATTTTCCGCATATATTAGCAGACAATCGGCAATTTGAAACTGCAAGTTGAACTTAACAATTTTTGCTAAATACTGGCATGAAATGTGTGTTATGCTGTGTTTTCTGCTCATTACTCACTGCTGTAAGTTGGGTGGCCATGCTAATCTCTTATGTACAGGAACTTGGAGAAGACGATCATTGTGTGGGGAAGTGTAAAACAACAAATATGCCGACAAAATTGGTGTGGAGTCGAAGAATTTGGTGTGGTTGCTGTTAATTTCCTAACTTGAATTTCAACGAAATAAAATGACACAGACGATACTTTTCAATATGCTATTTACGCTGCCGACAGCATGCATCATAGGACGTGCAGATAAAAGATAAGTTTACAAACGATGTGTTTTTTCAGTGGGTGTGACACCCTACACCTCAACGCCTCCATGCCCCCTACCAACGTCTTCGATTAAGCATCCTGTGAAGAGTCTCACCGCAGAGGTAAGCTAGCCAAGGCTAAAAAGATCTATATTCGCTGTCTTTTTGAATAGTGGTTGTTCAGCTATTTCAGGCTTCGTGAGAGAATCAACAGGTTGATCATTGATGCTCATTGACACAACGTGGGAGGTTTGTTTAGCTACTGCAGCTAATGTCCCGTAGCTTTTCCAGAACTGTCCGTTCAAAGCAAAAGTTCTTGAAATATTATTATACATTAGCAAGGTTTGTTTTAAGTTTTATGGAGTCATTCTTTCTTTAGGATTCGTAAATATCTTGAAATACTAATTAGTATGTTATGAAAGAATCTTGTAAGTTAGTCACCAACAAGATGTGGTTCAACTAAGATATTCTTAGTAACTACACTTATCGTTCGCTTATTTTTGTTTCCATTGAGTGGTCTAGCAAGGCTGCAATGAAAGTAGATAGGTAATATGGCCTAGTAAGTTAAATACAGAGGAAAACAGTGAATCGTTCATGCGGATAAAGAACAAAGGAAGAGAAATGCAAGAGTTGTGGAAAGTTGAATCTTGTTTCTCCTAATCTTTGCTTTTCTGATGTCCGATTTTGAAAATTTCATTTCTTTTTCCAGGCAAAAAGCAACCGAGCACTAAACAAACCACACATGCACTCTGGAAACCTGATTTTTATAATCAAAGGTGTCATGAGTGTAAATAGTTCCACGTTTTCACTCCATAGTGCTGGAATGAATTACTATGGCCTCTGACGATAAGCGAACAGTTACTCGTAGAGAAGCCAGTTGTATGAGGTTGGACATCGGATGTTTTTGTAAAGATGGACGACAAATATGGCAGAGTCATACTATTCATAACTTTGTTACATCGAAAACAGGAATTAAACTCTATTCTTTGATGCAGTGACAACCAGTTTAGTGTTAGAACCAGAATTGCGACAAGTAATAGAGGCATTTCTTCGTCTTGAGAGATGTTTCAGTTTAATGACATATGCTATTTAAGCTATGACATAATTGGTGTTTAGACTGGTGACATACCAAATATGGTTTGACATATGTCACCAGCCTAACACCGATTATGTCATAGCTTAAATAGCATATGTCATTAAATTGAAACATCTTTAAAGACGAAGAAATGTATGTTGTTTGTCGCAATTCTGGTTCTAAAGTTCATCCTCAAGCTGCGGTTTACTAGAACCAAATCAGTTTAGCTTTATGAATAGTGACTTGCCTCTTGATACGAGTGATACGGTCTTAACACCTCTTTACTCTTACGCGTGCTGACGAAGCTTTAACTACTAGGAACGAATAAGTAGGAGAACCGACCATGATAGAGACAGAAAAATTCTATAGAGCTAAGATAATTCCAGTGACTCCTCTAATTCATACAGATTCTTACGACTGGTTACTCGAAGATAAAACATAGGTACATAACAATAATAATTTATGATCAAGCTATTACTATATACAGAAACAAGAAGCAAGAAAAGCATAAAGATAGCTAGCTATAACTGATATTTAAGTTGTCAGCCATAGCTGATTCTTAAATATACTGTATCCAAAAGCTGTGCAGTCCTTATAGATAATATAATTTGGCATCTATGTAGACTGTGACGATCACTAGAACTTCGCTTTTTGAGATATAGACTGTAGGACAGAGCAACCTGAAAGACTTTGCCCAACATGTTATAGAACACTTCTACTATGTTCTCTGATGAGGAAGGCCAATTAATCAAAGAGATTGTTTTTCCTTATCTTTCATGAGTATTTGCTGCCTAATGCCATGAAGAGATCCACTTAGAAGCAATATGCATATGCATATAAGGATAACTTTTATGCCATTAAATTTGCAAATCAGTTTGAAAAAACCAATATTAGGATAATTAGAAATTTGTAAGGTGGCAATTTTGTGCCTTTATGCTAAGTTCCAGACTCGATATGTTGATCTAATTGCTTTATGTAGCGGCATGGCCATGGGATATGAAGGTAAGCGCTTCCCAGCACAACTGGCACATATGGCCCTCTGCATTCTTTTAAAATCAGATTGGAAGATGCATTGTCAAGCTATTTTCCTTCAAGCGCTCTGATTTATAGGACAACTGTCACAAATTTTATCGAAGTTCCTTATCGCTAGTGGTAAGAGTGATATTTGGGAGATGCCAAGAAAATGGATCTAGTTTCATTACTTTTACTGGGGAGGTGGCTCCCAGATCCCCCAATCACTTGGTCCTCCCCCATTTGGTCTACCCCGGAAATCTCAATGATAGCTCGTAACAGTCAGTCTTCCATTCCCATTGGCCAGGAGACCAATTTAACACAATTTCGCCCTCATTTCCTCATGGTTAACAACATGTATTGTTAGATTTTACATGTGCATAGACCTTTGAATATAACAAACAGGAATTTACATATCATTCAAGGTAATCTTTACGGTTGTATATTATAGTACATGACTGTTTGAACTAAGTTTGTCTATGATTTATATAAAAGTACTTGATTCCTGAAATATCTAGTGGCACATCTAATCAACTCTTTTTTTGCTTCCGCCAAACAACAGATAACTAATTTCTAGCTGTTGTATTTCAAGTAGTGATTCTCAATTATGACCTTTCACTTTCCTTCAGTGATAAAAACTTTAAGCGATCAAAATGCCTCTTTTCATCCACATTTTCCTTTCTAATAAACATTTGGGAACAAGTAACATCTATGCATAACTGCAAAACAGAAATTCAACTGGCTGCTGTCTCTCAATGATTTAGCGTCAGGATTTTGTCCCATCATCTAAATTAGTTGCTTTTTCAATTATTTGTCTTCTAAGTAGCGCTAGCTCTTCTTGGTTTTCTTGGGAATAATCGCTTCCCATATCATGTCTATAAGATCCGTTTGCGATGGCAGTATTACTGTTCCTGCGCAGGGGCAGTCGATCCTCTATGAGGTTCGTTTCAACATCCTGCTCCTCCTCAGGAACATCAACTTCTTGGATTGTTTGCTGAACAAACGGCATACCATCGCTAACAAATGGCCGCTTGCCGACTGGCATGAATCTCCCAGTTGGAGACTGGTAATAATTTCGCCCAGTCGTGTTCATAAGCTGCAAATGTGTACCATAGTCAGGATGGGGCACAAGTTGGGGTATCCTTCTGATATGAGGTCGATGTGTATAGTTGTTCTGATTGACTGGAGGAAAACACTGTTTACCGTTATCTTGATTACTGAATGGAAAAGAGAAGCCGTTTAATTTCACGATATTTTCTCCGTTAAATCCGTTCCCAATATACCTCGGGTCATCTTGTCTATTTGCAACTGATGACACTGGTGCATACTTCACTTCAGGCATGTGGCCGTTTGCCACTTGCGTAGGATTGTCTCCTTTGAGCATGTCAAAATCCTTCTCACTCCTTGATGAGCGTTTTGATATGGTATCATCTCTGCCGCTCCTAGCCGATACATCTTTAACAGATTCGCTGTCGCTTGCTGTGCCTTGCTCAGTGCAAGTACTGAAACGAGAGCTGTTACTGTTCGATGTATTTGTCGTTGACTTTATTGTGTATTTTGAAGAATCTGATGATGTTTCGTATGGCTGGCTCGACACATCGTCCCTGTCATTCATATTACTTCTGTCACTATTCAGGATGCCAGAGTGCCTGCTTGCGCATCTGCGTTCAGAGATACTTATTCTTGAGTTACGCATTCTACCGCCAAGAGTTGGCGCCGATGCTGTCCGGCTTCCCCAGGTACCAAGTCGGCCATATTTTCGTCTCCCTCGAACATCATCTAATGTCCTAACTCTCATGTCTTCTTCGGATGTAGTCGTCGATTCGTCCGGAGTGCTCGTTGGGAAAGCATTGCCGACTCTAAATTCCCAATCCGATGATATGACGCTCGATCTTGGATCATACTCTTCGATTTCCACATGCGGTCTTGGTGGGCAGGATTTCCTGAAGAGAAGTCCTGATACTTTTGCCTTGAAAAGTATACCAACAAGTGCAATCAGAAGAAAGCACAGTATTGTTCCAATAACGACAATAGTAACAAGATAAGGCTTGGGGAATAGGTCATCCTGGTTACTGATAGACGTTGCATCATATGAGGTATTCCAGGTTGAATTAAACGTTGTGGTGTACATCACATCTGGTAGGTTAGTGAGGGTGAGATGACCAACAGGTATGATTGTTTTCGAGATGGCTGGTGCGTCAGCAGGTGATGCAGTTTTAGGTGACTTAACCTTTTTAGATGATTCCGTGGACTTTATTGTAGAGTACATTCCGGATTTGGTAGTTGGAGCGGATGTTGTAGTTGGTGGAGGTGCTGTGCCGAAACACTCTAGTTGGCCAACAGTAAACGTAGAGCGTTGTGTTCTGCCTTTCTGCTGGTCTACACTAAACTGAACCATCGTCACTGGCAAGCTGTGCTTGTCTGTAAGGAAACCTTTATCATTCCTCCATTGCAAGTCTCCTTTGTCACAGTTGCAATCAAGGTGACGATCTGCAAGAAAGTAAGTAAATTCAAAACTTATTACGGTAGAGAAACTGTAACATCAGAACAGAAAAATGTAAAAATATGATAGGAGCTGTGGTAATCAAGCACTCCAATTCAGTCCATCAATTCCAAAAGAAAATTAGACCTTGGAATAAATAATTTCGATAGCAGACTTTGCAAACAGTATATTTATGACACTGACTTTTGTGATCCTAAGCTTGCGAGTGCAAACTTTCAGAATTTTATTCTGTTTAACTTTCCCTTTTATGCATCTTTACATGTTTGTATATTTTGCACAAGTCTATTCTCGTGCTAGCTTGAATTAGCTTATCAGCTAAGCAAATCTAAGACGGCATCCTCCTTGGGTTGTTTCAAAAAATCAATACAGGGTTTATTATTTCCTTTTATACTGTAAATATCATGTGATTGTAAATAGGTTCCTTATTTCCTAGTATTTTATTGTATTATTGTAATTAGTTTTTATTGGAGGGCCCTTGAAAAACAACTTCCGTTGAAGGGGGCAACCCTCCCTAAACAAATTAAGTATGAAATATATATATATATATATATATATATATATATATATATATATATATATATATATATATATATATATATATATATATATATATATATATATATATATATATATATATATATATATATATAAGAACTAAACACTATCAATCGAATATATTTACATATTTACCGAACAGAGGAATCAAAGAAACGAGAGAAGAATGTGGCGGAAATATATATATATATATATATATATATATATATATATATATATATATATATATATATATATATATATATATATATATATATATATTTCCGCCACATTCTTCTCTCGTTTCTTTGATTCCTCTGTTCGGTAAATATGTAAATATATTCGATTGATAGTGTTTAGTTCTTATATATATATATATATATATATATATATATATATATATATATATATATATATATATATATATATATATATATATATATATATATATATATATATATATAGCTATAGAAGTAGCCAACTGTAAATAAATAAGTACTATTAGCGACATATTGATCTTGCATATGGTCAATGTGCTTCATATAGATGAGAGACCGTTTTTCATTACATATTTGTCATCGAAAATCAACTTCCTTGCCTCGAGTGAATTGCCACTCTATCTAACTTGTATTTCTTAGTTATCAGTCATAAATCTAAAAACCTGAATGGCAAGATACATACCTACACAGTTCCTTTTATTTGGCATACCACAACCACACACTTTCGATCCGGGAGAGGCCCCTCCCCAATAGGTTTGTATGATACCATCTCTAGATGCCCATCGTCCACCGCGTGTATGCTCATTAGAATACCTCCGCAGTGAATCGAGGAGTTTTGACTCATAACAGTCGTAGCGAATAAACTGCCTACAGCTTGTACTAGCATCAGCAACTTCCCCCGCAGACACCTTACTTATGGTGTATTGTACGTTATATATATACTGAGAACCGCTTGGCATTCTATCTGCAACCCGAGAATTGGGAGGAAGTGTATGACGCACAATTGTAGCCGGTCCTAGTCTATGATCCATCTTGCAGTAGACGTTGAATGAATCGACGCCTTTGGGACTTATTCTATACACCCCATTCACTTTCTTCCCTGCTTTGAAAATCTCATCGCATGTTCGCTTATAAACAGAATGTTCACATACTTTTCCTTTGAACTTCTCCCTTTGACAAGTGCAAGAATATTGTCCGTGATCTTGAGAACAGTTACCAGAATTCCTGCATGGGTTAGGAAAGCAAAGATCTTTGTGAACGCAAGAGTTGGATATTCCACTCATCTGTGATGATTTCAATGATTTCCAGGTAATGTTCTTCTCATCGAGATGTATATATCTCAAGCATCCAACAAAACCAGGATGTCTGATACTTGGTCCACCAAGGCGGATTATTTTTGTAAACGACCCAAGCTCCCTTGATAGTTCAAAATGCCGCTGAAAATTAAAAATCTTCGTATCATTATCAATCATCAGGCTCATCGAATTCGCTTTTGTATCGATTGTAACTCCAACAGAATGCCAATCACCATCATCAAGCTTACCAACAGACACTGTTACTTTTTTCTCCGGACCTATCAGGTGATCAAACGCAATGCTGAGATATGCTTTTCCACTAATGATGGTTAATGTCACGTGACCTTTGGTCGTTGACATCGTAGCTACTATCCCATTGGCCTCGAATGTTCTGAGTGTCATATACAACGCTGTATCTTGCATTGCCTTCTCTCTCTGCAGCAGTATTTTAGAATTGCTGTTTTGAAAGCTCATAGGCTCGTACGTTTCTGCAATGCATTGGAACTCCACCTGCCCCTGTGTAATTGTATTTAACAGCTTGAACTTTGCACTGTGTAGAATATCACGTGATCGAAACATAACGTTTGACAGGCAGCCTTTGAAGTGTTTGGTCTCTGGTACCCAAGCTCCGTGTTTCTGTTGCTTAAGTCTGTTAATGCCACCTACATACAAAACAATATCTAGATCAAGACGAGTAAACAGCCCTGGAGCCACCATGGACTTGCTCTGTTCGTCAAGTATCAAGGTAACTTTCTTTTGATCCTGAATAATGACAACATCGTGCCACTTGTTGTCAGCTACGTTCTCACCAATTATCACTTGATGGTAGCCACTCGTGTCTGCAATGGAGCCAAGGTCTGCAGAATAACTGAAAAAAGGAGATTAATTTTTTCAGAGGGATGTACTCAAAAACTCATTTAAGGCACTTCTCTAAGTACATTTGGGTGTCGAACCTCGGGTGCGTACCCATTGTTCTCAATCTATATCCAATCATTCTGCGATTTGCGAACGTTCGAGTATGGGCTGGGAACAATAAATTTGCACCCGGAATCCGAAATAGAAATGTAATTAAAGATGGGCCTTCCAACTGTTCTTTTAAATTGAAATTGTAGTTAATCCTCTCTTGATCTAAAGCTTTGACATGCATATCTTTGTTTTAATACAATACGTAGTATAAATATGTATATGAACCTAAAAGGTAATTTGCCTTGTTGGTGTAGCTTTGAAGAACTTTAGTATCTAGGTATTCAATACTCAGTATTAAGCCCTTATTTCTGTGTGGAACATCTCTAGAAGGCATTCTTGAGATAAATCATTGATATATTTTGCAGAACAGCAAAACCTCACACTTGCACGAATAGCCGATTTAATGTATGTGGCTAGACACTTATCAATTGATCACTAAATACCATTGATTACTTTTCCAATGACGTAATAGCTTTGCAAATAGTCTGAAGGCAATCGATCTTTTCGCTCTTTAAAATAGCTCTTCAGCTTCAACTACGTGCTGAGTAACTGAAGCGTGAATAAATATCCATACAGGAAATGCCCCTACTTCTTTGCAGCTTACTCTTCTTTGCATTTAATCAATATGGCAGCTGTTTCCATGGAAACAGCATAATTTGTCAGTTTTGCATTTCCTATGTGATTTATTTGGATTTTCTCAATAGAGAACATGGACAATGTTGTTTTGATTGCCTGGAAAAATTCATTGATTTTTCTTGACTAGCTTTGCAGCTATTAATTTCCCAACCTTTAGCTTGTGCCAACTTATTTTTTGCATAAATTTGCATAATTACAGATTTCTCAAGTTGTAGATACAAATTTTATTTACATCTGTTTCAAACAACATTATGTTAGCTTTAGGCATAGATTATGCTAATCCATCCACTGTAATTTGAGATTTTGAGTTTTAATGATTTACTGTACAGGGCCCTAGATATTTTATTTTCTTGTGTACAGAAGATGATCTACCCTAGCATACATGCTCAAAAAAGGCTAAAATTCAAGAATAAGTTAAAATCGGTCTTAGGCTCAAGATCAAAAAAGATAGGAATCTTGAAGCTCGGCAAAAAGTTCCGTATTCCTAAAAATATTTCTTAATAAAATCTCCCATTCAGTAAGTTATACAAGTGTAGGCTACATTGCATCCGAATGGAATAGTAGTAGCCTATGCACGCTCCAAAGAAGATAATGCCACAAGTAGCAAGAGTGAACTTCGATATGACTACCATTATTTAAACAGTAGAATAGACCTCCTGTAACCTTTGGACCAAGCACTGCTCATTAAGAAATGAAAGCGGCAAAAATACAGTATCCAGGCGCGCAACTAAGGATTTTCGAGGGCAGAAGTCTAGTCCGCAAGAAGGGAACTATTGTACACAATTTACGAGGATATAGCATTGACAAATACTTTTCGGATTTTGAAAAAGAAGAAACGCAACAGGGAGTCTCATGGTTTCGCCAATTTCAAGTTTTATCGTAATTATAAGCGGATCTAGTCAACAAATACACAATAAACAGTTGAACGATTTCCCAAGGAATATGACACTTTTACCCTTTAGAGTAAATGCATTGAGTCTAGGCCCCTTGGACCTCCATTAGTTGCGCCCCTGCGTGTCGTACTCTGTACAAAAGATCAGCAACAACAATGAGTTGGGGGATGTGATGTAATGAAAAGTGTATGTAGATAGCGTCACGGAAGTGATGCAACGGTACAAAGTCGCGTTGTCTTTCTCTGCTGTCTTGAAAATTCAAATGGTAATATTCAGACATTGAGGCAAATGTATTGTCACAGCATTGATTATAATTCCAATATTCTGATCCAAATGTGAGGATTATATTTAACAGATGTTAAACTGTCCCAGTTGACGAGTCTTTGGAGGTTTGGACCTTGTTCTGGCTACACATGATGAAGAGCATAACAGCACAATACGTGCTAATTATAGTGACTGTGGAATCGAAGTCAGCGTGAAAATAGTTGGTTATGACATGTTCTCCGCACGGGGCTAAAGTTCAACTGTGTTACATGACGTTCAGTTCTGGCCTAACCAGGCAGATGTATGTACGATGTTTTGGGACGTAAGCAACAGAGGGAAGTTGGAAGTGTGTTTATGAACAAGCAATATGCTGGATTGTAATAAATCTTCAATACGTATAGCTCTGGTTGGTGAGTGCAACGTTGGCAAAACCAGCATTGCTCGGAGATTTGTGAATAAGCATACAAATGAAAACGCACCGATGACAATTGGAGTAGATAAATATCAAAAGGCGTTTGATCTGAACGGTGAAACACTCGATTTAACGTTACTAGATATGTCTGGTAGTTACCAATTTCTGCCGGTTATTGAAGGCTACTTGGATCGTGTAGACGCGGTTATTTTTGTGTATGATGTCACAGATCAGGAAAGCTTTGCCACTATACCGTACTGGAACACTCTTATTGATAACAATACAAAATCTAAACGTTGTGTGTCCAAAATTTTGGTTGGTAATAAGAAGGACCTCCCACAATCTTGGCGAGAGGTGCGATCTAAGACTGCACGGAACTATGCAAACTTTGAAGAAATGGTACATCTTGAGGTATCCGCAAAAAGTGACAACAATATAGAGCTGTTATTTCAATGCATTACTAGTGAGATCTTAACAAAACGAGCCACAAGAAAGGATATAGTCAAGGAATCGCAAAAATTGCCAGTTACATACAGAAAATCGCGACTCAATAGTTTCGTGCCTTGGATCAAAACTTTACAATCGAAATTGCGCAAACCATTGAGAACATGATTCCATAGTCTTTACTCTCTTGTATAGTCAAGGATGCCGGAAGGAATAAAAGGAAGAGAGATAGATTTTTGCTATGGAGCACTTTGCTCATGACAATCACCATTATCGAAAATCTTAGGGAGCGGTCATCATTTATAATCGGGGTGGGGCTGAAGAGAAATGGTGGGGTAACTGAATAAATAAAGTGTGCTAGGTGAGGTTTGCAAAATATTTTTTAATGCAAGGATGATCTAAAACATAAGCCATATGTAAGCATAAGCCCTAAGTCTAGAATGTCAAATATAAAGGATTATCACTAAGAGAGAATTGACCAGCTGAGTGTAAAAGAGTTTGAAGAAATGAAGGTATAGAGAATTGAGAGAAATGCCTGTCACGTTGTAAAGTTACTGGTTCACATGAATGACGAGTTCCAGTTTTGAATGAACAAATATAAGCATATTTATTAGAAGATAAACAAGGGTGGTTATTCTTCAATAGAGAACATCTACTGCAGTATCATGCAGCCTTGTTTAACTGTCTTCCTTCGGCGGGGTAAAGAAAATTTGACTTAAGCACATACTGGGGTAAAAATTTTTTTGAGTGTACATAATACTTTTTCTTCAGCCCCCATCCCGGCTATAAATAATGAGCGCTCACTTATTGCCTTAATCAAGGCAGTTGTAGTAATATTGGCTCCAGAAAGAGCATTGCAGTATCAACATAAAGTTTAAACTCAAACAAATGACTTTAATTTATTATGTATAACTTCCGGATAATTTTGGCTTTGACTGAACAGAAATGCAGATGCAAAAGTCTATAGTAGTATAAAAGTAATGTTACCAAGATTCAGCAAAGACCTTATAGCGTCAGGTGGAGAATGAGTAAACACGTTGAAGCTTTTCTGCAAAGGGCACTTTTGCTCCCCTGCTCCCAAATGAAAGGCAGGAGGACCCTTTGCCCCCATCTGTCCTCTTTCCGGTGTCCCTATGTATAGCAGGCTTGTCATTTGCTAGAAAGGTCCATGTTACGTGCTGATCACAAGAGGCAAGCTCGTAATGATATCACGAGTGGCATGCTCGTCTTGATACATGAGGCCTAGCAAACCGTAGATCCACGACGTGACCCCCTTGTGGCATATTTAGTTTGACATTTTTGAATGGGGGCTGTTACTAAACGGCGGTACATGAGGATTCCTTTGGAAATGTCTGAGAAATGCCAAATAAAGCTAGTTTGCTACACACCTTTGTTTTCATTATATACGAAGACTAGCGACCTAAGTCAATAACTTGTGTCTTCACCATCTTCCCTTGTCAGGGATGACGCAACCGGGGGTCCTTGAAGGACTGTAGCTCACCACAAATTCACTCAGCCCCCAATGGGCATTTAACTTTTTGGAAATTACTATGCACTGTCAGCACTTTCATAACTTGCATGTCCATATTTCGTTTTGAGTCATGGCATTTCAAACGAATCTAAAGGGTGAGGTCCGTTAGAATTTGCTTGCTTCGCTCGCTACCGGCACTTTGGTAGCATTATTTACCCCAGCATTCCTCTCCTTGCGCCATCCTCGCCTTTAATTGGGGCTTATTGGAAGGGAGGGCTTATTATGCTTCAATGACGAAGCTAGTTCGAGGGGAGGGGGGGGCAATTCGAAAATATACCGATTATTTATCCACGAGTTTCAGAGTTTCAATGTCAAGTAGCGATTAAAAAAGGTTGGTTGATTCACTAGGAAATTGAATACCTAGTAAAGAAAATTCACTAGTTCTCTGTTTACAGTATTTAAACATATTTTAGATTGTCTTGTAGCAAAGAATGCATTGACTGCTCTTAGAGATTATAACGTATATGTTTTGCTAGGGTGTATGATGTAACTAGGGCCCATTGGCTGCTGGTAGAGATTGTAACATGTGTTTTCATATAAAGTATATACACATGATGCAAGTATGATTTTTCGTCTCGGGGTATTAAGGAGCAATGAAAAGATATTCAGAGGTAGTTGTAATTTAGCACAGAATGGTTAGTTTAGCCCCTAACACCATGGAAAAGATCAGAAGTTTCGTGTGTGTTGGAGGGGTGGGTGTAGTGCACAGGTCCTTTTTTCCACCAAGACAGATCGGAATATGATCTTTCAGAAAACAGCCTCATTTAGCATTGCGCCTGCTGCCACACTTGTACCAGGCTTTATACTTACTTATCGTCTTCTTACTTTCGTGCAGTCTTGAAGGTCTTCAAGATACACAAGTCGAGTAATAGCACATAGCTGTAGGAAGGACATTTTAGTTCTAGAAGTCCCAAAGTGATATATGGGAGCCAGTTGAGGACAAATTATCAAACTGAAATGATGGCTGTCGGTTTTAATTTCGCTTTTGTTGCTTGTCTCATGGCTTATTCTCATGGCTTATTCTCATGGCTTGCATGATGCTTTTGACGGACCCTTTTTAGTCATCTTTCACCAATGCGAAAGTTTGCCATCCTCACAGTCATGACAGGGTAATTACTAGTAAAACAGAACTATCAAGTACGGCAAATCGGCAATGTCAAATATCTCCCGAGCATTTTTACTTTGTTTATTTATGCGATAGTCGATCAGATATAAAGTGAACGCGGCGAATCGTCCTCAGAGCATGAATATATGCAAGTATATGCACATTTTGTCGTGGGAACTCAACACGCACAGTTGACTTGGTACCGTAGCAATTTTCTTGTCATGGCAGGTGCAACGTTTAACCTGAATCAAAAACCGAAGTACTTGCCATCATTTCACACACTTTTTGCATTTAGGATCGATCATCTCACGAAATCACGGACTTTATGTTCTCTTCTACTAATATTTGTACACATGTCGATAATCAAGAATCTCTGGTCGGTACAACACATATTATTTCAGCCTTCAGCTTACACTATTTATGTTTATTCCTTTAGTTACCATCGCTTACAGCAAGATCCAAAGCTTCTGCTGTGTAGCTAACTTTGAAAGCACATTTCATGGAATTATCTCAGTAGAATTCTGAGTATCAAGTTCTGTACAAAGGTAAATTTAACATTGCGAAACCTTAATAGTTACTAGTATAGTATATCCTCATTTGCCCGAACCTCGCTTTCCCAACAGCGTGTTGTTGGTGATAATTTCGCTTGCGAAACAAGCAGGGTTGAAAAGAACTTTGTATCAGGCAAAAGTTGATCATAGTAAATCCACAATTTTTCTTCAGACTCGGCCGCGTCGGACAAAATTGGCTCATCTCTGAATGCTGCAAACAACTTCTTTGAACCATCAATAACTAACACAATTGCTGGTAATATTTACTGGTTTAGTTTTTTATTTGAAGACTAATCGCTTTCTTAAGAAGAAGCAACCATCCTGAGTTATCCGAATATTACGCGTATCGGAATAGCTCTCTGAAATTATAAATTCACCCATACTGGATAAAGGAAGATACTCTCTACCAGCTTATAGGTGTTAAATGTAAAAACTGAAGCGTATGAAGCATTGGGAATGTGGAACGGCATTTCAGGCACACCTTATGCCTTAAGAGCCACTCACACTTGTGCCAAAATTTCTTGTTATACTAACTAGTCTATTTGATGCTAAGAGAAAATTGCACAGGGGTTCATGAAAAATAAGATATAATTTAAGACAACTTGGTTTGCTTAATTTTGTTACGTCCTCTCTCATAGTTTTTTTTCAGTTGAAGGGCGTTTTTTGAAATCTGAGAGGAATTTTTTCAACAATTTAAATGCTGGAGCAACTGAGGATTTTGGTCTATGACAATTCTCTGAAAGCAATATGACTTATTTGCTCCGTGTAAAGGCTGTACAAATCAACATTGCTTTTAGGGGGAGAGGGAGATGCTTCTCATCTAGGTGACCAAAGCCAACATTGCATAGGTAAGAAACTTATTATGCAACATCATTGTTCTTTTGTCCTATTACTTGCGACCGAAGAGCAAGCTGTCCTTTGATCTTATAGTGGGTTTGCAGTGTTGGCCTAGATTCGATTTTCTTTTGACGACCAGCTCAATATCTCCGATATAGCCCCATAGATATAAGGTACAGAAAATGATTTGTGAAACGAGCAGGTGATAGTCAGAATCATAATTTGATGAAATGCATGAATAGAAAGCTTTGAATACTAGTTTTAATACATCTCGTAACACGCTATGATTAAGCTATGCAATAAAATAAAGTAATTTGGGAGGAGACGAACAAATTTCAAAACTATGTCGTCTAGACTAGCAGACTTTTTCCGCTTCTTTTTGATTGAGTCTGTCACCTTTGATTATCAATTGAGGATTTTCTGGAATCTAACCGGATGAAATCCACCAAACAACGGAGGGTGTACAACCAGATGAGGTGCACTTGTTATGCAAACTTTTTACTGTGGTGCCAAAGGAGATTTTCTCCTCTAGTAAAATCTCCTATGTATAGAAGAATTTGATTCAAGTGTGGTGGTCAATGTTATAATCAGGTAAATTTCCCTTACTGAGTTGCTTCTTAGGTGCATTATTTCTTGACAACGTTCAGCTCCAAAGTTAAAAAAGGTGACAAGGAGATGCTAGAGCATACCTCTCATGTCCTGTTGTAGGTAACATCTTTCATCCACAATCAACATGCAAACATGCAGCCTAAGGAATACTTATAATGGTAGAGCAAACGGGTTCATGCTTTGTTTGAACTTTTCACAAACATGATATCCTGTTTCAACAGATCTCTAGTCTTGGGCCGCCTACTTTCATTTGCTTAGTAATCTAGGAACCAAATGGTTGTAGCAACAGCAGACTGGCTGTTAAATCAACTTCTGGAAGGTTTCAACGGAAAATAAATTGTTCAGATCTATAGAAATAACATCGATAATATGACCCAGATCTTGGGACGTTGACTTTATGTTGAATATACAGTAAATATATGAAAAGTCTGTTGGTACTACAGAACTTCACTACAGCACGAAAAAGCGACACCATGTTTTAGTTTTTCAGTATGACTAAAACATGGTGCCGCTTTTTCGTGCTGTAGTGACAATAAATACACTACGCCTTTGCCACGCCCAACTGCATAACGTGTAGTAAATTTACATGCCTTTCATTATCTTTCCGAAAGAACTTTACACAACATCCTGCACTAGTAATGATCTACAAGACATGCAAATGAAATTAAATAATACATAGCGGATTCCGATACCAACCCCATGAAACACTCCAGTACTTTCTGCATCTGAATTTGACATGGACTTTGAGCTATTTGATATGATGGAAGCTGATCCAAAACGTGATTGAATTAAACAATGGATGGGTATACATCTAAACGTAATGCAGCGCAAGACTGTCAAAAGTACATATCGTACCTAAGTGCACAAAAACTAACTGTGTATTTGCCTGAAAATAGGGGCTATTGGGGACCCCCTAAGTGCCGCTTCTTGATTGCGCCATTTGTTTCCTCTTGATACGAATGGAACCAGTTTTGTACAAAGTCAGTAGAATAAACATTGATTAGTGATTGCAATAACATTTCAATTGATCGTCTCAGTCAAGGGAATGTTTGATGCAAAAGGTCCTGTGAATACACTGTTGAGAATTTAAGTGGTTTCATAACTGAGCACTTTATTGTCTATCACTGTATAAAACTATTGTATTACTACACAGATTGGATATCATTGCGCAATAAAATAAGATCCAAGGCTGAATGTACTCATCCAGACAGAAATTTGTTAAGCAAGGATTGGATACGTAGTGTGGCATGAACAGCAAAAGTTCACATAAAGTTGCAATAGAGCTTTTCCGGTAGGAGAGAACAGAATAAAAATATACTAGGGAACATTGATTTCAAATAGTTCATTTCCTTTTATTCAGATATTGCACGAAATCTATTTGAAATTCTGTAGTACCAAGAATCTCCTTCCCCTTCTTGCATGTTTTTGACATCCGTGCATATTGTAAGATTCATCTAACTTCAGTTAAGGATGGGAGGAAATCAGCCCATCTCTGGACTTTTCTCGAACATTTAACGAGCCCATGTTGTATTTGATTATACCATTCTTGATGTATAATATCTCCTTTAAATCATGAAAAGCTCTGATAATACGTTACAATTTCTAGGGTCCTTCAAGAACATTTAATTACATTTATATGACAGTATTCACCATACTGCCAACGATAGTTAAAAAATAACTTAATACTTCATCAAAACAGTCATGTTCCTTTGGTTCTGTTTTAACATATTGTTGTTTAAAGAACAGTAGTCATAAGTCTGGAAAATATGATTTCAGATTACAACAAATTCAAGCAGTGTCGATCACTTGAAATTGTTGACTTTGGTGATATTGTGATACGAACTAAAACTCCTATGAATTCGTATATTCCTTTGATAAGCAAGGTGCAGCTGCTCAGAGAAAGCTATAGAGGGATATCTGGAGTGGTCTGTTTTCAAAGGGATGAAGAATTAATTCTGTGACGAAGTCTCTATTCATGTATGCAATTCATTTTCACTGAGATTGGGAGCGCTACGCACTGAAGGCCAACAAACGGAGCAGGCAATATCTAAGCAAGGAAATCTGAATAGAAAAATTAATCTCCTTTGCACAAGAGATGAATCAATTAAAGTCGATAATTGTTTCGATCAAGATTACGCTGAAAAATGCGATATTCGTTTTGTAAGACGTCAGTCAACTGAAAATGCCACCTGCTCTTTAAGCAAAGAAACTAAAAGTGGATAATGCGCTGTGCAAGTACACAATATGAGTCGATCCAGTTTTGTTGACTCACAGCTTAAAATTCTGTGCAATACTTAACAACAATGCTTCAATAATTTATGTTGGCTAACATTGTAGCCTCGGGTATCTACATCAAAGGACGGAAATACTGACAGAAATGAAGTTATTGTAGCTCGAGATCATCTTTAAACACACACTCTGACGTAGTATTTGTATCAACGATCCTTTTTTGGCTCAGTACAGAGCTATGGATAAAATTTCAACAATGACCTCTTTCGCTAATAGGTAACTAGCTCATATCCATTCTGTGTGTTGTTGTTGTTGTTGTTAATGATAGTTCTGTTATTGCTGTTGCTGTTGTTGTTGTTCAACACTGCCAGCAAACTTAACTGTATGGGTTCTAAACATTTCAGGACTATGAGACACATGCGATGATTGGTCAGCCTAGAAGACAGCTACTACAGATAAATCTACTTGGTTTTCTTGGAAATGGCGCTAGTACATTCATAGCTTGAGTTGAGAGGAGAATTTGTTTACGAAAAAAGCTGAAAACTGTACTGAAACTAATCTCAATGAATTGAAAAAGTATAATTTATGTAAGTTTTCCCGTTTTAGGAGACTTTTAAATTGTTTATAGTAACCTTTCAATGTCTATACTTCTTGGAAGCCTCTAGTCATTAGACAAATGCGATAAAGAAACATGTTAATAGGGAGCGAGTAATGCACACTACTAGAAAACGAGATAGTAAAATGATAGATAAAAAATAAATCAGTTCCCATTCAAGTATTGCGTTTTATTTTGCTCTGATCATTGGATGGGCCAGATCGCATCACAAAGTGTATCAGATAAATACTGGATGATGATAAATTCAAGATATAAAGGCAACAGTAACTTAAAATGATGCAAAATAATCTTGCCTGACAGCGCATGGTTTTGACCTTTTCCCTTATGTAAAGGCTACAGAAGACGGAAAAACTTGAGTAGTCTTTTCCTCCTGAGTTTCGATTCTGGCTAAAAGAAGAGGCTTGAATGCCATATATCTCTATATGATGTGATTTCCATCTTTCATTCATAAATAAGATCGAATTAAACTATCAAATGAAATCAATTAATCAGAAGTTGTGTGACACAAAATTTCTCTGAAAATTGAATTTTGCAAAACCAGACCAGTAATTGAGGAGAAGTATCCGAAGACAAACTGAATCTTACTGGAAAAAATACGTTCTATTCATGATTGTAGAGTAATAATGAAATTCATTTTAAGTCATCTTAGAGAAAGAAAATATAGCAATGACAAAAGTGCAAAAAATATCAAAAATGCAGAAAAAGTGGCAGAGAATTCTTAGAACAAAGAGATTCCTATTGCTTCATCAATAAAATTCTGTCCTTGAATCTCAATACTTTGTATTTCCTGGCTTTATAGACGATCACCTTTGTTTGATCAGATGAAAGGGTAGGATACAGTGGACATTCTCACAATCATTCATAAACTTTTTAGCATCATATTAAGCTCCAGCCAAACTCCCTCGACTCTTGACTATCTAGCGCTCGACTATTGCATAGTGAAAATGTCTGCAGTGCTTGGCGACCCTTCAAGCGTTGTGTAGTCGTGTTTAGACTTTTACAATCGTACATAGCGAAGTTTGGTCAAAAAGTAAAAAAACTGTCGAGTTTCCGCATAGGCAGTTGCTTCACTAACAAAATGAAAGCCAAAGTCAAAGAGGAAAGCTATAGCATGTGCAACTTGCATTGCAAGGGATGGATTCATTTGCCATAATATGGAGACTAATCCACAGGGGCATCCAGGAAGGTAGAATGAGGGGTCTAGGAGTGTAGCCTTGTTGTTGACCACGCCCTTCAAATTATCGAAAATGCAAGGGAACGCCCCCATGGGCACTTTCGGTACACCACTAGGCTAACTGTACGCTTTTTGGAGGAATAATGAAATCGACTGAAATCTGTGTTACAGTGCTATATAATCACAAGCGTAGCAACTAATTGTCTACTGTAGATTTATCATGGTTGAATGACAATTAGGAATTTCGCTATTTTAAGAAACTTTAGCTTGTACGCATATAGTAGAACCAGCACAGTGAACTTTTGCAAAGAGATAACACTTGGGTCTTCATACACGAGAGAAATATATCTGTTCAAACGGAGAGCAAAACTCGGTTTTCGATCCTTTTGCAAATTGTGTTTTCTTACAAATTAGTGTCGCACTAGCCGCTACAAACATTGCAACCTATAGAGCACAATTTTCTAGGCCCTAGTCATGTTATATGTTTGCTCATATAGGGCGATTTCTACTGATGTAACCATGACATGTGTCAAATTCAGAGCTTCATTCGATCTCTTATAATTTCGCGCTATTCAAATATCGCAAGACATTCATAGAGAAATTTTCAAAACACCTGTACAATCATCAAAGTAGGATTCGCTCAGAAAACCTTTCAGTGCATTCCCATTTGTGCTAACTCATTCATGACTTCTGCTCTATTACAATACTGAAAATACACCCAAAGACACGCACACACAAGCACATATAAGTAAACACAAACACAGACAAGGACACACAAGCAAGCACAAACACACACAAAACTCAACCACAATTTCAAACACCGATATAAATATGCACATGTTTGTATATTTAGATAAAGTTCTCACCAGGGGACACTTCTCAAGTTTACTTGGAGGCAGCCGTGACCAGAGGCAAAATCATGATAAATACTTGTATTGTATAGAATTTGAAAACGCTTTAGAACGTCCGGCAAAAAATTGCATTTTTAGACTCCTTGTCCCCCTTTGTCTGGTTTAGTCCGTATTCAGGGACCCCTTCCCCTCGGACGTCCATCTATTTCACCCTAAAGCTATTTAAGCATCTATATGCAAAAATGCAAAATGTTTGTTCATTGGCCATTTCTAGTTGAAAAGAACATACAAAGAACCGAAAACTCATGTGATAATTCACTTTTCGTCAAAAAAGTCAGTCTCTGTGAATGGCTGCTTCATAAAAGTTGCAATGTCCAAAATAGGCACTCTGCTACTCGGTGCTACTTCATCATCATTACTTGCTCCTTCAGTGCTCCTTTGTGACAGTCTTCATTGCCATTTTTGTGACCAGTTATCCTGAGAAGCTACCTTGTTGCAACATTCTGAACACCTGGACGTCCGTATTGCGTAAACACCCCCTCCCCTATGTGCGAGTTTGTCCTATTTCACCAGACCCCCTTTATGCTCGGACGTCCTTTGTTTATAAGGTTGTCCAGCTCTAGCAATGCATAAACAGAGGTACTTTAAATAGCGAATACATGCCAACACTTTTTGCACTCCAAAGTAAAATCGTTGTCGACGACATTTTGACATGAAAGTTAACTGACTATGAAACACCAAACGATAAGCTAGTATGCCGTTTGTTGTTCACAGCGAGGCCCTTTCCCTTTTTCTAACTTAAGTGCCAATGGCTACTCGCAGCGATAACCACTTTGTGCAGTAATAAAATGTGCTCATGTGATTTTTGCAACAAGAGTTGCTTTGATTGAAGAATCTACTGTGAAACAAACAGCAATCATTAATAAATGCCAAGTCAATAACAATCGCCAATCAATTTTCACTCTGCTAACTCTGTAGAAGGCTGATGTTGCTCACAGTAAAAATGAAAATAAAAGGCGTGGTCAGAAGTTATTTCTGAAGGGCTCCATCCTATACCCTCTATTCTCAGCAAAATGTGCAATGGAATGGTGCCATCATTTCACCTTCACAATGGAACACTCAGACACACGTTAGACCACTTTACAACTCCATCTCCGTTTAACCAAAGCAAGGGTTTGATTTTGCAATAGAACTTTTACCATGCATATTTGTGGAATTCATCTAACTTTCATATACAAAATTTGAAAACAAACCTCTCAATACAATCCGCTTTCAAATCAATTAATCATTTCGCGTATGAAAGAGCTGATGAAAGCTTTAATTATTGAAGGGGATAGATACTGGCATTTGATTGTACTCTTAACATTCCCCTAATATACGGCTGTAAAGTGAGATCGAACGTGATTGGTCGAATAGCTCAGTCCTTAGTTACGTGGTAGCAACCGGCTTTCTCTTGAGAAGACTACTATGGTCTTGCACTGTACAAGATTAGGGTAGAGTGTTTCTACCCTAATATTTCGTCAAATTGCTTAGCTATTATATTTATTCTTCCTTGGAAGCTCTTTATTTCAATAGTTTTTTCTATTTATTATTTATTTTTGCTCTGCATAACTTCGACTCGTGCTTTGAAGTTCGACTGAGTTAGGCCATCTCCATAAACAAATCATTTTGTAACCATTCCAGTATTATTTTATTTCTAATACATTCATTCAGGCATTCATTTAGTGCATGTCCATTACTTTCCCTTAAGTAGCAACTTACTGTGAACATTCCCCAACGATAATACTAAACTAGAATTATGCGAACGTTTCCATTCCGTCACATCTTAGCCTTTGTTCAGGCCAGTTTACATACCATCTTACCATCAACACCTTGCCATGTATATCCTAGTCCTTCCTCTTTATAGCTGTATTGTTTACATCGCCCTTTTTAAGTAGGCCGGATATAAAAGTATATTTTTATCCAACAGTTATAAACTAGTTAGGTAGTATGAATTCCCACAGAGGAAAGGCATTAACACAAGCTACAAACACCTCCAAGACTTAAAACAGTCGTACTACTGAAAAGTCAGTCAGTTGTGTGGATCGCACATGTAGTCTAGTCTAAATTTCGTAAACAAAATACGAATGTGGTACTCATTTTCCACACATGAAACAGATGCTCCAGATCAGAAGGAAAACGACTTATCAAGTGAGCGAGTGAATTGAATATAGGGGTACTTAATCCAGTGTAGTGTAGAATTTCGTAACCGGTCAAGTTTTGTATGAAAACATAGCTTTCTTAAATGTTCTGATTGTCAGGTACGCTTGTTCAAGTTCTACTGCTACTTTGTTGAAATGATTGTTGTTTAAACTTAGTTATTTGATGTTCCCCTTCCCATCTGGAGAGTCAAAACTCTCCATGTTGGTGGTTCATTCTTTATTGCTGTCCAGGAATATGGGAAAAGGGGTTTAGCGCATAAGAGATCAGAGGCCTCTGGAAACGGTGTTGATCCTCTTTTGTATACGTTCATCTATCACACTTCCACGACGATTTGGGATAGGTATCGACCCGCTCTTTACTCTTTATCTCCATGTCTCCAGGGGCATCACTCTTACCACAGACAACTGGTCTTACGAGCAATACCTACTACACAAGTAAGATGTGGAAGGGGCATTGAATCCCTCCCCGCGTACTCTCACTATCCACGACCGCTTCGTATGGTGTTCAGATGGGTATTGGAAAATAATTCGGTAGATGTAGCTAAGCGATAAATTGCAACCAAAATACAGGACAAGTTTTTGGCTGTTTGTAACGATGACAATAAACAAGTCCCTAAAGTTGCTGTGATTTATATTCAAGGGCATGATATCCCGTAGGCCTACGCTACACAAATCGTGGAATCAACATTCGTAGGCATTAAAAATAAGGAAAAAACAAGTCTAAATACCAAAAGGTGACGTCAAAACGACTATCAAAACAGATAAAATCAAAAGGTTGGCTCTGAGTTCACAAAATAGCTTGATAAAAGCGATCTTCCATAGACTCATAAAACGGAACATCCACGTACACAACACATCACACTTGAATGTAGGTCGGTTGCTACCACGTAACTAAGGACTGAGCTATTCGACCAATCACGTTCGATCTCACTTTACAGCCGTATTGCTTAGACCTTTAGCACATGAAGCCTCTAGCCATAACATAACATATAGCACCTGGATTAGACATAAATGGTCTATAGTGTTAACCCTGGTGTTTAGATTTCACTTCTTTATACATCTTCCAAACGAAGTAACTAAATTCTCCTTAGTAACCACATACTAATGAACTCCTTCTTTCTATGGTTTATGAGTCTTGTGTGAACTGCATTGGAAATTCAAAAGAAATACTCAAACTTTCGAACAGAGACTATTCAATTGCAAAAGTTGTGCAAATGGTTAGGACACATTTTGTATTAATTACGACATAATACTCCAGAAGGATTTAGATAGCAGACACAGATATTTCCTTCTTTTGACAATTTGCTTGTTAATTTTTAAAATAATGACCGCTGAAGAAGTTGTTTCACTGAATAGCTTATTTGAACTGTACTGAACAAACATCTGCTACCTTTCATCACTTTACATCGCATACATTCTCTTGGAGTATGGAATAGGTCTTGACATAAGACCGCCTACACTTTACCAGAATCTAAAGTAGCAATGAGTCTCTGATGCAATGCACCTCTTAGCTTCTCAGTTTCCGAGCAAATCGTGTCACATCTTAGACATCATTCTAGTCATTGAAATCTAGAACTTCTTCATACCACGAACTCCCTTTGAAGAAGTACATATAAAGTACTAGCCAACAAAGCTTTGCAATATTGCTCTTAACTGGACAAAGATATTTCCTTTCCATAGAAAGGTGTTCTTCTTATATTAATGCCCTTTCATAACAGGGAATTCCAAGTTTTCTCGAAATGCAACGGAAACTAATTAGCCAAAAAGTTTATGGTACTTATTGCTTCAAGCCTGCAGTGATATTCTATCACGATTAGATCGTAAAAGACAACTTTTTATCGATAATATCTGTAATTTGAAATATGTTATGGTTTGCCAGGATGACGATTCATCGATATTTAACATTTTTAACCACAATCAAAAAATTTCCCTCTTTGTTCAAGATTAAGTTCAGCAGGGTGCTGCTCATTAAAACTTTGATAACTACGTTTCTTGAATCAATCGGAATAATGCTGTCCTTCTTGCTGCGTTCTTGCTGTCAATATTTACACTGAAATAGGGCTTTCCAGCATGGAAGGAATACAAATATGAGACCTATTCTAAGCTTTATGAATTTCTCCATAGATCCTCCAGAGAAGTTGCTCAATGTTGAATAATTTTGCTAAATATGCTAGCAATGTGTATGACAACAATCTTGTTGTTTACTGGCAGTATCTTCTTCAGCAACTGCAAGCCATTTACATTATAGGTGCTGGACGTGGTTCGGGTACATGATAGCAAAGTCTTTGTCTTTTGTTTGCATTCACTTTCTTTACTTGTGCAGCTTTCCTCTCCAACATTAACGCTCAAAAGCATCTTATAACAACCCTCAAAGCGTTGCATGACTTGCATGAGAGCAAATTTTTTGGCGAGCTGCTTTTCAGTACAATGCAAAATAGGGCAAAATTGCGTGTCACAATATTATGTTTTTGATACTGTTTACACCTCCATTATCCAAAATCTCTTGGATCATAACGCCTTCAAAACTTACCAGGCCTGTCTTTCACCAAACAGTGGCCCATATCTCAATCCAAGCAGCACTGCATATATAGGTACTAATATTGTATATTGCAACTGTAATTACACAGTGGACTCTAAGGTCTGCAGTTTGACCTACATGCAAAGTGTTGCAAATAGACTTCTGAAACGAATGTAAACAAAATGAAGAAATAAAGAAATTCAATGGTGATTGAGTCGAGGAATGAACACGCCTTGTAACTTCATTCTCAAGACCAACCAGAAGTTAATCCTTCAGTTGTAAAGAAATCTAGCGAATTTGCTGATAGCTGTTTAGATTTTTAACGGTAGAGCAGCTGCAAATGCTTTCAAAGACAAAACACAATGGTGTTCATGTGGAGCATGTTGATACTTCAAATACACACACGTTATCTTGTTGTTCTCTTTATTAAATCCATTTATCGCAACAGATTACATTCTTTTTCATTTATTCTAATACTATCAACAGGCTGACTTTTGCAGATATGGATATATGGATTCTGACTGAGTTCAATTAGAATTTGGCAAGCTTAAAGAGAGCTTCAGTGATTGCTAGCTTCAACTATTTAAACGGCTTTGGTTGTAAACCATTTAGGAATGCCCGTTAGTCGGCTGTTGTGATCAATTTTGCGGCCAGTTTTGAACTTCGATTTCAGATTGGCTAATGCAGTGCCGAAAAGCGACGATATACATTCTGAAACAGTGTCACTGTGAGATACACAGCATCCTGTGGGCAGAGGAATATGTCTTTGTACTATTATTCAGGCGAGCATCTCGTAAACACATCCCGAAAGCTTATTCCGTTGTCAGACAAGAAAGGTCCTGTCTTTAGCATTGCAGATGATGAGAATTAGAAACTATCAATATTAAAAAATATCACAGTGATATGTTCTCCATTAATCCCTGTACTTTTGTCTACCAAATAGATGGCAATAAATCTGATATAGTTAAGTTTTGCAAACGCTTCCACTAACTGTTTGATTTGCAATTTGTCAGAATTGAAAGATTTACTGTGCACTTGATTTTGCTATTGCCATTCTTGAAATATTGATCCGTTTTATGGAATAAATGGACCCTTTATATGCAATGGGTTTTTCATTTATTAGTATAAACCTGGACAGCGATATTTCTTTTCTAGTTCTTAAATACTATAACAGAGTAATAATTTTGGAAATATCGAACAGGTTTCAGACTGATCTTTGCTCCAAAATGCCAATAGCAATGATCAGAAAATCTTTGTGAGCAGATACCTTGAAGTATTCAAAGACAATAAACAGGAATAGTGCATCATCTTGACAAATTATGGAACTAAAATAAAAGAACCTCATTTCGCCACAGAGTTACTATGTATTTCCATGCTCCCTGCGGTATTGTCCTGAATATTTTGTGCTAATTGTAAATTTCATGAGAATAAAGACAGAAAAGAAGCTCACTTTTGATATTAAAATTTCAAGGTCAATGCTAATGATTAAGGGCTGGCTTTAGTTGATCATTTGCAATTAATGCAGGTGATAACTGTCCCGTTAACACTATAATGCAAGAGTTTATGAACCTTAGCAAGTTGATCAAATTGGTTTTTAGCGCGCAGCAAGAACACACACGGTATAAATAGAAAGTGATTTATTTTTGGCCAGATAAAACAATAAGGAAGTTTTGGAAATAAAGCAACACCAGTTTACGTGATGACCTAACTCAATAAATCTATCTGCATTTTGCGTCATATACATATATCAGTCTGCAATTGCCCCTTATTTGAACAGTAAATGAGATTTCTAAGTGAGCATTTCTGTATTTGCCCAGCTAAGTACAACCCGAGAGAAATGTGTTCTGGCTTCTTTTCATTGCAAAGAGTGTCGTAGTGATAGTAGAAGTCTCGCTGGGGCTAAGACCCCTCTAAGGTATATCAACTGTCATCAAGAAGATTTTACTGCTGTGATAAAAAATAGCCAATTATGCAGAAAATTGAAGAAATTAAGCTGAAAATTTCAGTGATAGTTGACTTGCTATTGCCAAATTGTGAAGAACGGGCACCTGCATCATTATCAAAAGCGTTTGTTCTAGTGCACTTGTTTGACCATAAGCTATTGAGCTCAAAATGCTATGTTGGCTTGAAAAAGGAGCACCTACCACCTTAATTAATGTTTCTCCCTTTCGTTCTAGCGTAGATACAATGACATACCATCTAGGGTTATTCGCGGTTGTGGCTCTAAGCATGAACTTAAGTCATGGATAAGCGGACTTCCCAGAAATCTTAACAAGAGTTTATTATAGCACTGGTCGAATAGAAACCTTTAGGTAATAAAGTGCAGCTAATTTTTTCTGCATAATTGCACGAAGTTTGCCTCAAAAGAGTAGAGGAAGATGTCCTTTCCTCTCCGATTGATAAATTGCCTATATCTTCTATACCTTCCAACATACCAGTGATGTTTCGATTTCTAGAAGCCAAAGAGCATATCATCGACATATCACTTGCTAATAGTGATGCCTTATGGTGTTATACTGTTGAATTTATACTTGAGTTCCTTCTGGAAAAGGAAATGCAGTATTTTTGACAGTTTGCGGGAGTTTTTCATATTACCTTGGATGATTATCCAACCAAATAGTTAAGCAGTAGGTATCAAGCTTGTGTAACACCGGTTTTGCGGAAGAAATTTTAGTAGAAGCTTCCATTCCTGTTTGCGATACTTGTCTACCTAACCATATGAAAGTGGCCCAAGAAGCACCAAGGCTAAAACGGGATAATCAAAAGTTTATGAAGAACGGGCGCGTTAGAAAACGCTTTGTAGCTGCTTCACGTCTAATCAATTTGTGAGTAAGAGTAGATATTATGGTCGGAATTTCTCTTAGAAGATGTTTCCTACCGACTTCCTAGAGCATGGTAGCAATTTTGGTGACTCCAGGGTGCTACTTGTTTCTTAAATGACCTTTATTGATTGAAGATCATATCAAGTAGGACCTATTTATAGCCATGGACTATGGCTGTGTTGTCAGTTTGAATTAGCAGTTAAAATACAGTCCACATTTTGGCAGCTGCGCTTAAGGATATCGCACCGTCTCATCTTAAAGAGCCAAACCTGTAAAGTTTGGAATTGCTAGCAACACACTTTGGATTCTATTCTGCAGATCTCATGCCTAGGACCTACGCTTTGTACGTCCGCTGTACATGAACGGATTCGTATGTCATTATGTACATGCAAACTATGTTTAGACACAACACTATTAATAAATAAGAATGCATTATTCTGCAAACTTTCTATAGATTTTCATCCTTAACATGTAATCTCACATTTCGATCCTTCTATTGAGCTTCTGATGAAACTGGCTACAGCAAATTGCTTTGTACTCACTGCTACATTGTCAAGGAATACGGTTTAAACACTTCTGTCTTCATGATGTATTATTAGGGATTAGGTGTCCCCGTTCCAAGAAGAGGATATAACATTCGCAACAATGGTACATGACCTACAGAAGGTCTTGTCTTGCAATGATCAGTAACGAAAAAAGACCTAAAGTTCGTAAAAGATGATCTGGTAACATCAAGCATAACACTACACTCTTAAGATTATTAAGCATGAATCATGTTTCTCACCTTTGTCAAAAATGTTGGCAGTTGGTGCATCAATGTATTTTCTGAACACTTTTATTGAAAACAACTATTCGGAATAATTAATTTTTCTTTAATTATAGGAGAGTCTTACCTTAGTTTTCCACGTATAATTTCGAGGGCAACAAAATCTCCTTGCGTTCCTCCACTGTATAAAAGTAAGCCATATGGTTCCGCGGTTCTGAATGAAAGCAAAATGCGATCTGATGTACTGCCGATCTCATTTGATGGTATTGGGTATGCTATGTACTGACTTCCGTTAAAAGTGGTCTTGATTTCCGAAGCAGAGGCCACTTCCAGACACTTGAAAATTAGTAGATGGAAAGCTATCAGACCCAACAGTGTTTGTAATGATGAATATCTTCTCAACTTTAACATTTTTGCAGCAACTTTGCTCATTTGGATTCAACCTGCAGATTTAGAAGATTTGCAGACTCTAAGCTAGCTTCCTTAGCCGTAATTTTTCAGCTCCCACCAGCTGACAGCCTCTCATAATCCTGAAAGCATGAAAATCCTCTTACACAGTACTGTTTATGTATCCTGCACATAAAAGCTTGTCAAAACGGATCCGTGAGTCTAAACAACAGCTTCTCAATACTGGAAGATCGTAGCTCTGCAATAATTATCCACGGCTCTGTTTCCTCTCCCGTCTAACGGCAGCGTCTGTGACGATAATTGTTGTATCGAACGCTTTTTTCCCAAGATCAACCTGTTCACTAGCTCCTTGCAATTTTTGACAAAAGGACGGTCAATCACGTAGTAACATTGACTCTGAAAAGCCGGGGGGTTTGCGCGCGGCAGATGTTTTCAATTTGAACGCATGCTCGCAAGATCGAGCAGTGATAAATTGGAATGATGGCGAGTGAGCGACTTAAAACAGCTTTTCAAATGCAAGCGCGCCTATCTTATCAGTGAGAATAGGATATATATATATTTAAAAAACTCCTCTCACTTGGTAGATACGGTCATTCATTAAATTATCTATACCATTTTTACAAATGAACCTAAGATTTAAGCCACCATAGCAGAAGATCACGTCGATCGACGAAATCACAATCAGAAGATTTATACCAATTTATACCAAAGTGACGAGTAATACAGTGGAAATTTTTGTAGCATACATAACTTTTTATCAATTACCTTTTCATAATTGAGTTTGAAGCAGCTTTACTTATTTACTAATTTAATAGCAACTTTTGCATTTTTATTAATGTTCTGAATTTTATATATTTGAGTGGAGAGGACAATGAAAGTCAACTTAAAGGTTGAATGGTATCCCTTCTTAAATATCTTGTATTGGAATATAATATGGAATATTACAATGATTATAAATTCCTTCTTCTCATAATTTTTCATTTATTTTAACTGGAATGTCCTGAGTCAGCTTTATCAAATTTACGTCATACTCGAATCAAGACGATCAGCCATAATCATGTCAATCAAAGTAGTACTGATCATCATCATCATCATCATAGTCTTGTGAGCAAACAAGAGAGCAACTCTAGTGTGCTCATTCCAAAGGTGTATTCAGAAAGTGTACAAAATACGATAAGTTTCACCTTTTACGAAGAATCCTCGCTCCCGTATTTCTACCATATTCACAATAGAAGAAACAGTATTAGTGTCACAGGGTGATGGGGTATGCACTATTAAGCACCTAAAATTTCTCCACAGCATAAATCTAGTGATGCCAACCATATCTTTCAAGCATCGTCATGTAGGTTAACGATAGGATGCAATACATTCCTATCATTTTCTGTCCTTAATAGACTAGAATGCACAGACGCCAGAATCATTAAAACAGCTAAACGGTCAGTTAATAATTAGCAATTAGCTCATATAGTTTATAAAATTTGTTTGATTGTAAAGTGATAAACAGGTTATCTAATGCTCATATGGAATTGATTCGCATACTAAATATTAGCAGCGCGTGATGCCCTCTTAACCAACATGTCTATGAACTAAGCAGTTTAAGGCAATCGGCTACTTTTGACATTAACCAATAAAGATCTATATCAATAAGCACAAAACTCCACCAGCATTGCGTCTGAAACGATTTTATATCGCATTAAAAACTATCATTCAGCTCCAGATCTTATCACCAATATGTATCAACCCATTGCCCTGTGTAAATATATTACCGACATCTAGAGAGAGCTGTAGTTGAATACTTCTGACAATTGAGTCTACAGATAATCCCTGAACTCTAAGTAGAGCTTAACACAATGTACGTATATCACAGAATCAGAGTTATGGTCGATGTAATGGTTGCTATATCATCATCTTGGACATATTTCTCTCTCTCTCTCTCTCTCTCTCTCTCTCTCTCTCTCTCTCTCTCTCTCTCTCTCTCTCTCTCTCTCTCTCTCTCTCTCTCTCTCTCTCTCTCTCTCTCTCTCTCTCTCTCTCTCTCTCTCTCTCTCTCTCTCTCTCTCTCTCTCTCTCTCTCTCTCTCTCTCTCTCTCTCTCTCTCTCTCTCTCTCTCTCTCTCTCTCTCTCTCTCTCTCTCTCAATATTCAAAGTCGGGGACAAACGCAACACTTCTATCTGAATTTGATATATGCTATGTAGGTGTTTTCTAGGTTACCTATTCATTATTTTTTCACTAAATCACTACAAGATATCCTTCATGCAGGTTATTCGGAATCATTAAAGCCATTTGTCTTTATTTTATTCAAGTTCAAAATCACGGATGTTGCACATGTCCCACACTATCAGGGATTTGACTTAATAAACCGTTTTTTCCAAGTTTTTTCGATTTTCGTACAAAGTTTACATATCCCCATAGCTGCAATACGGTTCTCTTTCAATCCCCAGCCTTTTGCTAGAGAGAAATCGGCGTTTGAAAATTTTCAGCAAGATCTATGCTCAAGTATACAGTAGACTTGTACAAGCGGCTCGATTTCGGCGATTTTAGCCTACTATAGCAAAATTCTTTAAAATTGTAAAAAATACTTTGAATATTGCGGAGAAACTTTCAGAAAATCTTTCTAGACGTGTGTCCAAGATTTCTACGAAGTTTTTTATTGTCTTATTATCTGGGGTGGGAGCTAGGGTATATTTTGTGCTTTTTTCGGGGTCTCACTCGTGTTGCAAATGTCCCATTTTAGCGATATTTGGAGACATTTCAGCGATATTTATATGCTTTTGTTCTGGCAAGACATTTGCCATAAATAAAACGTAATTGCTCGGATAATTCAGGGATTTACGGTAAAAGTAACATATAAATATTTCAGTGCAATACTGTTTGTACATATTTCAAAATTTTATAAATAAAAGAGCACGAAATCGTGTCATGGGACATTTGCAACACCGGCAGAGACAAATTTTTGTGATATTTCAAAAACGCATTTTTTCCGTATTTAAGATATTCCCGGAGGAATTTTGCATCAAGGTAAAACAATTTGACCATAAGTAATCTTCGAGTAACTTTTCGCTAAATTATATCAAGAACTTTTGTCGCAAAATGAATATTTGTAAAATTTAGGGGGCATATGTAACACTTGCAGCATGTAGGCTGCTTTGGATTCAAAGTTCGGTGATTAAACCTTGTTCTAGGTCTCATTTCTGATACTCCAAGCAATATTTTCAGCAAAGCCAATTTCTATCTCCTCATAAATACAACATTGCAACATTAGAAATTGCTTGAAAGTACCGATTATTTACTCAGCAACCTTAAGTCTATTTGGATGCATAAGAGTTAGTATTGACAGGTTAGCTATTCTTACCATTATTCCTCGAGTATCTTCTGAGCATCGAAAGGAATTTACAGTAAACTCGTCGAATAACGATAATAAACTTAAGCTATATCTATGGTGCTGAAATGTATAGGTTCTTAGCTTCTTATAGCCTATAAATAGGACAGAGGTAGCACTGAGTTTGTCTAGTAAGAGGCGATTGGTTTACGAGTAATTTGCAGGGCTTTATGCGTCTATGATACTTGTAGAATATTGTTCAATTATACCCAGGGTTTTTGCTGTTTCAATAGCTATGATTAACATAAAGAAGCAGTGAATTCATTTAATAAGTATTAATTGATTTAAGGGCAACTTACTGGGCTTTATCCATCAAGTGTACTTGAAGGAGATCAACTGCAACATGTACCAATTATTGGCTAGATGTAAGCCATGGCCACCATAAAATCGGTAATAAATTCCTCTATAAACGCACCATTATGCGACTTCCACTCAAAGGGTGCTAAATAAATGCTTATACATGCAGAACATACTGTTGAAATCTACAGATTCTTAGATATTTGCAAGCCAAGAATGGGGTGCAAAATCGTCTTTAAGATTATTGTTGATGGTGTTCAATGCATCTAAACAGATTTAGAAGATTTCACTAGACTGTATAAATCCTCAACAATGAAATCCATACAATAATAAAAAATATCGCCTAAAAAACTCCAAGAGAATTAATTGCAAGTTATGGGGCTCCATGAATAATAGATACAGGCTATCGTAATATGCAATAAATGAAGTTTTAGCTATTTGTATGCCATGAGCTACTTTAAATAGACAGTTAAATCATTTAAGAGCTGGCAAAAGATGCAATTGCCACGTATAATGTTCAATGCATGTAAAATAGATGATGGATGTCGCAATGAAATGTGTAGATTTCAAGCCACTTGAATGACAAGAACTAAAGCGATTAGGAAGCGAATATATCAAAAGAAATAACGAGTAGGACAGATCGTACCTGAATCTGAATCATGAACTACAAAGAATTGACATTGAATTCCTAAGGTAATCTGCAAGGCTCTATGCAATTGTGATACGTGATACATCAAGAATCTCTCTTTGATATTCATCGACTACTGGATATTTCAACGTCTCGAATCACATAGAACTGACAATAAATTTGTCTAGTAAGCGGCAATAGATTGAAGCAAATTCTACGGTTAGCGATGCATCTGTCGTAAATGTAGTATATCACATTCAAAGGTATAGGTTATAAGTTATGAATGCCATGAGTGACAAACAAAGACTGCGAATTCGTCTAATTTGAGGCAATAGAGTTAGTTGTAATAACCTGTGTCAATGAATGTAGATCAGGAGCAGAGTACTGAACAGAGATGTTAAGATTTTTAGCTAGACATGATTGGCGGCAAATTTGTATGATCGAAGACCAACGAATTTGTTACTATGAACAGTACTCCATGCAAGTAAGATAGATGAACACTGTCAAGCTAAAGTGTTTATATTCTTAGTTGTTTCTATGCCATGAAGTACAACTACTAGGAAGTGAATTCTTCCAAAAGAATTCAAGAGATCCATATGAAAAATATGTGCTCTATGCATGTATAATAAATGTACAACGCCTTACTGAAGTGTGTAGATTCTCAGCTGATTGCACGCCATGGCCTACATGCATTAGGTAGTGCATTCTTTAAGTTGTAGGCCATATAGTTAATTATAATATACTGTGCTCAATACAAGTAGGAAAGATATAGAAAATCACACTAAAATGTGCAGATTCTTAGCTAGCGCAATAGATTCTTAACTATTTGTAGGCCAAGAAGAACAATCAATCAGTAATGAAATTGCCTAGTGAAAGTAGTCAGATTTAGGTGCACTTGATGACGTTCATTGAGTAGATAATAGGCGTATAAAATCAAACTGAAATGCAAAACTTCCTACCTATATGTAAGCCATGAAGTACATGGAATGGCCAGTGATGTACACTAATAGAACCAAAACTACTTTTTGTGACATTTCTGGAGCTCAATGCATGTAGATTAGCCTTAAGCAATTACAGCAAACTGTATAGATTGCCAGCTACTTGTAAGCCATGAATTATATGTAATAGACAGCGAATTGTGAGCCATGAACTACAAGCACAAAGCTGTGAATTTGCCTAACAGACGGTGAGAGATTTAGGTGCAGCATCTGAGGCTATATCCATGTATTGTATAAGTATTTCAGCGAAATATGCAGAATCTCAGCTATTGGTGTGAAATTAAGTAAATAGGATAGGCAGTCATGTACATAAGGTAAGATAGGAGAGTTAAGTGCAATATATGGTTCTGAACACGTTTACGATTATTTAGGAAACCGCGGTGAATTATATAGATTGTTGGCCATTGGTAAGATATGAACTACACGCAATAGATAGTGAGTTTGCACTATTTCGTGTTGAATATTGTGTTGAAATTTGCTACATTTAGTCCATGGATAAGCGAAAGAGGTTCCGATTTCATCTGGCATAGAGCAAAGGCATTAATTGCAATCTATGGGGCTCTATGCATGCTTGATAGAAGTAGAATTCTATGCTGTGTAGCCTCTTATCTATTTATAGGTTTTTGATAACATAGAACAAGGGTGTTCAAACTACAATTCAAATGTGGCCTGCCATCCATTTTTTATTGGCTTGCACCAAACTCTGGACATTTTGTTGTATATTGTACATTTATGTATATATTTCTACCCTTTTGCGAACGTAAATTTTGAATAATGACATATCCAAAGTAAAGTGTCACTACCACCATAGGGATCAATATTATTGATATCATATAGGCCAGTTAACGATTCACACAGTATTAACGCGTTGATATGCTACTTGTACTGTGTGATCCTGTCCATAATTTATTTTTCTGTATTCAGCCCTCACTGCAACAAATATTGGCAACCCCTGACGTAGAGTGTCATTGGTGTTTTCCTAACAATGTCATGTATGTAATAGTCCTGTAACATCTATGGGATATACGCTATTTCTGCTGCACAAATAGCATAAAGCTGCCAGTGAAACTGTCGAGTAAAACATAATGGTTAAGAGGAATGAGAGCTTTGTTGTTATTAACAGTTGCATATAGGGAATACCCATCTAACATGTATGGAATATACTCCGATTCTACTACATTAGTATAACACAGATTACAGTGAATCGAACTAAAAATATATAGTAAAGGAGACGAATGGGAGCGGTGTTCTTCCTAACAATGATATATAAAAGGTGCCTCTCTAAGGCCGATTAAAAATATATAGCTACAGTTCCATTAATAATGCTTCTTAGAACAATAACAAAGGTGCTTTTCCTAACTATAACATATACTTAGAGTCCATCTAATATCGGGCTTACAGTGCATAGGAGTAGTTATACATGATTGCTTAAATCAATAACAGCTGTGTTCTTAACAACGATTACATTTTCAAATTGCTCCTTGAATATACAATAATTATCTTGCATGAATAGCATACATATCTATGAAATGCCTATTCAACATCTATGGAACTTAAGCTACTTCTGTTGCATGAATAACATAAAGCTTACAGGGAATCATCCAAAGTGTTGCCATGTATCTAGAGAAATAATATCAGTAGTGCTGTAATCTCTATGGAGTATAATATATTTGGTTTGCAAGATTAAAATGCAGAGTTTGCTTGCAACAATGTCGGTAATCTCTCTTGCTTTATCATCTACAGAATGTCACTACAACATCTTAAAAATGCTGCATTATAGTAAATTGCAGTTAGCTAGGATACGTTTGGGTGCATAAGAAAGTTTTAGTTTGTTCAGTCATCTAAGGATATCAGGGGCTAGAGCAAAAGACTATGTGAGATGTACTCATTAGATAATCACAAATGGTTTGGGAAGCTTTAAAGTCATTTCTATGTCTATTGGAAATAATGAGCTGTGCTCCTTATAAGTAGTCATGCAAATTTAAAAGTGCATAAAGGCTTATTTCATATGTCTAACACGCTGGTTTTTCATATTTTACTCGATTGCAAATTTGATCCATTTAATCATCGTGTAATATTCTTCTTCCAGAACTTTTCACATTCAAGACTTGCTCTATAAACAGTGTATGAGTTTTCCGTTATTATTAGACTCTCAGCTTTTCTTTATCCACGAAATACAAGCACAGTGATGTGAGTTCTTTTAGTAAAAGGCCAACCAGTGTAGTTTTTAATGCATCTAAAATAGAAGTAGAATATTGCATTGAAATGACTAGATCGTAGCTATTTGTAAGCAATGAATTACACTGAATTGAAAGTGACTTCGTCTACTAGATGGCTAGAGGCAAAATTCGAATATACGGTGTGCAATTCATCTACGGTACACGTTAAGTCAGTAAATTTGCTTACTATACAGTAGATTCATAGCACCTTAATAGCAATGATCAACATGAACTAAACAGTGCGTCCCACAGGGGAGGAAGCTATAACGTGCTACTTGTGCTGTTAAGAAGCTATAAAGTGCTACTTGTGTATAACAGATGTAGAAGATGACAGTAAGGTGTTTAGACTGCTAACTACTTGTAAGGCACGAATTACAAGCAATGGACTACGTAGTAGTCTAATGGAAGGCGAGACATCAAAGAGCATTTGATAGTGCTATATGAATGAACGATGGTTGTAAGCAACTGCATTTAAACCTATAGAATATGAGGTACCTGTCAGCTATGAACTACAAGGAATGGACAGTTTAGTAGTCCAGTACAAGATATTTAAGTCAACTACATAGTACTCAATGCATGTAAAATAGGTGAAAACAACTGCACTTAAATGCATAGATTCTTAGCTACATATAAGCCCTGAACAACGTGGAATGGACCATGAAGTAGTCTAGTAGAAAGGGAGAGATTTAAGTGGAGTGTATAGTACTCTATAACTATAGCATACAAGTACACAACGGAACATGAATGTATCGATTACTAGCTACTTGTAAGCCATGAATTACAGGAAATGAACAGTGAAATGCTTTGTTAGAAGGTGATAAATTCAAGTGCTCTATGCATGTACGATTGGCAAAAATAACTCCACGTACATGTATAGATGTAATGAACAGTGAAGTAGTCTAGTAGAAGGGGAGAGATTTATATCAAACGTAGAGTGCTCTATGCATGTAACAAAAGGGTAAACCACTGAATTCAAATCTATAGATTCTTAGCAACTTGAAAGCTATGAATTACAAGCAATGGACCGCGAAGTAGCCTAGTAGTACGCTAGAGAATAATTCCAATTTTTCGTGCTCTATGCCAGTAAGAACGGCGAACACCCCTGCACTTGAATGTATATATTCTAAGCTATTTAAAAACCCTGAACTATTTGGAATGGAACATGAAGTAGTCTAGTAGAACGGGAGAGATTTGTCTGCAGTTCATAGTGCTCTATGAATGCCTGATATAAGTAAACCACAGAATATAAATACATCAGTTCTTAGTTAATTGTAAGCCATGAAGTACATGGAACGGACGATCAAATAGTCTATTAGAAGGCAAAAGAATAGAACTCTGTTGTAAAGTGCTCTATACATGCACCTAAGATAGGTGTAAATCACTGCACGTAATTATATAGATTCTTAACTAATTGTAAACCATGAAGTACATGGAGTGAACGGTGAGATAGTCTGGTACAAGGCGAGACATTGAAGTCAAATTAATAGTGCTATATGAATGTACGATTGGTATACATCACTGAACTTAAATGTATAAATTCGAAACTACTTGTGAGCCATGAATTACAAGCAATGGACAGTGAAGTAGTCTAATAGAAGGCGAGAGATTTAAGTACACTGCATAGTGCTCTATGCATGTATGATAGGGGTAAACTACTCAACAAACATATATAGAGTCATAGCTGCTGATACGAGGTGAAGTACAAAGAATGGACAGTGAAGTAGTCTTATGAAATGTGAGAAATTACGTTCACTTTTGTGGTCTATGCATGTAAGACAGCTGCAAGACAGTACATTTAAACGTATAGATTGGTAGCAACTTACAAGCCCTCGATTACATATAATGCTTTGTGAATGTACCATAAGAGTAAACCACGCAGCATAAATGTATGAATACTTAGCTACTTGTACGCTCTGAAGTACATGGAATGGACAGTGAAATATTGTAGTAGAAGGCAAGAGATTGAAGTCTACATTATAGTGTTATATTCATGTACTATAGGTAAAAATCACTGCACTCAAATCTATGAAATTTTAGCTACTTGTATTCCTATAATTATATGGAAAGGATTCTGGAGTAGTTCAGTAGAAGGGGAAACAGTTAGGTGCAGTTTATAGTGTTCTATGAATGCACCGTAGGATTAAACCATGGAAAAAATGCATAGATTCTTAACGACTTGCAAGCCATGAATTACATGAAATGGACGGTAAAATAGTCTATTACACGGCCAGAGATTTAAGTGCACTGTAAATTGCTCTGTGCATATACGATAGGTGTAAACCACTGAGCAAACATTTTTTTTTTATAATTCAAAGATTGAATTACAACTCCAACTTATATTACAGTGGCGTAGAACGAGTAAAGGTTCTATAGAAAGTTAGTAGTTCACAACCACACCACAGTACATTACGATTTACACGACGAAACCACAGGAGGTGTGATCTAGCACATCTCTCCTGCAGCCAACATGGACAATGAACACTACAAATTAACATGTAACTATCAACAGTGTCATTCCTATTCCAATAGGGATCCTCCACTCAAGAAACTCATTATGCAATTGAAATTGACCCCCAGACACCTCCAGGTACTTAATTGAATATAAATATATATATGCCACGATGGACATGTGTATGACCCCTATCGGAATAAGTTCGGCACAGGAAAGTCCTATGAGCAAACATGTATAGAGTCATAGCTTTTTTACGCGATGAATTATAAGGAATGGACAGTGAAGTAGCCTAGTAGACTGTGTGTGAGCAAGTTTATTGTATAGTGGTCTATGGATGTAAGAAAGGTGCAAAAAACCGCTGCAATTAAACGTATAGATTTAAGCTACTTATAAGCCCTAGATTACATGGAAGGTAGTATGAAGTTGTCTAATAGAAGGGGGGAGGCCTGAGTAACGTTTACAATGCTTTGTGAATGTACCGAACAACGAATGAACCGTGAAGTAGTCTAGTAGACGGGGAGAGATTTAAGTGCACTGTATATTGCTCTATGCAGTACGATAGGTGTATTGCACTTATATGTATGGAGTCATTGCTACTGATACGCGATGAAGTACGAAGAATGGACAGTGAAGTGTTCCCATAAAATGTGAGAGATTAAGTTCATTTTATAGCGGTCTGTGCATGTAAGACAGATGCACGCCACTACACTTAAACGTATAGATTGTTAGCAACTTACAAGTCCTCGTTTACATGGAAGGGACTATCGAGTAGTCTAATAGAAGGGGATAGACCTGAGTGCAGATTATAGTGTTTTATGAGGATACAGCAAGAGTAAACCACGCAACCTTAATGTATCCACTAGTAGAAACTTCTAAGCTATTACCGTTAGAAGGCGAGCCATTCAAGTCAATACTTTAGTGCTCTATGCATGAAGCACTCGCATAAATCACTGCACTTAAATGTATAGACTCTAAGCTACTTGTAAGCCATGAATTACAAGGAATGGACTGCAAAGTAGTCTAGTAGAAGGTAAGAAATTCAGGTCAATTCTATAGTGTTCCCTACATGTACTATAGGTGTAAACCACTGTATTTCCATGTAGAGTGACAGGTTCTTGTAACCCACGAAGTACATGGAATCAACGGTGAAATGGTCTAATAGAAGGCACGAGATTTAATTCAGCTGTATAGTTATCTATGCACGTACAATAGGTATAAATCACTTCATGTAAAAGTATAGATTCTTAGCTACTTGTAAGCTTTCAATTACATGGAATGGACAACAAAGTAGTCTAGTAGAAGGCGAGAGAGTTATATACGAAGTATAGTACTCTGTGCATGTACGATAGGGGTAAACCACTGCACATAAATGTATAGATTCTTAGCTTCATATAAGGCATGTAGTACATTGGAATGACCAGTAAAGTAATCTAGCAGATTGGGAGAGGTTTAAGTGAAGGAATAGTGCTCTATGCACCTAAGATAGGTGTAAATTGCTGCACGTGAATGTATAGATTCCTAACTAAGTGTAAATCATGAAGTACATGGAGTGAACGGTGAGATAGTCTGGTACAAGGCGAGACATTGAAGTCAACTTAATAGTGCTCTATGAATGTACGATTGGTATACATCACTGAACTTAAATGTATGAATTCGAAACTACTTGTGAGCCATGAATTACAAGCTATGGACAGTGAAGTAGTCTAGTAGAAGGCGAGAGATTTAAGTACACTGCATAGTGCTCTATGCATGTATGATAAGTGTAAACTACTCAACAACCAGATATAGAGTCATAGCTGCTGATATGAGGTGAAGTACAAAGAATGGAGAGTGAAGTAGCCTAGTAGAATGTGAGGTTAAGTTCATTTTATATTGGTCTATGCATGTACGATTGGTATAAATCACTGTACTTAAATGTATAGATTCTTAGCTACTTGGAATCCACGAAGTGCAACCAATGGACTATGAAGTAGTCTAGTAGAAGGCCAGATATTCATGTCCACTCTATAGTGTTCCATACATGTACTATAGGTGTAAACCACTGTATTTACATGTACAGAGTGTTAGGTGCTTGCAACCCATGAAGTACATGGAAGTGATGGTGAAATAATCTATTAAAAGGCTACAGATTTAAGTCCACTTTATAGTGCTCTATGAATGTCAGATAGGTATAAATCACTGCACATAAAAGTATAGATTCTTAGCCAATTGTAAGCCATAAATAACATGAAACGGACAGTGAATTAGTCTGATAGAAAGCGAGACATTCAAGTTAGCTCTTTAGTGCTCTGTGCATATACGATAGGCATACATCACTGCACTCAAATATATGGAGTATTAACTACTTTTATTTCATGATCCCATGAATTACATGGAAAGGACTCTGCAGTAGTTCAGCAGAAGGGGAAAGATGTAAAAGCATGTTATAGTGTTGTACGAATGCACCATAAGATTAAACCATGGAAAACAAAATGCATAGATTTTTAGCGACTTGCAAGCCATGGACTACATGGAATAGACAGTTACCAGTCTGATAAAAGGCGAGATATTCAAGTCAACTTTTTAATGTTCTATGCACGTACGGTTGGTAAAAATCACTCCACATAACTGTATAAATTCGTAGCTACTTGTAAGCCTTCAACTACATAGAATGGACAACAAAGTAGTCTAGTAGAAGGCGAGAGAGTTATATACGAAGTATAGTACTCTGTGCATGTACGATAGGGGTAAACCACTGCACATAAATGTATAGATTCTTAGCTTCATATAAGGCATGTAGTACATTGGAATGACCAGTAAAGTAATCTAGCAGATTGGGAGAGGTTTCAGTGCAAGGACTAGTGCTCTATGCACCTAAGATAGGTGTAAATCGCTGCACGTGAATGTATAGATTCCTAACTAAGTGTAAATCATGAAGTACATGGAGTGAACGGTGAGATAGTCTGGTACAAGGCGAGACATTGAAGTCAAATTAATAGTGCTCTATGAATGTGCGGTTGGTATAAATCACTGAACTTAAATGTATAAATTCGAAACTACTTGTGAGCCATGAAGTACAAGCAATGGACAGTGAAGTAGTCTAATAGAAGGCGAGAGATTTAAGTACACTGCATAGTGCTCTATGCATGTATGATAGGGGTAAACCACTGCACTTAAACGTATAGATTCTTAGCTACATATAAGGTATGTATTACATTGGAATGACCCGTGAAGTAATCCAGTAGATGGGAGAGACTTAAGTGCAAGGTATAATGCTCTATGCACGTATGATAGGTGTAAATTATTGGAATTAACTGTGAAGTAGTCTAGTAAAAGGCTCTACTCAACAAATCCATTGTATAGTGCTCTATGCATGTAAAGCAAATGTAAGCCACTGCACATGAATGTATAGACTCTTAGCTACCTGTAAGCCATGAATTACAAGGTATGGACTGTGAAGTAGTCTAGTAGAAGGTGAGAAATTCAGGTCTACTCTATAGTGGTCCATGCATATACTATATGTGTAAACCACTGTATTTACATATACAGAGTGTTAGGTACTTGCAACCCATGAAGTACATGGAATCGATGGTGAAATAGTCTATTAGAAGGCAAGAGAATTAAATCCACTTTATAGTGCTCTATGCATGTCAGATAGGTATAAATCACTGCACATAAAAGTATAGGTTCTTAGCTAATTGTAAGCCATAAACAAAATGAAACGGACAGTGTAATAGTCTGGTAGAAGGCGAGGCATTCAAGTCAACTCTATAGTGCTCTATGCATATACGATAGGTATACATTACTGCACTCAAATATATGAAGTATTAACTACTTGTATGCCATGAATTACATGGAAAGGACTCTGGTGTAGTTCAGTAGAAGGCGAGAGAATTCAGCGCACTGTATAGTGCTCTCTGCATGAAATTGACCCCCAGAAAGGTAGAGTAAACCACTGGGTTTAAATGTATAGATACTAAGCTATTAATAAGCTGTGTATTAGATTCAATGAACCGAGCAGTACTCTACTACAAGCCGAGATAGTTACGTTCAATGTATAGTGCTCTAGCCATGTACAATAGGTGTAAATCACTGCACATACATGCATAGAGTCATAGCTACTTTTGCGCTATGAATTAGAAGAAGTGAATGTGGAGTAGCATACTGAAATGAAAGAGATTTAAGTCCACTGTATAGCGCTTTATGCATCTAGGACAGGTGCAAACCACTGCACTTTAATGTATAGACTCTTTGCTACTCATAAGCCATGAACTACATGGAATGGACAATCAGGTAATGCATGAAGGATAGATATACATTAATGCACTTGCATGTATGGATTCGTAGCTACTTGTGAGCCACGAATTAAAAAGAACGGGAAAAGAAATATTCTATTAAAGGGCAAGAGATTGAAGCCCACTTTAAAGTGCTCTATTCATGTACTATAGGTATAGATCAATTTGAAATTTGGTCATTTTTTGCTAAAATGCTAAGGCTATAGCCTTAAATTTCGGCCAAACATGCCTCATTTTCTTCATTTTTTAATCACCAATCAAACTCAACGAGTTTCAATGTTGGTCATTTTTTGCCAAAATAACAAGGCTACAGCCTTACTCTTTGACCAAAACTACCTCATTTTCTTTTCTTTTTAATCACCAATCAAACTCAACGAGTTTCAATTTTGGTCATTTTTGCCACAATACCAAGGCTATAGCCTTACTTTTTGGCCAAAAATACCTCATTTCTTCACTTCTCAATCTCCAATCAAAATGACAGAATGTCAATTTTGGTCATTTTTTGCCAAAATACCACAGCTATAGCCTTACTTTTTGGCCACACATGCCTCATTTTCTTCACTTTTCAATCTCCAATCAAACTCAACGAATTTCAAACTTGGTCATTTTTTGCCAAATACCAAGGCTACAGCCTTACATTTTGGCCAAAAATGCCTCAGTTTCTTCACGTTTTAATCACCAATCAAACTCACCAAATTTCAATTTTGGTTTTTCTAGCTAAAATACCAAGGTTACAGCCTTACTTTTTGGCCACACATGCCTCATTTTCTACACTTTTCAATCTCCAATCAAAATGAATGACGTTCAATTTAGGTCATTTATTCCCACAATACAAAGGCTATAGCCTTACATTTTGGCTAAAACTGCCTCATTTTCTTCGCTTTTTAATCACCAATCAAACTCAACGAATTTCAATTTTGGTCATTTTTTGCCAACATACCAAGGCTATAGCATTACCTTTAGGCCAAAAATGCCTCATTTTCTTCACGTTTTAATCACCAATCAAACTCAACGAGTTTCAATTTTGGTCATTTCTTGCCAAACTACCAAGGCTATAGCTTTACCTTTAGGCCAAAAATGCCTCATTTTCTTCACTTTTTAATCACCAATCAAACTCAACGAGTTTCAATTTTGGTCATTTCTTGCCAAACTACCAAGGCTATAGCCTTACATTTTGGCCAAAAATATCTCATGTTCTTCACTGTTTAATCACCAATCAAACTCAACGAATTTCAATTTTGGTCATTTAATGCCAAAATACCAAGGCTATAGCCTTACCTTTAGGCCAACACTGCCTCATTGTCTTCACTTTTTAATCACCAATCAGCCTCAATGAGTTTCAATTTTGGTCATTTCTTAACAAAATACTTAGGCGATAGCCTTACCTTTACGCCAAAAATGCCTCATTTTCTACACTTTTCAATCTCCAATCAAAATGAATGAATGTCAATTTCGGTCATTTTTTCCCAAATTACACAGGCTATAGCATTACTCTTTGGCCAAAAATGCCTCATTTTCTTCACGTTTTAATCACCAATCAAACTCAACGACTTTCAATTTTGGTCATTTCTTGCCAAAATACAAAGGCTATAGCCTTACATTTTGGCCAAAAATATCTCATGTTCTTCACTGTTTAATCACCAATCAAACTCAACGAATTTCAATTTTGGTCATTTAATGCCAAAATACCAAGGCTATAGCCTTACCTTTAGGCCAACACTGCCTCATTTTCTTCACGTTTTAATCACCAATCAAACTCAACGAGTTTCAATTTTGGTCATTTCTTGCCAAAATACCAAGGCTATAGCCTTACCTTTACGCCAAAAATGCCTCATTTTCTACACTTTTCAATCTCCAGTCAAAATGAATGAATGTCAATTTCCGTCATTTTGTGCCAAATTACACAGGCTATAGCCATACATATTGGCCAAAATTGCCTCATTGTCTTCACTTTTTAATCACCATTCAAACTCAACGAGTTTCAATGTTGGTCATTTAATGCCAAAATACCAAGGGTATAGCCTTACTTTTTGGCCACAAATGCCTCATTGTCTTCACTTGTCAATCTCCAATCAAAATGAATGAATGTCAATTTTGGTCATTTTTTGACAAAATACAAAGGATATAGCCTTACTTTTTGGTCAAAATGGCCTTATTGTCTTCACTCTTCCATCTGCAATGAAAATGAATGAATGTCAATTCTGGTCATTATTTGACAAAATACCAAGGCTACAGCCTTACTTTTTGGTCAAAAAGGCGTCATTGTCATCACTGTTCAATCTACAATGAAAGTGAACGAGTTTCAATTTTGGCCACTTTTTGCCAAAATACAAAGGCTATAGCCATACTTGTTGGCCAAAAATGGCTGTTTCATCACTTTTCAATTTGCAATCAAAATCAATGAATTTCAATTTGGGTCATTTATCGCCAAAATACCAGATTTAAGTCCGCTGTATTATGCTCTATGCACGTGCGATAGGTGTAAATCATTGCTCCTGAATGTATAGATTCATAGCTAGCTATAAGTTATAAAGTACATGGAGTGAAGCGTGAAGTAATCTAGTAGAAGGTGAGAGATTTATGTGCAATTTATAATGCTCTATGCATGTACGATAGGTGTAAACCATTGCACGTGAATGTATATATTCCTAGCTACTGGTAAGCCATGAACTACAAGGAACTGACAGTGAAGTAACCTAGTGGAAATTGAAAGATTTTTATATTGCTCTAGGCATGTATGATAGCTGTGAACCACTGCACTTAAACATATAGCTTTCTAGCTACCTGTAAGCGATGAATTACATGGAAGCACAGTCTCTGAGACCCTATGTATGTATCGTGGATCTAGGACAAACCACGAAAATGTACAGGATGTTGGATGCTTGTACGCCATTAGCTACTTGGAATAGGCAATGAATTAGGCTAGGATATGGTGGGAGATCTAGGTACAATTCATGGATTTTGTGCATGGACGATTGATGTATACCATCTCAATAAAATCTATATAGTGTTAACGGCTTTCAAGTCATGAGCAACAGAAGAAGCAGTAAAATAAAATCCATGGCGTTGTAGAAATATTCCTTACGTGTTGCACACTGCTTCTACCAATGCAGACTCTTATGTAGTTCTAACCCATGAAATACATGCAATAAGCAGTGCTTTGACTTAGTACAAGGAAAACACTGCTATGTGCAATCGTCGCTGTTCTGTGCATATGTACTATATGTAGAACATGGCTCTAACTAGAAGAGAGTTAACCAATGAGCTAAACAAAATAGTAGGGGAATCGATAGCATAAAGGAATAAGAGATTCAAGTGCGATTTATAGGGTTCTATGGATGAATGATAATTCTAGAACATGGAACTAGCTTGTGTAGTTGTGGAGCAATTTCAAAGCCACTAATTACATATACTACGCGAGGAACTGCTACAGTGAGGAAACAGAGCTTTAGGTACGAGTTACAGCATTCAATGCACGGCATATAAATGAAAAGCATGAAACTAACTTGAGTAGATCTGTAGTTGTTTGGAAACCACGTATTGAACAGAATTGGCAGCTAATTACTCGAGTAAAACCTGAGTGATTCAAGTTTCATGCATGATTCATCGATGTAGAATATAGCAGCAGCTGGTGCATCAAATACGCACAATAAAGCAGTAACTTGATTAACTATAAGGAAAGTCAGTTAAGGCGTTAACTGCGTAGTATAAGGAAAGAGAGCTATAACTTCGCTATTCTAAGCATGTGTACTATAGAACATTGCTCTAACTAGAGTAGATGTCTAGGCATGAGTAAGTGATGAATTAAATAGACAATAGAAGAAATTGATAGCATAATGGACAAGAGATTCAAGTGCAATTTACAGGGATCTATGAATGAGATATAATATGGATGATTCATAATCGTAATACATGGCACTAACTAGCATAGACGTGTGGCTATTTCAGAGACAGTTGCTTACTTAAGTAAAAGATATGGGAGTTAACTGCAATTTACGGGCTGCATGCGAGAGTGATAGGTCGATAAGTTGGCAACAGCTAGTGTAGAATCTTTGCTAGTTCTAGGCTATGGTTTACATAGAGTAAGCAGTGAGCTCCTCAAGTGCAAAGATAGAAATTAAAGTCAAACATAGGGGGCTCCAAGCAAAAGTGATGGATGTGAAAGTTGTCACTAAGTAGGGTAGATTCTTAGCTAGCTCTAAGACATGAGGTACATGGAATATGTTGTGACTTGATTTAGTAAGCCACAAAGGAGTTAAGCAAAATCTTTGTAGTTGTACTGATGTGAGATATATCAAGAACATGACGCTGAATTGGGTAGATTTGTAGGCATTTGCAAGTAATGAATTAAAAGACTAGATAGGGAATTGGCAAAGTAAAGAAGGAGCGATCAAGTGCAGGTTATGGAGTTCTATGTATGCATAACAGATGCAGAATCCGGCACTCGCTAACTTGCACAAATTTGCAGCTTTTGACAAGCCATGATTTATCTGGAATAGGCAGTGACTTGGTGAAGTTAAGGATGAGAGATTGAGGTAGAGCTTACGGAGTTGTATGCATGGGTGATAGTTCTGGATCATCGCAATAAATAGTGTAGATTCTTAGCTAGACCAAAGCCTTCAATTGCATAGAATATGTAGCTACTTGAAATGGTTTTATCTGTGCGCAATTGGGCTACAACATAGTATTAACTAAGGTATAGTTATGGCTATTTTAAGCCATGGATGACATTGAATAGGTAGTTAATTGTTAGAGTAAAGGGCAACTGATTTACTTGCAATTTACGTAGTTCAATAGATGAGTAATAGTTGCAAAGCATGATAACAAATAAGGTACAAGGTAGTGAATACGTAGCGTAAAGGGCGATGAGTTTAGGTGCGATTTAATGAGCTCTTTACATGCATTAGTGGTGTAGAAAACGACACTAACAGGGGTAGATATGTAGATATCTGAAAGCCATGAATTACGTAGATTTGTTGGTTAATTGCTTGAGTAAAAGGCCAGACATCTATCTTCAGATTAAGGGGTTCCATTCATAGATTTAAAATAAAGCAGTTGCGAGTGGAGATCCCTTGTCTAGTTCAAAGCCATGAAGTGCACACATGAAGCAGTGACTTGACTTAATAAAAAATAAATACTATTACGTGTAATGCTCGCTCTTCAATGGATGTGCAATTGATGTAAAAGATGGCTCAAATTTGGGTAGATTTGTAGCTATTTGTAAGCCATGAGTTAAAAGCAATAGAGAGAGAACTGATAAAGTAAGGTGCAAAAGATTCAAGTACAATTTACAACGTTCTGTAGATGACTGATAATTATAAAACAATGCACTTAGTCAAGGTAGATGTGCTGTTACTTCTAAAGCATGAATTACGTAAAATAAGAAGAAGCGTACTTAAGAAAAAGAGTATTATGTGTGAAAGATAGATGTAGAAGTTGGTAGGAGCTAATGCACATTTTCATCTGGAAATAAGCCATGAATTACATAAAAAGACAAGGGCTTGGTGAAATGAGAGGTCAGAGAGATCAGAGAGATCAGGATTTAAGTTCAGTTTACAGAGTTCTATGTATGAGTGATAGCTATAGAACTTAGCAGTAAGTAAGGAACATCTGTAGGTGCTTGCAGGCCATGATTACATAGAAGAGGGAATGAATGGACTTAGTAAAAGGCGAACGATATACATGCACTCTGCAGGATGGTATACGTGTTTGAGACAAGACAAAAACTACACTAACTAGCGTAGATTTTCAGCTATTTCCAATACATGAATTACATAGAAAAGTGAATTAGTAAAGCGAACAATGAGGTATTTGAATGTAATTTACGGGATCTATCCATTAGTAATGGATGTAGAATATGGTACTGACTAATGTAGATTCTTGGCTAATTCTATACCATGCAGTACATGGAATAAGCAGTGAATTCTTCCAGTAAACAATGCTGCGGTTGAATGTGTTTTACAGTGTTCTATGCATTTAATCCTGGCAAAGTATCCCACTAAATGATTCAGATTCCTGGCTATTTTTTAGTCTTGAATGGCATAGACACTTCATTGATCTCATTTAGAAAACAGCGATGCGTGCAAACATCGACTATGGAACTATAGGCATCTAAAAGAACAAGTCGAATGCCGCTCTACACGGCACAGAATCGTAGCAATTCCTCAGCCATAGGCTACTTAGGTTTAGTTTTGAAGGATAAGACAAACCTACCTGTAATCTATGGCACCCTTTACATTCATGATATGTGCAGGATATTGTACATGGTCTTTCTCATTTGTAAGCCATATATAACATGGAATTAGCAGGCATGCACAGCAAACACCCATTTTTGTACAAATAATCTTGGGGGCACTCTGCATCTAGAATACATGAAGAAAATCGTATTAGAATGTATAGATTCATACTTATTTCTAAGTCATGAATACCAAAAAATCTGTCCAGGAAATAACAATACATATTCTCCTGGCTTAAAGTATCCGTAATGCATGCAGAATATTGCAACGAAATATACTGGATCCTTAGATAAAACAATAGAACAATGACTTAAGAGGGACAGCGAATAGGAGCAACCAATTACTTCTTAAGGATCTAGTAGAGCCTGATTATATGATGGGGGTTGACCCGTTTCTGTCCCGCCTAAGCGGGTTAGTCACTACATGACTTCGTTTTCCAAATATATGTGTTTCAGTTCAAGTTTCTACTGTTTAATATTACATATTATTACTTCAATAGCTGCTTATATACCACTCTGTGTCTTGAGAAATATTTGGCAACATACTATGCGGCCCTAGAACGACTTAGAATTTGTGAATATGGCCCTTGCACTCAAAAGTTTGCCCACCCCTGCTCTAAAACATACTACCCTGCTATTGCTACATCTTTGCAGATATCCTACAATAGATTGACTTGGATCTGCATTAAATTTGTAGGATTTATCTGCATTTTAAAAACATATGGTACTCTGTCCAATTAAAGTCTGAATTTCAATAGAATTTCAATAGATTTTCACCTTTAAATAATCCTTGAACAAAAGGAAATCGATAGGGCTTGGTCAAGCAAATATTAGGAATCCTAACGTGAAAGCAGCCTGGTGTATTTATTAATGTTAGTTTTAGAACAAAGCAACAGGATATGATGATTATTAGCCATCACTACATTGCAATCATGTAGGAACTTGTACGTAATTTACATCCTTTTACTTGTCATTAAAATATCAACCAAGTAGTGTATTCAACAAGGCCAATGTGACACTTTTGTAGTAGATTAAATATTTTGAAATTCTGCCTGCAACCATCAAATAATTCTGGGTAAATTATTTTGCAAAAATCTAAGGTCTGATGTAAATCTGTTACTTGCATTATATAACATTAAATTATGGATTTCAAAAGTATATACATTACTATGTCAGGCTTAGTGTCTTACAGATATGTTTATGTCATACCAAACATCACCCAGTTTTTGTACAAACTAGATATTTCTTACCTGTTGTTTATTCAGGAAAATTAAAGTACAAATTACTTAGTCTAAAATATTGATCTTTTAATTATATTTGAACTGATAAGTTGATTTTCATTATTGAGAAGCCTATAAAGCATGTAAAGAGACTGCAAATAAGGAGTTTCTGGCTATCGGGAGGTTTCCCTTCAAGTTGGAAAAATGTTCTTATAAAAAAAATACACACTCCAATCAAGGTTGCAGTATGCAACTTGCTTTCTGCAATGTGAAAATATCAAAAAATTATTCAAAATTATGCAAGAAATTTAATGTCTTTTGTTTTTCTATTTAAAATTTAACCCACTGTTAATTAATATTATGAGAAAATTAAAGGAACACATCAATTTTTGCCTGTTCCCACCTCTGTGACCACATTGCCAGAAACAGATAAGCTGTTGTACAAGTGTAGGGTGCACTATGGTATTAGATCACATTTCATTTACTAACAAACCAGGTTGCAATCTTACATCATTTTTCACAGAATGTTTAGCATTTTCCTCACTCTATAAGTCCAGCTCTCAATACAACCATATAATGTCTCTTAACAAGGAATGCCAGAGTAGTATACACTTCTGATTTTATTCATACTCTGTTTTAGATAAAGAAATGTAGTTTACAGCAGTCATGAAACTTATACTCAGCTCATTGCTTATTATGTGCTCATTTTCACTACATTTTTAATTAGTGTTTATCTGGTTGAATGATGGTGCAGTTTCTGTTTAGATGACAAACATTTGTTTCATAGGAATTGATACTTGGGTTTATATGGAGATGGTCACTATATTGAGATAGCCTGTAGTGATTCTGGTACTACCAATTCAACATATAGTGCATTCTAATAAGATGATCAAACCTAAGCATGCAAAACAACTGCACAGAAACAATATAAAATAAATACAACTGAGAATCTTTGAGTGGGTTGAGCAAAATGTACAAACAGTGCTAAATTTATTATAGTAGCAAATTATCTAAAGAAATCAAAACTCTCTTGATAGCCTTAAGATGCTCAAACTCAAATGTGCAATGATTAAAATTTAATTTCAATGGAAGGATACACTCAAATATGGCATTGTTTATGAGAGTTTGTTACATGAATTTAGCACAAATCTCCATGGACAATGTCATGGTTGAAAACTGTTTGCTAAGACCTCATGCTCTTTGGCTTCAAATTTGCCTTTGTATGATACTGATAAGATGAATTCATCCTATTATCATCTGATCATTCAATATTGTAGAAACCTTCATCATTAAATATTTTACTAAGACAATGGCACACATAGCATGTACATTCTCTTGACAAATGTGATTATAAAACAGGTACCAAGTTTGTAGTAACAACATTACAGACAATATTGATAACTGCCCTGCAAAAACGTAGTGCATAAGTGGCAATTTAGGCCTACTATGAGTAAGATTCTTAACCTTCCTCTATGCTATCTGGATAATATCATACAAACTCATATTGATGCTGAGGAGTAATAGATTCATAAACCATGCAATGATCAAAACCTGAAGAGAGGGTCGACCAAATCCAGGGGCTAATGCAGATACGTACCTCTCAATGACATAGAGAGTCTACCCCCATAAATTATACATCATTCGGATAGCTCGTGGTGTGTAGATTCATAAGCTGCTTTGTTTCACCCCATACAGAGGATCAATTTGCTACTTCCCTAACAATATTGCATTGAACCTATTGACATACCTTTAAACATTTTCGTGGCACAAGAGCTTATACTTAGCACCAGTAGTTGACGCTTGGCACTATACGAATTATTTCAACCAATTTCGAAGCCGTCTGCACAGGAAATCTTCCGTAGATAGAAATATAACTACTTTCCCAGTTAAAGCAACAAACAGTCATAATCCAAAGTCAGCTTGATTCGTATATATGGTCGATATCCTTAAAAGATCCATTGAAAAATGAACTGTTTTGCGAGTTTTTATGATTACAGTACACTTAGGCCAATAACCCGATGTCAAAGAATAGACTATAATATTGCCCTTTAACTGCTTTCAATGCACATGAACTGCTTGTGTAGCATTATGTAGAGTTCTTCATCCTTACTGAAAGAATATGTAACATTTATGCAGGAAAATAAGTAGTTTCAGCTACGGAACTCACTTGTTGCAGAAGACATTGCCAAAGCTGTGATTAAGGATGACGCCATGAGTTGCTTTTGTCCCGTTGTTGCAGTTGTCCCAGAAGTGTTGCAAATGTCCCCGAAATGTTGCAGATGTCCCATCAGTGTTGCAAATGTCCCCTATGCGGTGTTGCAAATGTCCCAGCAGTGTTGCAGATGTCCCCTATTTAGTGTTGCAAATGTCCCCTATGGTTGCAAATGTCCCAGAAATGTTGCATATGTCCCCTATTTTGTGTTGCAAATGTCCCATCAAATATTGCTCTCTCTCTCTCTCTCTCTCTCTCTCTCTCTCTCTCTCTCTCTCTCTCTCTCTCTCTCTCTCTCTCTCTCTCTCTCTCTCTCTCTCTCTCTCTCTCTCTCTCTCTCTCTCTCTCTCTCTCTCTCTCTCTCTCTCTCTCTCTCTACTTATCCCTTCTTTTTCTGCCATTAGTGGGGACCTTCCTATAGGCTTCAGAGCCTTTTTCTGACCCTGCTCACTAACAGCAAAAAATAGCATGTTTCTAATTTTTGAGTGGTAGCAACAAAGATTAATGTATACCATCTTTTACGTTTAAAGGTTTCACTGCTATGATGCCATGGAATCAGGGAAGGAACATAGCCAAATCTCCTTTGGGCAACGGCTGCAGAACAGTCGCTAAGAAGCTATTAAAATGGCTCAGAAAACGGTTGGATTATAAGAAAGAATGCTGGAGTACGGACTCCCTGTAAGGGTTGACCAATGCCATATTCACTTACTGTAGCCATGGCTGTGCATGCAAGCGTATATGGCAGTTAACTAAAGACACGATGAGAGGTGTCCAAACAGGCCTGCATTGTAATAATTGAAAACTAATGCTTTCCCCTCTACAATTAGTATGACACACGGAATTTTAGATTGATCCGAAATTCAAGTCAATTAAAGCGTCATTGCAAGTATTTTTGGCCTTCTTCTAACATAAGTATTTGCAACACGACCTCATGTGTCTGAAAATGCACATTTTATGCAATTCTATAGTAGCAACCATGGCGAATAGTGACAAGCAATTACCAGAATAATGCTCTAAATATGCAAGAGATATGGCAGAATTTTGTATGGTAAGATCATACCTTGTAATCAATATAGGATTCTTTATTTGCTGAATCTGCCTTTTCACTTTGTGTTTCTTTCCAATAGCTTTGATTTATACGAACCGTTTCCACCATTTGCCGTCTTTAAAAACCAGCCCTCGACGTGAACTTAACTGTAAAGAAAAGGAATGGACTGGAATGTGCACTATTGACTTTACAAGTAATCACACACACACACACACACACACACACACACATATATATATATATATATATATATATATATATATATATATATATATATATATATATATATATATATATATATATATATATATATATATATATATATATATATATATATATATATATATATATATATATATATATATATATATATATATATATATATATATATATGTCTTATATACACACACATATATATGTCTTCATCCAAATGCAGAAAAATACATAGAAACCACTTTGTATATTGTACCGGTGAGTTCGCCGAGGATTCCGCACTAAACGGATGAAACCGGTACAATATACAGTGTTTTTTAGGGCAAGTACTTACATACGGTTATGGAAAAACAAAAACTTAACTACAAAATACTCCTACAAGCCTGTTTCGTGAAACGCGCGGCTCACTCGTTAGGAGGCTATGTGAAGCTAATTACAAAATGTGCCTCTATTGTAGTAATCATTAACTACTCAAATGAGTCTCTCAAAAGTGATGCGAAATCACCCGCTCGTAGTCTGTTTAGGGCATGGGATGAAGTCTGACAAACCGACGCAATTCACGATGGTAGTCATATGTCTGATGGCAAATGTACCATGGGCAGTAAAAAAGCTTTTAAATAAGATCGTGTGGTAATGTAGGCTTAAGACACAACACTTTTACAATAGATATCCTTGGGAAGAGTCTCGACCAAATGGTTGGAAACTGGCTGGATATGGATGTAAACGTACTTAAGGTAAAGAAGGAGACAGTAAAAGCAACACTGTATATGAATACATGGAAAAGTACAAGTAAATGGATTAACTTAAAATAAATGGGTTCAAAGGACCGGCAGATTAATTTTTATTAACTGTTCTCCAGTAATTTGCTTGGAAATGCATTGAACTAGGAAGTGAGTGTATCTTATAATGTCATTGATGAAATTATGGAGATATCTAGCAGGAAGATTTTATAGCTTAGCAAGTGCATGAAAAGAAAGTGATCAGTGCTAGGGTTAGGGTTGTATGACCTGGTTAAATGTTAGTATACGAAAACATGTGGCGAATGACCCGAAGTTCTTATGGAATATATGTAGAATGGGTGAAAATGTTGAGAATCGGTGCAAAATGACCATTAATGATTACTGTCAAAAGCGTATCACCTGCTTTGGATTCACAGTAAGCCCATACCAAGGAAACTTCTAGATGACATGAATTCATGCCCGAATGTAATCATGAGTGTTTCATTCCATTACCATATCAGGTATTCCACCTTGGAGATTATGCTTTCATGAAAGTTGTTCAGACAAGCTGCTAAAGGCTGTGTAAGTTTGAACGCAACTATCCAAGAGCATGTAATGGCAAACATCCCACTGACTGCGCCTGTATTAATGTTCATCGAATTCTGATTTGTAAACTAGGTTTGCCGATTATCCATATTTTAGTTCCTAAAATCGCCCCACTATATGCCAAAAGTCCACTAGTCTACTTCATGGGTACAAGTGTTCCCTGCCCCCCTAAAACTGTCACTGCTTGATAGCGTTTAATCCCTCAAATGTCATAGAACCAGCAGTGGACTCCATTGCCATTGCAATATGAGTACATGACAACTCAAGTAACAATCCATGAATATTCAATTCAGTAAGTTTTATAGGTACTTTTTCAATGCTCAATTATGTACAATATTTAGAGGACCAATGGGATCGATTGCTTTTTCGTGATATCCAGGGACAAAGAAGTTACACTAAAAGTCGTAATTCAAGAAGGTATATAGGTAGCATGGCCGAGTGATTAGAGAGCTTGACTGCTGAGCGGACCATCGATGGCTCGAATCGAACCCTCGGACCATAGTCCAGATGCTCATTGACTGTTCACCTAGCAGTAAATGGGTACCTGGTGGCAACATTGGGGAAGTTAAGGAAGTGAACTGGCAAGTAGCAAGGAAGGAAGTCAAAGTGGCAAGGAAATGAACTGGTCCCCTACTTCCCGATGATGACGGTCCAGGATAAATGTCCTCTCTAACAGACACTCCTGAACTTACTAAGTCGTATATAGGACTAAAAGTAGCCATATATAGCGTATCATATATATATATATATATATATATATATATATATATATATATATATATATATATATATATATATATATATATATATATATATATATATATATATATATATATATATATATATATATATATATATATATATATATATATATATATATATATATATATATATATATATATAATACTACACCGTAAACAGATATGACGTCTGGGTCAAGCTTGACGTGACCTAAAGAAGATTTGAGTTAACCTGCAGAACTAATAAATCGAATTAATGCATCAATCAGTATCTTCGAATACCTGCTGCATGGTGGTATTAACGAAATAAAATTACGTTGCATTCGTGGGCACAAAAGCCGAACAAATGCGGCGTCGTAATCCTATATTATCGATGCATTTTTCATGTAATGTTTTGCACTACAACAAATGTCCATCTAATAGTGAAGACTTACAATTTCCCTAACGATGATGCAATTGGCCTTGTGGGCAAACAAAGTGCATCTTACTCATTGACTCCAACTTGGCGGTATTTGATAGATCCTAAGTAATTTCCCATGTTTGAATCCCCCGGAATAGAACACAACTAAGAATGAATTTGAGCACTAATGGATACTGGTGGTGTTCTTCTACAGGATACTTTCTTCATTGCTCTGCAATGATCTGAAATTCCCAGGAGCAAAATTACTTGGGTTTGTGCAGATGTGACACCCTAACGTTCTGCCTTTAGTCGGAAAACCCCTATCCCATTCAGAAAAGCGGTATGTTGGTTCGGTAATACAGCTTCAAAGGACTAGACAAGATAGAAAACTCACCCGAATTGCTTATAAAGGTCTGCAAACATGCACTTAAACATGCACAAAGGTTATACAGAGCACTTCCTATCATTAAAAATGGGTCGATTTTTAACATTCCCATCTATACTCCAAATAAATCCTGCTCGATCTAACCATGCATATTTCTGTTTATTTATGTTTCCAAAACTACAGCTGAAAAGTGAAGAACATCGGAAATCTGTGGATGAAGTCGTATCATGGTTCATTGCTATACAGAATCTGTTGCTATATACATGCAATGAATTGCAAAGATGAATTACTAGCAGCGTAAATTCTGAGATGAAGAAAAATGGTTGCTGATTATTCATAATATGGATGATGCGAATCAAAGGTATGATAAAAGCTTTGAATGGTATTCATACAAATGAACCTCAGATCCATAACATGTGCAAGGAAGTTGTATATATCTAATTATGAAGTCTTGAAGTTCTTAGAAGTTTTAAGATTATGAATGGCGCATGTTTGCAGTTTCAAATAAAGCTCTGTTATCAGAAAATTGAGAAAAATTCTCATGTGACTCGTGAAATAAGAAAAATAGCCGTGATTGCAAATCCGTTTAGCATAAAATTAAGCTGATTTACGATTATAGTTTACTGCTGGTTGCTGAAGACATCAACATCAAGAATTAGTTGAATGCAAGCACAGTTTTAAAGAACAGAGGCATTGTAGTTATAGGTCAATTAACGCAAATTCTGCAACATTTAATGAAAACACAAGCGATTAAATCCTAAGTTTTTTGACAAGTGATTTGCAGAGTAGCTGTTTCATTTTAGCGGGAGTTTAATTGGATAAGATCTAAGAGAGCATACTAATAATTGAAAAATCAATATGAGACTGTAAGGGGATATTTCTCACAAACGAGGCAAACCAGGCAAGCAATAACAGTTTAGATATTATCATCAATTGGCCTAATCAATTGCACAGCGCGAGCTAAACAGGAACTAATTCACATAATTCTTTGAAAACTGCTACAAATTTTAAAACAGAGACGACGATAAAGAAAATCATGATGCTTTCAATGAACGTTCACTAATATAACAATAAGACATATCCATCGGCTACATTTGGACAATCCGGTAGTTATGACATAAAAGCTTCGAACCTTTTCCAGGTTCCCGACCAGCCGATCAACCTGTTACAAGCTGGAAGTCCCGTCTTGCTTGCTTCCAGCCAGCTGATTTTAAATGCTATGAAGCTAGTATTTGCCAAGTAAAGGAATGGCACAAAACTAGTTAAACAAACATTGCTTTTGTCCTACTTCTATCACTGATTTCTCATAAGCTATAGATGGAAAATAGAAGTTTGGGAGGAAGCCAAAGAATGAACGAGATCCTCCATGTTTGATGTAGGGTTTTAATTAAAAGGGAGGATTATGCATCTCATTTATGGCAATTTTCAGCATCATTCACTCTAGAAAAGATCTAATTATATGTATCAACGTTTTAGAGCAAAAACAGGGTTGTACTATGACAATTTAACAATTCTGAAAGAGGAAGCAGAGTCTACAGCGTGATCTAGATTGACTAATGTACGCAAAATCGTTTCAAAAGAGGACCCTAAAGATAATTTCAGTTCTTGATGCAGAAGTAAGAATGCATATAGAGAAGCTATTTGCAGAATAGCAAAACATATCAAGCATATAATTTCGGCCCAATAGCTACAAGGTTATAGCATCCAAACATTACTCGTGTACGATAGAGTGATAAACCGCAGGTCGTAACCATACTTATATCTTGAGAAGGTAGCATTTTGTCATAATACAGATGGTACAAATGTTAAAATGCAAAAGTACAAGGCTTAATCTATACGACTATTGTGATCGGTTCTGGCAGCATGAAACACATAACCACCCCCCTGTTTGCTAAAGTTTCTTTTACCGTAGCAGCTGAAACTGGCAAGGACCGCGAAAAGCCACATAGAGAGAATTGTTTGAAAGAAGATTTGCAACTGAACAATCAGTTGAGCTATCAAACAGAATACAGCTACGGGGGATTTTAGATAGTGCATGCCAGAACATGTGCATAATTAATGAGAAAGTGAAAACAGCTCTCCCTGTACTTTGTAATGTTCTTAGCGTTTCTTCTAATGTAATTACACTGCATTTTTTAGGCACGTGTCCAGCGAACAGAATCTTATTGGGCTCAGCAGTCTACGAGATTATTTGGAAACACAAGGAAGCTGCAACTTAAGCTCACTTGAGTGACAATTCTGTTTTCGGGCCAGCATTCTTTGCACAACTGAATTTTTGTATTACATGTATCCTAAGCAAACAAGGAGCAAGTAGGGTGTCAATTCGTATGTCAAGTTTGGTAAAATATGTTTTGTAAAACTAGTAACGCGAGTATGCGTATTTTTTAGGAAAGAAAGTGTTTTTGTAAGAAAGCAGTTCTCGACTGGTCGAAACGTTAAGAAAGTTCAGCAATGGATGTTTGAGACCAAAGGAAGTTGATAAGTTGATACAAATTTGAAGTCATCCTTTTGCACGCAAGCCTATAATCTCTTTTGCTTAATTCTGCATAGATTTGCTGTGATGATTTATGTATTTCAGTAGAGTTTTCATAGTTCACCTCATTTTTCAATTACTTCTCGTTGCAATACCCGTCAAGTCTTTTCTACTTTTAAAACGCAGCCTTCTGCGTTGTGATTTGTTTTGTGTATACACTGATTCATCAACTGAAAATGCTAGTCTTGAGAGTAGCTCTCGATCATTCACTGTTAGTTACATTATTTTATTTTTCGCTCATGCGCACAAGTTGAATGTGTGCGCTATCAAATACTATGATCCGTGTTTGAAGGCAGTGATCATGGAATATACGTGTTCAGTCAATAACGGGAAACTTTCAAGGGATTGCGTTATGCACTATTTCTCTATAGGAACAGAATTGCTATTGGCTATAAACAGTATTACAAAAAACAATGGATTGCAAAAAACAATGGATACAAGCTCGAAATAACGATATAAAGCAGCCTCCGCAGCAGAACTTTAATAAGACAATCCTTTACAAAAATTAAGACTTAATAAATAACGAGATTTGACAGTGTCGAATAACATACACAGCTGTCTCTTTTGACACTATTTTCAGCGGAATCTCTTTAAGTATTTTTCGCTAAGAGTAACACACGACTTTAGAGTTTCAGCTGTTTCAATTGTCTTCGTGTTTATTACATTCTGTTGCATCTAAAGTAGACAGTCTGAATACTTAAATGTCCACGTCATTATCATGATATTGCCAGACGAGGCTTTGCAATCGTCTGTAAAGCATTGATTGAAATCTGGCATTGTGTTTACCTAATTGTATCAAAGAGGTCATCCTGTTATAACCTTGACGCCTTGTCCTAATGAAACATGTGAACAGTCATGTCCTGAAGACATAAACAGCAACAGTTAATGATACAAACATTGGGCCGATGTCTTCTGCAGACTTCAATTCTCTTCCAGTTAGATGCGAACGAGAATCTTTTCAAAGTGAGGCGGGTTAATCATGGTGGATCTAATTAGAGTATTGGTGTCTAGAGTACTGGTTCATTTATTTTCTGCTGAGCAGTGTCACCTGACCCGGTCATTCGTATATCTGACCCTGGCGGTCATCTCCTCTGTGACCTTCGTAAGATTTCTCACAGGTAGGGTTTTTATCGGCAATGACCGCTCATAAAGTAGCGTTGAACAGCTACCATGTGCACAAGTAAAGACAATTTTCTTCAATCGACTAAGAATGGTAGTGTGCTACTGAATTAACGAGAAGATTCAAAAGGAATAGTATTCTGTCAACAGTGTCAATAGAATGAGTTTCTTGACAGGCCATGAAGTCATTAGCTTGCAGGACTGTAAACCCTCGATTTGGCCCCCACAAAAAATCCTCCCTTTGAATAAGTCCCCATCACAGTAGATGATAAAAATTGTTATAGGCTAGCATTCCATACCATTCATATTTTAAAATTTAGATTATTCTTCGCAGAATACGCCCCCCTCCCAAAACAAAACGCAAATAAGCGCCCAGGAGATATTTCTGGGGTTTAAGGTAATTTAACTTCTCTCAAATAGGAAATATTATATTAGGAAACCTTTCCTCCATAACAGCTGGAATGTAGTACAGATGTTTCGATCGTGTTAATGAAGTTCTCACAATTATCGCAGTATAAATAATATAAATATGGAAAGTGTTACTCGTAGTCCGTTCTCAGGTCAAATTTTAGTTCAAATGACAACATTATGAAAAAACAATCTAAAAGCAATACCTTGCAATACCTTCCTCTTCTTCGGATGAATATTGAATGGACAAGACCCATTTCTCCATAAATGACCATAACCCCGAGATCTAGGTGCAAAGACGAAAATTGTTAAACCAGATCCATCAAAGCGACTTTACAAGGACTAGAAAACACTGTCACTAGTCTAATTTCCAAAGTAATTATCGTAGTGACAAGATATCTTGTTATTTGCTTTGCATTCTATGCTTTTGGGCGCATTGGGAAGTTAAGAGATTGTTGCCCTGTACATGATGAAAAAATCGCCGAAATTTAAGAATGATTTAAGAATAATTGAAGAATAATACATGGCTAGAGCTTCGTGAAGATTTAGGCTTCTTTGTTTGTTCGAGGTTTTCTAGAAGACAAATAAGTGTGAATTTTACTTATCCGATCTATAAGTCATTACGCTCTGATGCGATTCAGCAACTCTTCGGGGAGTGTTTGTTACACACTTTTTATCATAAGAATAGTTCGTAGGCCTATGAACGCTAATGCTTAAAATAGCATAATTTAAGAATAATCTGCAGCTCATAATCGACAAATTTAAAGAATATTAAGGATAAGCAAAAATATCGGTATTCTTATAAAAAATATATCTGTGTATCACAATTGACTCCCATACCAAATAGTCCTAGCTTGCATGTAGGCCCTTCGGTTTTTAGCAATAATTGTTAGGAGGTCCAAAGATTTAAACTCATACTACACTATTAGGACGGAGAAAAGCTCAATTCAAGACTTTTTCAGTTTACCATTAAATGAGAAACATCAACTAACCTTGAAAATTTAAGGTATTCACATTTTCGCTTTATCACGTTTGGTGACCCTCTAACACCTCCAACACCATAAATGTGCTCTCTGCGTTTTATTGTCACCAAGTCAAAATAGGCCTTTTTCTCGTGTTGTAACTTTCAGATGCTGCCCACTGTAAGCATCACAAGTAAATCGGCAAAAGACAGAATGAACTTTGAAGAAAACAAACAAGTTGTGATTATCATAACTCAATTCGGTCGTTGGACTGCAACTGCTTCAGAGCTCCACGAAATGCGCCTTGCTGACGACACGAAGTGCTTGGCTTAAGATTGCCCTTGGGAGAACAGCACGAGGACAAAGGCAAGGATGCAATTGTAGCAAAGTCTCTTGCACGCAAACTAAAAAAGTCCCATGGCAGTTATCTATTCTCAAAATAATACTATACTTAAACCAAAAGTATTCCCAAGAAGCTAAGCAGCGTTTTCAGCACAGGTATCAGAATAACCAAGGGATCCACCAAATAGCTAAATGCCCAGATGACAGTGGCAGTTTTTCGTAAATCTTTCGGGTGCTATCGCTGGTAAAACTGTTCTACTACTGGAAAAGTCTGCGACATAAGTCTTTTTCCGTAACTAATATTCCATCATAATAATTCCATAATTACTATATCTGACATATGAGAATAAGCCAGGCTGTAGTTGAAGGCACTTCTTTCCCAGGATCTTCTGACTAATTTACTCGACGGGGGGAGGGGGCATTTGATCCCTTAGCCCTTTCAACATTGCATATAAACATCTCCAATTGGTGCATCTATAGGAGTATATCAAATTCTGTTATAGCATGTCAATGATGACGAATAATTTCTATAGTTTAAAAGTTTTAGTCTGTCCTGATGATTCACCACACCCATTCGGCTAATACTTCAACAACAAAGTAGAGTAAACAGGGTAAAAAAACGGAAAATAAACAGGAGATAAACAAAACAGCAGAGGAATTACGGCAGCAGTTTTTACGTAAAGTTCCAATTGATCAAAATGATTTTCATGAGAACAGATCCCAAAATCTAGCTCAGGGGCGCATCTTCCGGAAGATATAGGCCTTCTTGACTTTTCCAAACATTCTTTTACGACCTAGGCCCTACTAACATTTGCACTTTTCGTGATCCATAAAACAGATGCGAAACTATGAAGGGTATCATGGGGTCTAGGCCCCTATCATTTTCCTCATATACATTAAAGTGCCTTGTTTCTTGGAAAGCTATGAAACTGTTTGTTGTATTGTTGCTAAAAAGACTTGCTTATAATCACCATTAAACTACTTAAAAGTAATGAAATCATGAAAATCCTCGTAATATTTCTTCCGATTTTAAATCTGAGGAATGTTATTCCATGCTATAACATCTTGAGCAGACTTTATTGTGTCTTTTTTGTTGTTTTACTGTCCTATAATATTCTTTGTTCCACACTTTTATATAATGTGATTTATTCATTCTCGTAGTAGGCTTGCTTTTGGCCACACACTCTTGAAGCTGATAAGAGACTTTCAAAACAGAGAGACCTTCGGTCCAGGCAGATATCATAAAAAAATTCCCTCGTCCTAATAAAAGAGCGGATAATCAAACACACTTGCTGTTTCCAGTAATTAATTCTAACAGAGCGCAACCTTCGTTATCATCTTTGTTGGAATAGCCTCGTGCCTAAAAAATAATCCAACACCTGCGCGCATTGTATGGCGTACCTTGTGCCTGTTTCAATTATATTTAAACTCGATAAAATTTCGATATATGAACTAAGCCTGGGGCTCTAGATAAACCGTGTGCACTTTGGCAGTACCAAATGGCATCTGTAAAAACCGAGTCTTTGATCTCCACCAAATTCACCTATAACTAGGGCTAAAAATATAGGGACAGGAGAATCCAGCCCCCCAGTTGGGAAGAAGCCCATTGCACTATGGCAGTTTCTTCAGAAAGAAAAGAAAATAGCAGCAACTAAATACGGCCAAACAACCTTCTGGAATATGTGTTAGGGAACAGCCGTCCATCCTAATCGCTCTTCATGTTCATTAAAACAAGCAGGTCTGCAGCCCCGCCCCCTGTACATTTAAAAGGCCTGCTACACCCATAGGTACAAACATGATACTAAATCCTTAGGTGCTTAAATAAAACCATCACTTATCCCTGCCTTTATGCGCTGAAAATCAAGAACATATGCTAGAAAATGTTGTTGATATAGGTCAGAAGACATCACACTCCTCCCAAGGCCTTCCTATGGACAGAGACAGAAATTCGGGGTGCTCAGGCCCAAGATTTTCTTACAAGACAGACACCATAAAATATAATTGGGGTCTGGAATAATTGGCAAACTCGAAGAACAAACTTGTATTAAGAAATATAGCTCACGGGTTGACTAGTTGTCTGTAATGTCAGAGAATTGCGCTGAGGTCTATAACAGGATGTATCCCAAGTCAGGGCAGTCTTGTCTCTTATATTTCCCTGATTTCCCCCTGTCTTCCCTGATTCAAAATAGATCCTGAGCGAATACGACACATTATGCTTATCGAATTGCAAGCCTGTCTACGCAAGCCATAGCCAATTTGAGCATACAATTGGGCTTTAATTTCATCATAAAAAAGACAACCAACGTCTTATACTACTGCAAAATATAATTACAGTTCTGAAAAAGAATTGATCATTTGAAAATATTTTAATGTTAGTTAGCTTACGTTCTCAGCGCCCATTGAAAAGTAAGTCACTCATAACTTTCATGATAGCTTCAAGCTCAAGAAAAAATCATGAGAATGTACTTGTCAACAAAAACAATTCAACCCTCAACATTTTGCTCCAGAACGATTAGGGAATCGATTTGGTAGAGAAGCAGAGACAAACAATTCCCCTTATATTTCCCCGAATGTCTCCAGAGATAGTCAAATTCCCTGATTTTTTCATATTTCTAAGCCTACCCGTACTACCCTGACTTTTTCCTGATTTTCCCCTGAATTCCCTGATTCCCTGTATAATGTGTCAAAATTTTCTGACGACAACTTGATTGGTGGAAGGGCTCGAGCTCATCAAGCCCCCATAATATCCACCAATGCTAAGGAACATGGATAAAAATAACTTAAAGCAAGGCTTACAACGTCAGTACATAACTACAGCTGCATGCATACAACTGCAATATATACTCATGACTGCTTTTTCATATTGGAAAATTAGACAGCACTGTCTGCTATCCCAAATCAATAAGATAAGATCTGTTGAAACAGGGGGAGGGAATTTGTGGGTGAATATCTTCGACAAGAATAGCAAACATCCGAGCAGAAACAAATGAGTTATCGAATTTTTCGAAATTGCTTTTTGTGAACAGGGCAGTCATCTAGCCAGTTGGAGCCTTGGTTGTTTTAAAAACAGCTGCCTCACATATTATCAGAGGAGAACACAACAAGTAAACAACGGATTGGCGACGAGATCATCAGAAAAGATTCTAAGGAGGGAAACACATCGACAAAAAGTAATTAGTATAGGGAAATGTTTATCTCAAAAACTTGGCTCAGTATAAGGCTGGGTGTTGGTATAAGGGCCGATATTAGTTCATGTAAATATGGAGCCTGTAAGTTTGATTAGCTTCACAATAAATGATTTAAAAATTATTCATCGACTCTTGAAATTCAGTAAACACACTATATTTAATTCGATTGATTGGCTATGTAAACAACAGCACAACAATCTCATGGTATCTAATTGCGCAGTGTCGCACTATTTGATTTTTCAACGTGAGAATTTGAGAATGAATTTTCAAGAAAACCTATCCGATTCGTAACAGGCAATATGCGAATTTACCCTAGCATTGCAGCCCGTGTGAAGAATGCCTTGCAAACCCTGAATGCAGTTCTATGGCATTTTTCACTTTGAAGTAGGGTACTACGAAAAAATAAAATCTATGCCTCTTATGTCTTAGAAAATGTAAATACCTTGGGAAAGGAATCTTAAGTATCGAGGGTCGTGAAATGGCATGATATCTCCCTGCCTCTATATGGACACGCTCTCATAAGTTCAAAAGAGACAAATCAATCACAAGTTCTTGTGAATTCATAATGCCTGACGACTATACAAAAGTAGGGTTTTCAGTGCAACAGAATAGATCTACAACCTGGAACAAATGAGTTTTGGCATACCTTATCGGCCCTTTTTACGCCGGCCCTAAATTGTTTATCCTGAAGCGGAGTAAAAAGGGTCGGTGTGTGGAGGAGGAAAATAGGAGGAAAAGAAGACGAAATTAAGATTATTGGAAATTGGCGAAGAAAGGGAAGCAGATTTTAAAGAGTACGACAATCTTCTTGGAAAATATTACACTTTAACAGGCATTTCAATGAGACGCGCGCGATCGCGCACGAGCGCGCAGGCACGCGTCCAGCTCAGTTCACGCGCTCGATTTGTCGCTCGCGCCAGCTTTATGGACAGTATACATCCAAATAATAATGAAAGCTCTAACAATTGAATGTTTAGCGCACGCAAAGGATCCCGCGTGCGCGATTGGCAGCGCGCGTCCAATTTACTCAATAACAAACCTGCACTTAGACAAGTGACAAAGTCCTTACAATCCATGACTAGAAATGTTAAAAACTAGAATCTGCTACAAATGTGTAAATAAGTGGCCTATCTTTTCTCAATTTAATACCCTTTTGAATGGCATAAAATACGGCCCAAAGTGGCTGTAGATCAATATTCTTCCCTAACGTCATAAGGGCCGGCGTTAAATTAAGGCCGGAGTAAAAAGGGCCAATAAGGTAAACAAAAAGGGCTGAGCTGAAAAAACTAGTGCAAAACCTAAACCAAGCTCAGGAGCACAGTGGGAGATAATCTTTGGGCATCAATGACCGACCCATTTCCTTTATCAAAAAATCACTCATAACTAATTCAACAAAAATGAGTCCGCTCCGAAGTAAAGCTGGCAAAGAGCTTGGCATACGTCATGATATAACGCCGGCCATTTCTCACAACAAAACAAAAACAGACAAGTCTATCAAACAGAAGTAACATCCAACAAAACGATAACTAATGCCTCAAAGCGTTGATGGGCTTATAATAGATTTCGCAGAAAAACTGAACAAATACTATGACTGGATGAATGCTTAACGAAAATTCAAATGGCTGATAATATTGTCCAGATATATAAGACTTGGGTCAGAAAATATCAAGCTTTCATCAATGCAGAGAACATATTGGTGCAAAATTTAAGTTCCTTTCTTGGTTTCTGTTCAATGCATCAAAAAACTGTATGGCCTAACGCGTGTTTAGCTTCAAGAAAAATCTTGTGTGTAGATTTCACGCAAAGCACGCTGTCCTGTCTTGCAAAGAAAGCAGGCAAGTAAACAATTAAATAATAATTTGAACATTTATTATTTAATTCACTTATCTACTCTACATACTGCATTTCAAAACCAAAATTTGCTCTGAACAGCTCAGGCTTCTAAATAAAAACAAAACAAACATCTTACTCCTTCAACCAAATATACATACATATATATATATATATATATATATATATATATATATATATATATATATATATATATATATATATATATATATATATATATATATATATATATATATATATATATATATATATATATATATATATATATATATATATATATATATATAAATAAGAACTCAGTAGCTTGCGAGGAGCCAAGATTTCTCCTTTTTCTGGAGCATTACTATTGTGAGATGGACCATTAGACTTAACTATTAGACCATAGTGGCTAGTATATAAATCTATATATAATATATATATATATATATATATATATATATATATATATATATATATATATATATATATATATATATATATATATATACACATATATATATATATATACACATATATATATATATATATATATATATATATATATATATATATATATATATATGAAAGATAAGCCCGGAAATGGAAGAAGCCACAAGGTGAGCTAAATGTTTACAACAAATGAATTTTTCCATGACTGATAAATCCAATAAATATACAATTGGCGTGATAAGAACTGACATACTTCCAACTTAGGACTAAAGGCAATGGAAAGTTCTAAATGTAGAACATTCTTTCTAAATGTAGAACATGTTTGTCAAATACATAATGTTATTCTATATTTATACTTTTTAACAATTATTTCCACTTGCTTTTCATAAAAGCCTGAATTGAATACAAAATGCATTGAAAGTGCAAATTGCCAGATTCCCTCTTCAAAATGGTAGTGAACATAAAAGCAAAAAAATCAGAAACAGTTGTACTTAAGTGCTGATTTTATGGAAAGATCCTGTAGCTAATAAGTTCAATATTCCACCGTAAAATATTGTCTAAAAAAGGTACGGAATTTTCATGGAGAATCTTCTGATATTCTGGTATGTTATTTAAACTGTTTCTGACACACAGAAGTGAAATAAAACACTACAATACCGTTCAGTAAGGGGGTTGATAGTAGTGCACAGGTCTTGGATTGTATCCTCCTTGTCTCCGATATTGCAGAAAAGCTTGCGGGTGAACAGGAAACATTTCGGCCGGGGGATACCTAGAATGCACCATCTGCTGAGGTGCAAAGCCAGTCATGTGAGGAGGTGCATACACCGCCTGTGCAGGGTACGGCGGAGCAATTTCGTGAACCTCGGTTGGTGCATATGACGGTCCATAAATTGCCCCTGGCTGCTGGCCATCTGCTATAAATACCTATGAAAAACGCATGACACTGCTTCGTATTTATCATTGGATTATAAGGAAACAAAACACTGAAAACAAATCTATTGCTAATAGACATGGCAAATAATAATACGCATGCTCGGAACTAGGACATAAAGTAACACTCTTTAATGATAGGATTATCAAATACCCCAAGTAAAGCTCCCTTCAAATGGAAATTCAACAGAAGCAGCTATAATTCTATAATGAACAATAGACTAACCCTGACTTACTGATATATGAATAAATAACTTACTAAATGCATCAGTGTACTTCCTAATGCATATCAATGCTAACTTTTGTTTTGTTTTGTTGCAACCAAGTTTGAGAAATACAACTTACCTGATAATGGAGAGATTTGTGTGTGTATTTCAAATACTACATGCGATATTACAAATTCAAAAAAGTGCTAACAATGCTGTAAGATACCCAGCTGAAAGGACAGACAAAGATAAAAAAGAAAGCATATATGTTCTTTTTTAAGTCTGTAAGAAGTATTTAGCATTACCTGAGGTTGTGCCTGTCCATCCATTACCGCATATGCTTGAGGTGGATCCAGCTGAGCCTGTGAAAGTGCAACCAAAGGCTCCTCCTGGTATTCAATCCGTGATGCAACTGGTGGTACCTGTGGTTGCTGCACATCATAAGGCTGCTCCATCTGGTTCCAAAGTGAACACAACGCAGCTCCCACAGATGGTTCGAGTTCTTGGCTGTCGCGGCTTATCTGCACTTTCTTGTTCTCGTTCCACGGGTTGGTGAGGTCTTGCGTAAATTGGAAAGGGATATCCCCTTTACATATCCACTGAATAGCAAAGATCCCGCCGAGGTTAGAGGAGCCAAATTCGGGATAGGCTTCATTTGACACCTCAGAAACCATCTTAGCATACCCTTGGAAACAGCCACTACCTTGAATTGAAAATATTAGAAAAACAGTAGAGCCCTCGCGATATGCACGATCTAACTTTTTCTCGTTGCTCCTTGTCGTAGCCCAGATACCTCTTGACATAGCTATATCAAGATTCTTGTAGTTGTTACATTTCACAATGAAATAGTGATCCCTCCGAGTTGATCCATCTTTTCCTCGTCCCTCCTGAATATATTCCTCCTCCCCAGCGCAACCACGATCAGCATCATCTACCCCATTCCGTCCACTCTCGTTGTCATAGCCTCTGCTACGAGCTTCGTATCTTAATCTTTGATGTGACCTAAAACAAACAAACATGGACAATTCAGATATGACTTAACACTCTCTTTAATAGAATTAGGATATTATACAAATATGTAGACACAATCATCTCAACTTCACTGACGATCTATTCCACCTGTATACAGGACTGCAGCTGTAGTCAGAGTCCAGAAAAAGTCACGGCTGCACGGTTCTGAGCCGGAGGAAGAGTTTGCTTTCTATGTCGTATTTGAGGAGGGTCTAGTAATTTGTATCAACAATCCAGCTTCAGCAACATTTTCGGTAATGCGACATTGGCTGTGAAAGCCAAAGCCCTCCTACAGAAAAAAATTTTTGAGACATACAAAATGCAGAGTTCAAGAACTTTGGCGAGTTTTGATAATCTTAAAAGAGGAAAGTTTATGATACAGATTTTACAGCCGGAAGGTTGGGACTTTTTCTGGACTCTGCCTGTAGTTAAAACAACACGTTGGCATATACAAAATACGTGATGTTGTTTTCGTTGGTTAAGTGCAGCTCTCTCCGGAGTAGAAACATTGCCACATAAACTCAACCTACAAGCGCTAGTGATAATGTACTGCGTGGCCTAACGACAGCTGGACTTGAGCCACCAAAGTTCTCCTCAAAACAACTCAGAAGAGCATGAGTGCTGGTGAGAACATTTCAAAACAATATTAGTGAGCAGCACCATTTTAGCTAGTAACTAGCATAGCCACTAAATGCTTGTTTGGCTGAGACCTCTGACCAGGTCTATTTTCTCCCAACCTAGATGACAAATCATCATGCAAAATGGGCCTAAATTTAGCTGTGAAATGCATGTCTGGTCAGAATAATCCATGGCAATTGGCAAATTAGGTTGGGAGAAAACAGACCGGACTAGAGCTCTCAAACATTTGGAGGCAATGCTCTAGTAACTACACATTCGCGATGTAACGCCTACAATAAAGGCGGTGCTAAAAAGTATGCAGCCGAAGAGCATTAGAACATAGTCATTGTACTACTTGGTAGCTATTCCATAACTATTTAATCATCAACTCATTGCTTTGTATATCCTTAGGTTATCACATTATTCTCACCCTCTTCCACCTCGTCCACGAGGTGAGCCTCTATTTGCCGAGCCCCATGGTGGTGTTCTTTCGATCTTTTCACCATTACCAGTCTTTCTGCTTAGCTTTTCCCTGGGATTCTTTTGTGATTTGGCTCTTGGGTTTTCCTCCTCACTCAAAACATTGATAACGCATTGAACCAAGGCATCGTCTGAATGTGACCAACTCCGACCGTCTGAGGAGATTCGCCGTACAAATGAGGACAAGAATTTGGTCTTCAACATCAATATCATCTCCAAAACGTCATCTTCCCCATGAAACTGAAGCCAGTGATCAATTTTCAAGGTGGCACGCTCATTCAAAGAGTCACTCTTGGTCTCTCCTTCGTTCTCACTGCAAAATGAATTCAAGATCAGAGACTTAGGAACGGAGTGTGAAGAAACTAAGAGACCACGCCCGTTCTCACAACGTGTGCAAATTTTGAAAAGAGTGCCCTAAAAATGCTCGCTTGGGTTTAGCTCCTACAATATGGAATGCGACACAAGTGCTCTTCAACTCCTGTGTACCTCGACTTTCCAAATGCTTTCTGTCCGAGCTGGTTATCTACGAAAGTTGAATGGTCATGGGAGCCTTCATATGTCCGGCAACAATACTATAGCATTTCAAGTTGCGACACAGTGGTACTGTAATACTGCCATTTTAATATATAGATTTTTGTTCGAATGTTTGGATAGATTTTTATAGAATACTAACACCTTATTAACTAGGCCGAAGACAGAGTGGCTTGCGAAAGCACTCGTGTCTACATTCGTATTCTGTATTTAGTGTTGTTTATCGCACTTGGACTCTCAGTGCTTGGGAAAGACTGAGGAGTGCCATTTGGCGTTTATCGTATTAGTTGTTTCGTCGAGGCTCCATGGGGTAGAGCCAGTATTATTGCTAGTTTTAAGGTTATGTTAGCTTAAGAGATTAGATGAGGACGCACATATTAATAAATAGTATTTCATAGCATCGGGTTCATGATTACGTATTGTTGCCATTGCACTATGCATAAATATAGCCATGTTATCATTCCGTTAGATTAGCTAAATGACCGAGCATTACACAGCATCCTTATCTATTGTCTAGGGAATTCTAGAAAGATCCACGATTACGCAATGCTTCTTTTGGACCGAAATCAGTAATCATTCGTTGGTTAGCAGCAAAAACTGCTGACGCAGCATTATGTATTAGAGAGTATATACAGCCCTTGTACGTTAACTTAAAGAAGGGAGAAGAGAGGTATCATACAAGCAGCGATTATATAAGTTAGAGCCAATGGCGGGGACGTATATCACTCAGCCAAATCATATAGATATAGAAATGACTTAGTTAATATAGTTTTAATAAAATACCGTATACCAAAGATGACTACTCTCTGGAAATGAATCTGATTCTACAACCACATATAAGACCGTTCGCAGCCATCACAGAAGATCACATCGCCCTAGTTCAACATCAGCATTACAGTTTGACCCACAAGCATTATAATCATCATCATGACGGGTAAACGAATCTCCAAACCATCATAATCACAATTTTGATCATTTGCTCTTGTATTTTTACATTTTACAGTACACAAAAGAGAGATATACGGTAGACGTACACAACAATGTTCCAAGGGTGTAAATTATATATAATCTGTTAAAGTTTGCGACGTAAGGTAGATCAGAACAAGGCAAATTTTTTCCAACAGAAGAGAGAAGACAATGCTTCACCACAGTAGATACATAAGCGTATATAATGATTAGGATTTGGGAAACATGTTGAGTGGAGGTGCGAGAAAATTGATAAGCCAAGCGGGACTTGAACTTGTCAACCTCATCTTCGCACGATGAGCTGTCTACAACTAGCCTATTGGATCATGGTTTCAAGGGCACACTCAAAGGTGCACGAGTGTAGCCATGAAAGAATGACAAGAAGAGATGTGACTTTCCGTACGCAAAAGACAAGTGTAAGCACTTCATGCCACACAGATCATACAATATCATCCACCTTAGGTAATGGATCCAGCATTGCCTAACATCACAGGGTTCTCAGGACATTTTTCAAAAAATCCTCAGACTGTTCCAGCTTTTCCCGAGCAAATGTTTACAAATTCTGACTATTTCTGCATTTTTCCCAGCAGTTTCAGATGGACTAAGGAAACGATTTAGCATATGTACCTATAGTGAAGGGGCAAAAACATTGAGAGTTTGATTGAGAAATCCCTTGACCAGAAAACATTTCCTGCTTTTTCCAAGTCTTCCGGATATGCCCTGACCTCAACTATATTTCTTTCATGTTTCTAAGTTTACAAAACACCTGAGAACCCCGCAATAATAGCCTGAGAATACGACAAAAACAACGATAGACCCTAACATAGAACGCGAAGACGGAAGTGTCCTGAAAACACTACAGGGGTAAAGATACAAAGGTAGACATGAACGTAGATATATACAGGCGAAGACAGATATGTGATAGAACAGAAATTAGATTCGAAAACAAAAGCGAGGATAAAAATGTAGAAAGAACCGAAGATCTAATCGAAGGTCGAACTGAAAAACGAAATATGGATGCAAACTGGGAGAGCAACGAAAATAGAAATGAAATGAAAATTACAAAGAGCGCGTGACAATGATGACGTTCAGGCATAAATCTTTAAGGAACTCGAAAGAGCTAAATGTCACAAATCAGACCTGTCACTCATTTCATGTCCAAATACTTCCTTGCCAAACGAGGATTGGTCGCTGGACCTGCGAAAGTTGTCTTCATCTATGGAAAGCGATGAACCGGCCAGCAATGCCACTGCGACGGCAGGAACGACAGTGACACACCTGACTTGCACTGCTCTATGCATGGATGTCATTTCGTCAAAATACAACCAATCAAATGGGAGCTTTCCAACAATGCTTTGGGTAGCTGACTGCGGTGACATTCCTTGAAGCAGAAAGAGCTACATTGAAAAGAGGCCAATCTACATTTCAATGCTTCTACAGCAGGGACGCCTTCCTAAAATGTTAACAGGGGGGCCGTGTTTTAGGCCATTCTGCAAGCCAATGACAACACCCAATATTTCGTTCTAAACTATTCAAATGTAAATACACACCAGGTGATACTAAAGGTACACGGAGTTTATCTACAATATACGCATAACCGCAGGAAAGGGTCGGTTCATACTACGAAGCCAGGGAGTCACCAAACTAGCATGCACTCATTGAAAGGGGGGCTGATCCCTCCAAAACTCTCTTCGTTTTAGCAGAGCCCCCTAAGCCTCCTTACAAGGCACCTCTGTTCTGGCATTTTAGACGACAAGCACACTTAAAAGAAAAATTTGGCTCAAATTCTTGACAAATTAGGAATGTTCAAAAAACGCTCTCCAAATGCTTGAGAGAAAGCAAACTATTTTTAACAGACTTTTTACTGGCCTAATTTGGCTTGCAGAAGGCTCAAAAATATAAGACTCAATTCAAAAACAATGAAACAAAACCTAAGAAACACCTAGCCAAGCCTCCGATAATATGTCTCTTACAATCAAAAAACCAAGTGTAGGTTTTTTTTATATATGCTCATAAAAATTAAAATTACATTCAACGATATAGAAAACACATTACGGAATACAAGACAACACCACAGGGAGCATGGAAATACATGCTCCCGTAATGTGTCTCTATATCGTTGAATGTAATCTGCAACTAAGTGTCTAGGTTTAAAATCACGCGAAGAGAAGAAAGACACTATTAAACGAATGAACATACCATCTGTAGGAAAGAGAACTGACGATGGGTGTATCCTAATGTTCTTCTCATTCTCACTCACTATAAGACCAGATTCTCTGTCAACTTTCAGCAAAGCTGGGTAGGCACCTGTCAACACAGCAGCTTTAATGGCTGACCAATTCTGCGAGTTGCTGTTCAGATCCTTCATATCGCCGGGCGCACGTTGACGTATCAACCCAATACTCTTAAGGTGGCTGATCAACTGACTGCGCATGCCCGATATCATCTCCATGGTAGCATTAGATATGAAATTCTTGCCACAAAATGCTGCTTCGTTACCTTCCTCCTTAGCTCGGCTCCACAGCTTAAATGATTTTGATAACGAGATATGATCACTGAATGATAGACCACTGAATTTTAACTTCGACGAATAAGCATGACGCTTATCCTCGGCGTTCGTAGGAAGAATAACTAAAAACAAACAAAAGCATTTCACATTGTATACAGGTAAATACATTGGGATACAAGGAAAATAATCCCGTCTTTCCATCCATTGTGGGGGTCGAAAATATTGCGACAATGTAAGAAAAACCAATGTAGTTTTAGTACAATCGCCACAGGGACGCACGCATGTTCAACACAGATAATTCCTTCCTTAGATCGACGCAAACTCAAAATTCAGCTTTATATTCATTCTATATGGGGGCTCACTTTAATAAAATGACTTAAATGGACGAGTGTATGTCAGGCCAGTTCAAAATGGGTTCACTGAATCTTGATGGAATACAGACAAAAATTTCCCTTAAAATCAAGCCTCAACCTCTTAACTATTCAATATTTTCACTTTGGGAGAAATGGGTGTCAAAAGCTACAGGTAACATCTGCTCTTCGTAGCATATCTGACTGACAGACCTTGTATCATACACCGTTTATCAATCTCAGGGCTGCTCAGGGTTGTGGGGCCTAGGGCAAATGAAAAGGACGGGGCCACATCATAATGCCACTGTGACATTTGAAAGTTATTGCAATCACCAAAGAAGCATTTCATAAATGTAGGGAATCCCCATCCCTCTTAGGTTCGGGACCTGTGGCAATCCGCCCCCTTGCCTCCTCTTTCAATGGCCCTGATCAATCTACATACGGTATAACTGTGCAATAAAAAATCTTACATGGATCCCTGTAAGATAAAGTTGTGGCAATCGTGAGAATTGGATCAATACACTTCAACATAATGCCAAATAGCAACATCTTTCCAAGTCTCGGTTCAATCGGAAGATCAACCAGGATTTTTCCAAGTTCAGTTAGTTCTTCCTCGTCATCTAGTGCATCAATTGACTTGAGCAACGAAACTGAATTCCTAATCATCAAATAAGGCGGGGCCTCGACACTCTTTGATAGAAAGTCTGCAATCGACACGTTGACTGCTGCAAGGAGCTTCGTCTGCAGACATAACTCATGAATGGGTGTTCTTAATATTTCTGCATCTTGGTATAAAGCTAGAGAATGAAATCGATAATTGCTCATGAGATGGTAGCAGCAACCCGGTCGGCATCTACCAGCCCTTCCGCGTCTCTGCAACGCATTGGCCTTGGAGATCCACACGCTTCTGAGAGCAGAGATTGACGTCAAGGCATCGTATGATTTCTCCTTCACTTTGCCAGAATCAATCACAAAAACTACATCGTCAATAGTAATGCTTGTTTCAGCGATATTCGTTGCCAGAATGATCTTTCTAACACCAGTTGGAGGCCTCCGGAATACCTTCCGCTGGCTAGAAATTTGCATCATTGAATGCAACATGTATATGGCATACTTGTTTGACTTGGAAAATTCCTTGTCTCCGTATAATCGATCTTTGATTCCAACAATGTCATCATAGCCGGGTAGAAATACTAGGATAGCGCCGTCTTGTTTTGTCTTACAAATGTGCGATATGAGACATAAGATAAGGCAGTGGTCTACTTTGTCATCATCAAATGTGCTGTGATAGAGTTCAAGTCTTTCTTCTACCTCTTTTGATATCTTCATGTCAGCTTCATTTGCTGCTTCGTCAGTTTCGTCATAATGCATTTCCAAGAAGTGATCGAATATCTGTAAAATGTGGTCCTGATTGAAGTTCCGTGCCCAATCGATTGCCGACCAGTTCTGCTTTGCGTCCTTCAGTTTAGGGTCAGCCCCCAACTCTAGTAACCGTTCGACAAGGTTTGAAAATCCGCGCGCAGATGCAACCATTAGCGTTGTCATCGTTGTCTCGCTGTGTCTGTAGTCGATACAGACGTTTTCGTTGAAAATGAAATGCAAAATTTGATCAAAAACATCCTCATTTCCGTCAACCCATGCTGTTTTCAAGCAACTGTCCATTTCTTGGCGAATTTGTGGCTCAAGCAAATGGCTATCATCGTCAGTGATTGACAGATCCTGGATGGACGAAGTCGATGCACTTTCCAACTCAGGCATATCTGCCACCGAACCAGAATCTGCGGAGGAGCTGTGATCATCGTCGTTTTCACTGTTCATGGAAAAAAGGGAAAACAATGGAAGTATCGACTCTGACAAACACATTCACTTATAAGGAAGATTTACCACTGTACATTTTGCTGAAAATAACTGTTGGGTGGAGCCTTACACAACTCTTTCTGGACAGGTTCTTGATTATTGGTGATTATTATTCATAAAATTCAAACAACAATTAACTCCCAAAAGCAACTAAAATTTCAAAATAACATTAAATACTAACAGGTAAGAAAGAATAGTGTACAAACAATGACCATTACATATGAAGGGAATCTGTGAGCTAAAAATGTCTAAAGGAGGAGCTCTCTCAAAAAGATAAACTAATCAAGGAGGAGGCCCCTGTGTTATTTTGCCTATGTGTTATTTTTATGGCTGAAATATCTTTAGTTACCTTATAACTTGAAAAAGTACTGACATGTTTAAATTTCGTTACTGGTAGAGGGTATACGAGATTTGAGTTTACAATAAAAACTAGCAACTGAAGCAGATGGTTTGATGACATCAGGAATGGTGTTCCATGATTTTGCATCTGTATACCCCGGTGCACAACTAGGACTTTTGAGGACAAGTGTCTTACTTACAAAACAGGCACACTTAACAGTTTCCAAAGAGAATGCATCTTGAAATCATGTGCAATTTTAACTTTTTGAAGAAAAGGGCAGGGGTCTAGACCCCCAGGACCCACCCTATAGTTGCGTGTCTGATATCTTATAGATTTTAGACAATACTGTAAGGTATTTTCATAAGTCATAAAAATATCACCTTTGAAAGCCTGCCTGGTTTCACAGTGATGAACAGGTGTCCAGGTCTCGAAGATTGTGGAAAAGGATAGGGGACATCTTGTCAACAGACTCATACACAAACCTAAGCAAATTTTAAGTTCATGAAATCAAATCATAGTTCATATTTCAATAAAGCTGCTACAACATCTAATGTAACTAGATGTTGCTGTGGCTGTTATAAGCTGTGGTGCTAAAATGACCTCATTGCTTTCTTCATCCTGTCTTCTATCACAGTAATTGACAAAAGCAACTTTTGATGCAACAGGTCATGTGATGACACTTTTGAGGTGTAAATAGGTTCTATCATTGCACACTATTACTGTCTATCACAGCACAAAACTATTGTATCATTGCATGCAAATCTGCTATAACTGCAAACTAAAAGTAGGTATGCTGACAGAACAAGTAGTGCCATATGTAATTGTTGACAGTTCAGCATAAAAGGAGCTTGTAGCTTCAGATACTCCTGCTCTATTCAACATTTCATTAACCAGGCCTTGCTAGGAAAGAGGCTTGGTGGAGTGCAAGTGGCCTAAGTGCTCCTACAATTATGCATGGAGCACAATATGTCAAGCACTCAAGGTCTTGAAGTCAAACATGTGCATTTTTAGAAGGGGTGCAAAACAGAGCACCTAAATTGTCCAAGGAGCTCATTCATTAGAGCACTTTTGTTTTGCTCAGAGCAAGGCATGAGTAGCTTTAAACTGTTTATCCATTTCCATAAAGAAGAAACCAAACTTGCATCTATGAGATATCCACAATTTAGACTAAGAACAGTATGAAATATAATGTGGGCATGCCACTTCTAAGGAACTTCAAATCAATACTTGCAAAAACTAGACAGTTTTAGTTTTATCCTTGGAGAAGAGAGATGTATTGGTTAATAATACACTCCTAGTTTTGTTTGATATGACATGGCCTAAGAGCTCTTTGAGAAACTCTGTTGAGGGAGGACTGATATTTAACAAAAGGGTTGAAAGAACCCATGGTTGCTATCTGGATATTAGTTCCAATGTATTAAGCAAGAAGACGAATGAGAAGAAACTGATCCATTCACTGCAAATAAATGCATAGAGGTGTTGGATAAGACCACCATTTAACTGATGACAATTGAATTCATGTAACTGTAGATTTTGCCCTTGCTAACCAATACTAGCAACATTAAAACTATGTGTAGTAAGGGTGCTTCTTACTGCTTCCAACAATCTGAGAAGATGCAAAGTTGAAACAAAGAAAGTAATGGGGTCCAAAATAGGATGAAAAGAAGTGAAAATAGCAACAATTCATAACTTCCAGAGAGAAATGCTCTAATGAATATCTAACATTGAGTTGAGAGTGTAACAATTTACTCTAGACAATATTTCATGATACATGACTCTGATATTTTTGTGAGTAAAACAGGGCAATACTTTTCCTTCAATTAACATGGCCAGTTATATACCTGATTGTATATTCTAAGGAAAGACAGATAGGATGGTAGCCTGCGGATGTATTAGAGATTTTACCATATTTACATAATGTGCATATTCATGCTTGCAATTGAAATATCACTGATCTTTGTAGAGGTGTATGAGTCTACAGATACACACAATGTCTGAGAATCCAGCATAAATAAAGTAACTAAGTCTTGTGAATAACAATATTAAAGAGGATAAAACAGAACACATGCACATGCACCTAAATTTTCGTAACTCAAGCAGATGTAGAATTTCTTCTATACATAATATAACATGCAAATAATAATATAAAACAGTGTTTATGGGGCATAAATACCTATCCTTCTTTGCAAAGTTTCCTTCAATGTTGTCCAGATCACCACTGGAATTCTCATCTGCAGCTTTTTTCTTCAGGACTTTAACACTACCTGCTTTTAGCTTTCTGCTCTTTTCTTCCATCTGATCAGTTTCCTGCTTCTGATCCTTTTCCAGAACTTTTTCTTTTGTTTGGTCATTTTTGGATGATTTTCTAGCAAGTGCTTTCATTGTCTTATTTCTATAGCCTGTCATATCCAGTACATCCTCAAGAAAGAATGTTTCTACGTCATGGCACATTGCTGGGATGTGAATCACTTGGCACCCACCAAAATACTCCTTGAATAATCCTACATTTAATGCAGCACTCATCAAGACTACCCTGAGATTCTTGTATGACTTAAGCTGATCTCGGATGCAAATAAGTAGGTAATCACTGACTTTGTCTCTTTCATGTATCTCATCAATGATAATATGTGAAACATTTGATAAAGATTTATGCCCTGCCATTAGCATTCTCAACAAAACGCCATTTGTACAAAATAAAAGAGAGGTCTTTGCTGATACCCTACTCTCTAATCGTATTTGAAAGCCCACTGCTTGCCCAACAGATTCTCCTCTTTCATATGCCACTCTTTCTGAAACTGAAATGGCAGATATTCTCCTTGGTTGTGTGCAAATAACTTTGCAAGCTTGTTGGCGCTTTGTAGCATCTTCGAGGATATACTGAGGTACCTGAGTAGTCTTTCCACAACCAGTTTCACCTGTAACCAGCATCACTTGATTAGTTTTGATGGCCTTCAGCAATTTCTCTCTAAAACCGTATATTGGAAATTTCACCCTGGCAGCAGTTGCATCATTTTCTTTTACTTTTGGGGGGACACTTGGACTTGATCCCAGCAAAAACTTTCCATCTTTAGCAGAAGTCTTATTGTTGTCATGGCCTAACCCTTTGAAAACTTTCTTGTGTGCAACTTCCTGCTTTTCCTTATTTGTCACAGGGAACTTTTTCAACAAATGATCAATTTTGTCCAAACTAGTTGAAGATATTTTTAGTTCCGATGTTGACATGCTTATTTCTCTTTCCTTCTTAAACACTGACAGCGATCTCTGGTTTCCCTGCCCACGGCTTTTCGTTTTCAGGCCAAACTTCTGGCAGTAACGGTGAACATAGGCCCTCTCGGCTGATGTTAGTGATGATGGGAAAGTGAATTCCTTCTGGTCTTCATCCTGGCGAAACCTTTCTATGGCTACATTTACCGCAATCTTTAGCTCTTCTCTCGTTCCTTTCTCTCGCAAGAAAAACCCTTCGTGAGATGCACTATCGATTTTGCCGCCACCTGGTCGTGGATCTGCCATCTTCCAACAAGATGGAATTGAAAAGGAGGCACGTGGTTTTCTGAGGAACCATGAAAATAAGGAGAGTGTTACATCCAGCTTGGGCAAGGGGCGAGGCTTGACTGTTTCCATTATTGGGGTGTGGTGAAGCATAGGCGTTTGATGAAAGGGTGCAGTCTGTTTGATAAATAGGTATGACGTTCCTGATAAAAGGAAGATGGATCGACAAGATGGAAGAAACTGAGTACTTACTGGGGAGGGTGGGAAGTTGCACTCCCTAGTAGTCCCAGGCAGCAAAGAAGTAATGGAATGTCTTGAATGTTAAGAAATGTCTTGATGCTACTAAACCTGCTCTCAATGTTGAAAAAACCAACTATGTCATTTTTCATTCACCACAAAAATCTCTCTATGATAATATTACAATAAAGTTTGGCAAACAGCATGTGGAAAAGGCTAAGTATGTAAAATTCCTTGGACTCCTTTTTGATGAAAATTTGTCTTTGAAACATCACTTAAGTGAATTATCCAAAAATTAGCAAGAACATGTGGTGTATTCTTTAAGATTAGACATCTCCTTCCTATAGATGTATTAACTTCTTTGTATCATTCTATATTTGCCTCTTTTCTCCAATGTGGAATTGTCGTTTGGGGACTTACTTATGATACTTATCTTAAACCAATATCTGTCTTACAAAAGAAAGTTATACGAGCTATTGCTTTCAAAAATCTTTCTGCACCTTCTACTCCTATTTTTCTCACTCTTCAAATCCTTAAGCTGAAGGATCTTTTTGAAATGAAACTACTAACTTTTGTTTTTGAATCTGTAAATAAGTATTCCCCATCTTGTTTTCATGATTATTTTGATGTATTTTCACAAGTTCATCAACATGATACCAGGCAAGCACGTAAAGGTGACATTCGTTTGACATGCAAAAATACTTTACAATATGGATTGAAATCCATAAGATATGCAGGTGCAAAATCTTGGAACAGCATTCCGCATGTTATAAAGCTAGCTTCAACAGTAACGAGTTTCAGTAAGCTCCATTTCCTTACTACCAAATACTAGTTTTAGAAATTCAATTAATCAGCCACGACTCACATTTGAAATATAGAACAGTGAGCTACAACTATTTTTTATAATCGTCAATCTAACTCCAAAATTTTGTCTGTAACCTAGGGGGTGCTCTCTCCTTGATTATTTTATCTATTGAGAGAGCTCCTCCTTATAAGAAATTCCTTGCATACAAATTCTTCTCAAAAATTTTTTGTAATTCTTAGTGTATTTAGTGCTTGTTGTATGCTGTAAGTAATTTTATAATCTTAGTTTATATTTCTTATTGTATCCTGTGCTTTATGTTGTATGGTATATGTAATTTTAGAGGCTTTTGTATGTAGTGGAATTTTAAAATAAAATTAACTGAACTGAACTGAGAAGTTGGATAAATATTCAAAATACAATTTATTTATGTTAATAGTAGCATGGCATGAAGCTACTACAAGTTGAGTGGTGAATCTGAGAGATGTGGAGTACATTAGTTAGGTTGTAGATATGAAGGGTATGATTTAGGTGGTATATCTGAGGGGTGTGAGTTAAGTGGTAGATCTGAGGGGTAGGATGTAGATGGGAGCTCTGAGAGATGCTATGTAGGAGGTAGAGGTGAAATACGTATGTGATTGAGAAGGAAGAACTAAGGGGTGGGGTTTAGATGATAGATCTGAGTGATGTGATTTAGTTGGCAGTTGTGATGGATCTGATTTAGGTGGTAGCTCTGAGAGATGCTATGTAAGAGGTGGATATGACAGAAGAGCCCTATTTATTGCACATAGTAGATCTGAGGGCTGTGGTTTAGGTGGAAGATCAGACATATGTTACCACACAACATACAAAATATAACATTTAAATACTTTCCGAAACTTTTGGGATTTATTTTACCATAGCACGTGCTTTTGACATTCTTGTTTATTTTATAACCAGGTTTCGTTGCACGAGGTGCCTTGATGTTATACTTGCATTCACTACTAGTTGCAATTTTCTTTAGCCTAGTCCACAACATCATTTCTTTCCATAGGTCTTTTATCACATGTGGTTTGCTATTACCCCTGGTCAAGACTGTTTAAATGGGGCATGATTATTCAGTGTTTCTATAAAAGTACTCTCTAACTTCTCAAAGCCTTTGAAGTTTTTTGACAGGACTTATCTTTTAGATTAGAAATTTACTCTCATAAAACTCTATAACGAAGAAATCTAATCTAACAGATTTTGCATGGAGTTTTTTTAATTGGGTTATAAGTGAGTACTGTGTACAGTAATTCATGGCTAGCACTGATCTCCATCTCAAGAGACTGACAAACAAAAAAACTGCAATCATATATGTTAACAATAGGTTTTACACATCTCAGGCTGGTAGGGTCTTGAAGAAAGCTAATGATTTTAACTAGACTGCTTTGGTTATCTTGCTCACCATTTTCATATTGAAATCAAGTTCGATAAAGAACATTATTATTTTTCTATCTGATCCATGAAATCTACCTCGTTTTGGGAGGGTGGTTTATAGATGGGGAGCAATGCTCATTACCATACCTTGGGGGCATTGCCTGCATATCACTAGGTATGGAGGTAGATTTTATTTCCTTGGAAGTGATTGATTCACAATCGCAAATCGTCTTCCAGTCCCATGCTATATCTAAACAGGAAAGCAGCAAAGAGGACATAGAATCCAGCTTTGTCTTTACTAACAACCAAGACATCAGCATTGGTCTCTTGGGTAGACCAATGATATAAATTCTGCACTCATATAATTGGTTTTAGATGGGGCTTGTTTGACCAGCAGATGTGTGCAGGGTATAGGCAGTTTCTACTGGGCCTCGGATATTGTATTATTTGATACCGTTTTTTTCTCTTTTTCTTCTAATTAGCTATCATTGTTGAATTGTAAGTACCATTCGCAATGGGAGAACGATAACCTTGAGTTCTCCCCGTTGCGAATGGTACATAGTAATGTTGATAACTTCTCTTTTATTGTTGTTTTTATGGTGATAAAAAAGACATCAGCATAATTTTTCGTCATATGTGAAAAATTTTTGGACTCAGTTTCGAGTTTATTGCGGCGGAAATAATGCAAAGGCAAGCACCTATAACATTTATGGAATGCTTTACTCTCAAATCCTTTATGTTTTTAAAAGGATCGAAACTCTTCCAATCAGTGATGTGACCAGTATGGGATACATGGCTATTGCTCATAACTTTTATAACAACATTTTCATCGGCCATATGATTACTTGGAATGGCATAATGGTTTAATGGAATAGCATAATGGTTTAATGGAATGGCATAATGGTTAAATGATCTAATGATTGAACTTGATCTTTTATTTTGGCATAGTTGGTTTATATCTGAAACAACTCCAAGCCTCTTCTCTTATGTTAAAGATCAGGAAGTCGGTACTAAATCAGTGATCACTGATTTGTTGCTAAAATGTTGAAAGGTAGATTATTTCCTCACAACGACAACTCCAAGCTTCAATGAATACCAACAAAGCAGCAAGATAGACTGGTAACAAGAGAGAAATCCAATTTAATTAGTATGTCCCCGAAGCATCTTCGCATACAATGGAAAACGAAAGTAAAGAGGTAACGCTTAGATCACTCACTGAAAACAGATTATGACGTAGCCTTTGCCGTGGAAATAAGTCAAGCCATCTGAGACAGATGCTTCTAAGTTCTTCATAATTCACGGCACAATCCATACTATGTTACCGGTAACAGAATTAGTAGATGCATTCTAGAGGTATAAGCATCGGTAGGTGCATTCTAGAGGTATAAGCATCGGTAGGTGCATTCTAGTTATAGCGCTTTCTGTGAAGACCTTTTTGCGGAGTGAAGACACCATTACCACGTCAAGTAAGTGTACCTTATTAGCAATCAATTTATTATTGTATAGTATAAACTGATTTGCGTGTGAAGACTCATGAATATATCATAGTTGTATGCTATTAATATCATTGTTTACTAGTAAGCAAACGCACTTTCAACTGTTGAGAAGGAAGCAGATTTTAGGGCAGATGCGCAATCAGGCGGATGTGCAGTTTAGGGTAACTGCCAAATCGCGTTAAATTCTGTACGAAATTACTCCTTACGATGAAGAGAGTAGAAACAAACAATAAAAAGTGCGGTACTACTTACCAATCACTTAGGGTTAGGGTCAGGGTTAGGGTTTTGTGTATTGTAAGGGTTAGGGTTATAGCGTTAGTTGTAGAATGAGCGGGAGTTTCTTAATTGACAAAGGGATGTCAATGTTGATCGAGGGAAAAATAAGGGTAAATAAGTAATTGGTAAGTAGAACCGCACTTTTTATCGTTTGTTTCGACTCTCTTCATCGTAAGGAGTAATTTCGTGTAGAATGTAACGCGATTTGGCCGTTATCCTAAACTGCACATCCGCATTGCTTACATGCTGCATATCTGCAAGGACATCCCGTCGCTAACGCAAGATATCATTAATGAAAGAAGACACTATGATACTAATGATGTCAAGAGGCAGCTGTTAAATAGAAGTAGGTCTTCAGTGCTTGAGTATTTCCTTGCAGAACATATTTCAGGGGACCATCCTGTTGTAAAGCAACAGGGTTGTACGGAACAAGTGCAAATGGATAAAATAAGATAATCCATTTCGAAGTTTTAGATCATCCAACGAGTCAGCAGCATAAATGACGCTAAGGCCCCACGATGCCGGTACGACGCCGGTTCGATATGACACCGGTGTGAAACCATGCCGGTGTGTGATGTTTTGCGTCCCGTTTACACGATGCCGGTGCGATATCGGTTCGGTTATGAAAGACAATAGTTATGACATCACACAATAATTTTATTTTGCGCTTGCGCATAGGCTAGGAAAAAGGCGTCAAAACACATGGAAAGCAGAGAAAGCAAATCTGCAGTTCATCACAAAGTTCAATAAAAGTTTCCTTTGACAATCTAAAATTTTCAATCCATTCTTCCAATATGACAACATTGTCTAGAAAATTCTGCCACCATATACCAGTTCTCCCAGGTCTAGTCCAAAATCGCTTTGGTTTGCGTTTCTTTCTCATCTTCTTTGCCCCTTTCTGAGAGCTTGTCACGGAAACTGAACCTAGTAGATTCAATAATTCATTTGTTCGTCTTTTATAATGTGCAATCGTTTGCAAAATAAGTACAACGTTGACTTGTATGCAGTGGCGTAGCCAGCCGTAATTGGTTGGTCGTGCTATCAGCGATATATACAGGCATGGGCGGGCCAGCCACTCATCTGGGCGTGGTTTTTGCATATGAAGCTTTTTTGGGCCATGCCCCTACACTAAACTATGCAAATAAAGGGTGAGAAAAAGCGACATAGCTAAAAAAGAAAGAAGTCTCCTCAAATTCAGACAACATACAAAATTTATGAAGGAGACTACTGAAAGGATATGCCCCCTAGTGTCCCCTGTGGCACAATTTCTGCATACAGACTTGCTGCAATGAACAATACAGACATGCCACTTAGTGATTCCAGATCATGGGTTTAGGAGGCTATAGATACAGTGGGCTAATTTTTATACTTAAACATATGACAAAATGCATATCCACTTAATACACTTCTCTTACAGATTACATAAGTGTAGCAAATGAACAACATAAAAACTTCCACTCTTTCAACAAGTTCTTAATCAGTGAAGCAACTGACTTAAAACCATTTACTTTTCAAACTTCACTTGCTGCCTAAGGCACATTACAGCTGTCCACTACCACATAACTGTGATTGAGGCAAGCTGTAAAATATTAAATTATGGGTTCATTCTTTGCTCAAGTTTTCCATTATTTGTCATCTAGAAGGAAATCATCTAGCATTGAGGCAGTTAATCAGTAGCAGGCAGAAAGGGAAACTGCAGAGCTTCATGCAGTTGCTACTCTCTTCTAAATAACAACTGGACAAAGAGCAAAATATATATATATATATCTGCAAGTGCCACTTGCAGCTGACCAAATCCTTCTCTGAAGCAATGTATTTGAACATAAGAAGGGCTCTGGCAACTCCAACAGCTTTCTATGAATGGCAGGTGTCCTTGAGATGGCATGGGTCTAGTCCTTTTCACTTTCAGTATTTCTTGAATTGATAGGTAGGAGCCAATCTGGATTGCATATCACATTGCTGTGTTACTCATCACTCTTCACATCTTAACTCAGGCATACCCTTGAAGGGATATGACCAAGTTGGATGCAATATCTATTTTTGATATCGAATGAAAAATAGTAACTTAGCTCTACTTGGCTATATGATGGGAATTCATCTCTTATTCGAAATGGCCTTTTCCAGCTTTGCCAATGATAAGTTCTTTGTGGAGAAAGTTAAGTATTCTTGGTTTCTTAGCAAAATTTTATAAATATCTTTATGTACTGAAATACTGCAAAAAGAGCCTAAGAGTTCTTGGAACATTTTACTCCTCAACAAATGTCTGAGTTCAAGCAAGAAAGGGTCCTTTGAACAGAGGCACTTGGTACAACCATGGCTTAATCAAACACCCAGGGCAAAGAAGAACACAAGGCCAACAAAGCTCCTACCTTCACTGCACTTTAGCCATTCTTCTCTATCGTACCAGTAATCTGATAATACTCTGTCTTTAATTCTCATTACCAACTTCGGCCTAGGCCAGTCTTCTTAGAAACTTATCATCTTCTCAGTTAAATGTGTTGAAAACAACGGTTTGACTACTGGACAAGAGACGATGTCTTCCAAATTCGCGATTCTCTGATCTATTGCTGGTAGGGTTCCATAATTAATCGACGAATTAAGCATCTTTATCCTGAATCACGATACCCTTGAGTGCAGTCGTGCTATTGCCAAAGAGCACGACCAAAGGTTTCAACTAGTTACAAATTGAAACACATAAGCCAATCAAAACCCGCTACGGCTACTAATGTACTGCACATATTATAAGGGCCAAAATAACTAGGTCGTGCTCTGAATTTTCAGCACGACCAACCACAGAGTGTCCAGTGATATAGACGGTCAAATGTAGTACTGAAGTAGTGTCAACATGATGGCTGTTTGTTTGGAAACCCTCTGTTTGGTCGTGCTCTACATTTAGAGCACGACTAGATACAGGGATATGAGAGATATTTTCTCCAACGTTCCTTTGTTCTCTCGGTTATGAGCACGACCAGAGACAGGGATACCAGAGATGCTATCTCTCAAGTAACGTCTTTTCAGAAAGCTGGTTTTACTGATTATTATTAAAATGAAACTCGAAATTATTTTGCATACAACGTTTAGTCGTGCTCAGCACGACCAGCACGACCGCTGGCTACGCCTCTGCTTGTATGAGTGCAGCAATAGTTGGAATATGACTTTGATTGAGAGCCATGTTGAAAATCGTAGAATAATTCGCACGCTTTTTGCTAGGGGGGAACAAAGAAACGAAAAACAAAAGAAGATTATGCAAATAACCCTCGATTTTATTGCTTTTGCCCTCGAAATGAAAGCGAACTGAAATCGTTTCGGTGTGACGCCGGTTTGGGCCGTTTATACGATGCCGCTACTACGCCGGCATGAAATCGAACCGGTGTGGCTACCGAACTGGGTTTTCACACCTTTTATGCCGGCGTCGTACCGAACTCATGTAAACGGGTGGTCAAAAAACAAAAGATTCCACACCGGTATCAAATCGAACCGGCGTCGTACCGGCATCGTGTAAACGGGGCCTAATACATGCAATATTGTTACGAAGTATACCTTCTCCAACGTCAAGCAAAAGCTTATGCTTACTCGTAATATCTAAGTGGTCTTCTAAAAGGTACGGAGAATGACAGCACGTGTTTCTTGCTATGGTTGTTCCCGCCCTGCGCAGCATCCGCTGTTTCTCATTGTCAAGGGAGTCTGGAGACGAATCCCTGGGTAATTCCTAATTCTGATATCTCTGTAGACGTATGTCTGTAGACCATAATATGGTATCTCCCAGTGAACTATCTGTGCCATTACGCCACTTAGATCCCCTCTGGGCTAATTTGCTAAGCATAGGTTCCGTATCTTTCAGTGGCGGATCCAGAGGGGGGCTAGGGGGGCTTGAGCCCCAGTCAGATTTCTAGGTTTAAGAATATAATATTATTTCACTTTAACAAATCTTCCTATATATAGATGCTACAAAGGACACTTTGCAAGTATTGCAGCTCTTTCGGGTTGGCAAAAGTGGCAACATGTAGAAAAACAAATGTCAACAGAGCGTCTGTATGTATTTTGCGGACTACCATTGACCGAAATATGCGTTAGGTGTCCAATCTTTTGTCAGGATCTCCATCAAGAGACAATTGATATTCCGAGCCCCCCTGGTCTATAGAATACTCGATTTGACGGGGGCTCAAAGCGTCGTCGAAAAATCTACTGACTGCACGTGACGCAGCAAGCCATCCAGTGTCCAATCGTTTGCAAATATCTTGATCACAAGACAATGAATATTCCGAGTCACACTGGTCGGTAAAATGCAATGTGTTGTAACAGTGTATTCTACGGGCGAGGGGGGCTCGGAATATTGATTGTTTTGTGATCAAGATACTAACAGACGATTGGATACTAAGCGATTTCTGTAGTCACGAGCAGCCAGTAAATTTCTCATGGACGCTTTGAGCCCCGTTTAAATTGAGTAATCTATAGACCAAGGGGGCTCGGAATATCTTTTGTCTTTGGAATCATGGTTTTAGTGGATATCCGCTGAGTCTTTGGGTGCATTCCGGCCAGTAAAATGCACTCGATGATAGAAAAGTGCTAACAGGCATCTAGAACCAGAACCACATACAGGAGATTTCATACGAGTTCATCAGATACGTGTTGTTTACTGAAATCAGTGCCATGTTCCTATTTCGAAATGATCATTAGATACTTTTGGAGTAACATGTGAAGGCAGCCGAACGCATTATTGGTGAAGAAAGCTTAAAAGGTAAGCGAATATAGGTAACAGGAATTACGTGCTCATACTACAACAGTAGTGAGCCATTTGTAGCGCCGTAGCCAGCTTTAAGCGACTGCATGAGGTGGAATACGTATATAAATATTGCGCTTTGTTAAACTGTTAATTTTGATACGTGGGGCTTCTGGTTAGAGCTATTGTGTCTGTGTTTAGGCAGCATGACTTGATAGCCGCTTGCATCTGTAGGACCCTGTTTGCATTTTGTTGTTGGCAGTGAGGGACTCTCAGGACTAGTTTAGACGTCATTACTTGAGTCGAATCAGTTAATTGTACTTTATCTGAAAAGCCTACAGTTTGCGAATTGATTTGGTTCGACATAACTGCACGGTGCATAAATTAAATCTCCGTCTTGGATAAGGACTGCCACTTTGTTGTTCTTTGCTTCCTTTTCACCTCAGTGACCCATGCGTAGTGTGTTAACAGAATCACCATGAGTCTCAGGAAGTCGATAGCATTAAACACTGTTTACTATGTAGGTGCGATAAATACGAGCAAAATAGACCATTCTTCTAAGGGTAATGATGCCATGATGTGTTTTGCGTCACTGTCACACGATATGTTTCGTTACAGTAGCAAATAAATTGGGGCTTTTAGATCTAGTTGTTCTGTGCGGTCGGTTGATTTAATTGGCAAGGTACATGTCATATATAATATAATGTGACAAAGCTGGAACAAAAATGGGGTATAAGTGGGGTTTTGAGGGATGTAAATTAAAAATGGAATAATTTATAATAAATTATAATGGTATAATTTAATAAATGTAAAGTGGGGGTGGTGCAAGGTGTAAATTAAAAATGGAATAATTTATAATAAATTATAATGGTATAATTTAATAAATGTAAAATAACAGAATTATAAAATTAGTTATAAGAATGGTTTATTAGACTTGTAAAATAAAATAGTTAATTAAATTGGATTATGAAATGATTGGTGAGAATTGAATATGAATTAGGGGATGGTGAAAATAAAATAGTGATATAAAATAGATACATGAAATAATGATATAAAATAGATATATGAAATAATGATATAAAATAGATACGTGAAATAATGATATAAAATAGATACATGAAATAGTGATATAAAATAGATACATGAAATAGAGATATAAAATAGATATGTGAAATAGAGATATAAAATAGATTTTATAATATGGATTAAAAAGGACTAGTATAAATAAAATGGAAATAAATATTGTTATAAATGTAATGGTATTAATTTAGAATAAATGGATTAAATACAATGGAAATAATATTATAATATAATTAAAAAAAATCGTCCTATGGTAGTATAAAAACCACTTCGTTATTAATGGAACATATTTTATGGTTTATAAAAATAATTCTAAGAAGATTTTTTATATTTATGAATTATAGACACTGGGGAGTGGCTTAAGTCTTAGTTTAACGAAGTTAAAAACCGTTAGGTTTTTGACAAAGTTAAACTAAGACTTAAGCTACGACTATGATTGTGATCGTCATTGGTTTCAATAAAATATACCAATCTATTGGTTGGTATTAAAGGCTTGTAATTTATAATAGAATTATGTGATTATGATTAATGGATTAAAAAGGACTAGTATAAATAAACTATAAATAAATATTGATATAAATGTAATGGTGATAAATGTAGATTAATGGATTAAATACAATGGAAATGATATTAGAATAAAATTTAAAAAATTTTTCCTATGGTAACACAAAAAGTGCCGCATGGGCTTTAGCGATAGCTAAAGCCGCCTGGTAGCTAGGGCATGGTTAGCGAAGCTAAGCACACCTAGCGTTAGCAGGCATTGGCGCTACTAACCTCTAATGATTATATAAATGGAATCATAAAACAGCCCATTAATTATTGGTAATTAATTTTATTTGAATCTAAATTAACCTATTTTATTGGTATTTTAGCTTAGTCACGAAGAATAGTTTTATGTATTTGCACCATTTTCGTACGGTTTTTATTCATTTGTTATTATTGATTGATAACATGGGGTGGTGAGATTAAAAAGGGTGTGTTATGTATATAAATATAAAAATATAATTAAATATATATAAAAGATGAAAAAAATTTGTGATAATATACAATCATGTGTTTCTAATTGCGATTTTGAAAGCCTTAAAACGATTTATCATTTATCACAAGAAATAACAAAGACATGTCAAATCGCTGTTGGCGATGGTAATTTAGAATGTCTTAAGTACGCCCATGAAATCGGTTGTCCTTGGGATAAAGAAACTTGCACACAATCGGCATTAAATGGTCATTTAGATTGTTTAAGATATGCTCATGAAAATGGTTGTCCATGGGATAAAGAAACTTGCACAAGAGCAGCTTGTTATGGTAATTTAGATTGTTTAAAATATGCTCATGAAAATGGCTGTCCATGGGATTCTGGTACGTCTGTCGCTGCAGCTAAATATGGGCATTTAGAATGTTTTAAATATGCTCTTGAAAATGAATGTCCTTTAGATTACATTTGCGATTTGGCTGCTAACAATGGTCATTTAGATTGTTTAATATATGCTCATGAAAATGGACTGTCATGGGATTATTAATTATAATGTAATTTTATTTACCTCTAATTGGTTATTCAATTTATTATATTTTATTGTAATATAAAATATAACAATGAAGATACCTAATTTAGACTTAAATAAAAAAGAATGTGATGATAGTTATATATTAAAATGGCCATTCCGATTGTTGATCATCGGAGACAGCTCTACTGGAAAAACTAACTTGATCATATATATGATTTTATCGTGCAAGTTCTTTGATAGACCTGATATAATTTATTATTATGGTAGAAATATTCAACAGGATAAAATACAATATTTAAAATCAATTTCTGATAAAATGAAAGAGAAAATAGGATACGATTTTTTTGTATTGATCGATGATATAACAAAAATACCATTTTGTGATGGGTATAAAAATGATTGTAAAAAATTAGTTATATTTGATGATCTTATGACGGCTAAAAACGTGTCCAAAAATATTATTGATCATTTTATTTACGGTCGACAGAAAAACATCTCGAGTGTATTTTTATCGCAGTGTTACACAGATGTTGAACAAGCTATAAGATTAAATAGCAATTATATGATTTTATATCGTCCTAAGACGAAAAGGTGTATGAAGATGATTTTGCGTGAAAATTTAATTAACGAGAATGCTTTTGATAATCTAAAAGGACAGGAGCATAAACATGACTTCATCTACGTAGATAAAGATAATGACAAATATTTTAAGAATTTTTATGAAGAAATATAATAATATATATATGAGTGATATATATTGTGTAAAGTGTAAGAGAAAAACTCCAACAATTGACGAAAAAGTCGTTACAACAAAAAATAATAGAAACGCTATCACAGGAAAGTGTCAAAATTGCGGAAGAACAAAATACATGTTTATCAAGAAACAATTATAAGATATAGTATAATGGAACTATATTGTGTTAAATGTAAGAATAAGACAGATACAAATAATCCTGTAAAAATACAAACTAAGAATAACAGAATGGCAATACGAGGTAATTGTGTAAAATGTAATACACAAAAATATATGTTTGTTAAAAATGAAGGCGGAAATATAGATATTCATAATTTACTAGGTAAATTATTACCCAAGCGTAAATCAGGTTGGACACCAATGGATTACAAATATCTAGGCCCGTATAACCCACTTGAATCACAAGTAACTTTTGATGAAAATACAGGCGAGATACAAAAGATACATACACAGCCTAAAAATAAATTGGATGAAATTGCGATGAAACATGATATTTGTTATTCAGTTAATTCTGAAAATAAGGGTGATTGTGATCGTAATATGGTACAGTCAATAGATGAGATGCCATATAAAGACATGAATAAAATGGCAATGCTGACTAGAACAATAATAAATAAAAAACAACAGCTTGGTTTAGGAGTCAAAAAAAAAACGACACCAAAATAGTCAATGATAAAAAACAGTACGCCAAAGAAATACATAAACGTGCTATCCATAAGTTTCAAAGACGTTTTGTATATACCCCTGGTATTGATGAAATATGGACAGCAGATCTGATTATTTTAAATCGAAAAGAATATGTAAAACAAAATGATGGGTATAAATATATTTTAACAGTCATGGATACATTTAGTCGTTATGCATGGGTAAGAGTCACGAAAAATAAAGACAAAAAAACAATCTCTGATGTTTTTATAGATATTATCAAAAGAGCAGGGCGTTCTTGCGAACGTCTATGGACAGACGATGGGGGCGAGTTTTACAATAAATATTTTGAAAATACTTTAAAACAACTTAAAATAATTAGATATACAACAAAAAGTCATCTAAAAGCCATCATGATAGAACGTTTTAATCAAACACTTATGAATAAATTATCATCGTTATTTACGGAAAGGGGAAACTTTCGTTATATTGATGATATACATAATATCGTGGAAAAATACAACAATACCTATCATAGTACTATTAAGATGACTCCTACTGAAGCAAGTAAAAAAGAAAATGAAGGATTGGTTTATTATACAATTAATAACGAAAGAATAAGAGAAAGATATTTACAAAATAAAAAACCTAATTTTAAAATAAATGATCGTGTAAGAATCAAAGTACCAAAAAAACATTTTCAAAAGGGCTATGACCCACGATGGAGTGATCAAATTTACATAATCTATAAAATAGATTTAACATTACCACCAAGATATAAAATTAAAGAAATTTTAGAAAATGGAAAATATAAATATATTTCAAAAAATTTTTATGAACAAGAATTACAAAAAACAAAATTTTAAAAAAAAGACTTAAAGAAAATTTTATATAATTAAATTATATGGATAACCAATTTGAAAATTTTATTAATACATATAAAAATATTCTTAAAAAAAAAAATAATAGAGGAATTAGCAAACTACTATTCTTCGCTTTACAAAGTATTAAAAGTCGTGATATTACAAACTTTAAACCGAAACAGCAAATAATTATTAATCAATTAAAAAATTATTATGCTAATCCATCACGAATTAAAGAAGATAAATTAAATGACACAATTATGCAATATTATATAGATCAAGATGACGAAATAGATGAAGATGATGATGATGATGATGATGATGAAAATCAAGGTTTAGATGTTGAATTAGACGAAGAAGATAAACAAGTTGGTGTTGAACAATATATGAAATTCGATGAGAAGAAATGGAAATTGCGTTATGCTATTGAGGACGTTATACAACTAGAGAAATATACAATTGAAAAATTATTGAGCGTTTATAATATTACTTTAGAACCATATTTAGACGATGAAATATCGCAATGGTTATGTGAAGATCAATTAGAGTTTAGTAAACCGTATAAACGTGTGTTTATAAAACAATATATAAAAAAACATGGAATTATTAAATGTAACACTGTTGTTCAAGTTATCATGGTTTCTGTTCATGATAAAAATAAAAAGATTTATCCAATATTTCAAACAAAATATATTATAATAAGAAACGCACAAGATGTTGATTATTTCTTGTTTAATAGCGAATTAGATATTAAATCAAGAATAGGTGCGTTTACACGAAAGATCAATGCAAAAGAATCAACTGATACGACACAGATTCACCCCAGTGGGTTTACAGACATGGGTATTGAATATGAGATCTTGAACATAGTAAAGATTAAAAATGTATTTGCTTCCGCCTATATTGAACTTCCTAATAGGATTATCAACACAAAATCATGTATAAATATTAAAAATGACGATAATAAGTGTCTTATGTATTGTCATTTATTGCATGAGAGATACAGAAGAAATGGATTTAAAAAGATTCAAGGCGCAGAACGGCTTCACGGTGAAAAAGCATTTAATTATAATAATGAATTGATTCACTTGAATTATGAAAATATTCATTTTCCAATACCATTTAACACGTTTTATACTATTAAAATGATCGAAGAACAGAATCAAATAAGAATTAACATTTTTGAGTATAAAGAAAATAAGAAAAATGACATCGTTCCAATATATCATTCTAAAAAGGAGTATGAAAATTGTATGAATGTATTAGTTATTAGTGATAAAACAAAAAAGAAATATCATTATGTATATATTAAAAATTTAAATGGATTATTACGATCAAATCTACAGCACGATGGTACGAAATTTTGTGAAAATTGTTTTAAAAATTTTAGTACAAAAAAAGCGTTCAATTCAATTAATCATAAATGTAATTACAAATATGATACATCAGAATTACCAAGTCATATGGCAATTGTCGATAATAAATTAGTCAAATGTCCTATAGATATGTATGTTAAGGATTTTAACAAAAAACATACAATATTTCTACCATTTGTTATGTATTGTGATTTCGAGTCAATATTAAAAAAAACAGAAGATGAAAAACATCCTGATAAAAGACAACATGAATTATCATCGTATTGTTATAATTTAGTCTGTCGTGAAAGACCTATTTTTAATCGATTTAAGATATATCGCGGTAATGGCGATTCTGTTATCGATCATGTTTTGAATGAAGTTAAAACAAACGTTTTAGAGCATATAAAACAATGCAAAAAGAAATTCTATTCTTTACCTATTTTGACAGACGAACAACTGAAACGTCACAAGAAATTAAAAAAATGTGAATTCTGTAATGTAAAATTCAATACTGAAATTAAAAAAGTCCAGCATCATAACCATATTTCGGGTGATTTTATTGCAACAATATGTCAGTCGTGTAATTCTAAGATTCGAACCGATTCTACTTTATATATCGTTTTCCATTATTTACAAGGTTATGACATACACTATATTATAACTAAATTAAATGATTATTTTAAGGATTCTAATATCAATCTTCTCGGTCATAATAGCTCAAGTATTTTCCATGTTGGAATACAAAATAATATTAAAATCATCGATTCGCATGAGTATATTAAAGGATCATTAAAAACTTTATCGGAAAACTTAAAAGATGAAGATATAATTTACACACGTAATTTAGTTAATAAATATGGCCGTGAATATTTAATAAAAGATATTTTTCCATTTCGATATGTTGATAGTTTTTCAAAATATGATGAAAATACGTTTCCTAACATTGAATATTTTGACAACGTAGATAAAGAATCATATATTAAATATAGAAAATTTTATTATTCTAATTTTAATTCATTAGGAGAATATAGCGATTATTACTTACAAAAAGACGTTAGACTATTAAGCGATTGTATGGAATCTTATAGAACTTTATTTATGGATAAATATGGAACTGAAATATTTTCACATTATAGTATAAACTCTTTAACTTGGGAAGTAATGAAAAAATGGTGTCCGGTACAAATAAAGATTTTAGACAATTATAAAATTTACAGCGCGTTTGAGAATATGGTCAGAGGAGGGCTTTGTGATATTGGAAGTATTCGATATGCGTGTGCAAATAATAAATACATGAAGTCATATAATCATAATATTGAATCATCATATATAATGCATTTTGATATCAATTCAATGTACGGTCATGTGATGAGATCTTATCCTTTACCATATGATGAGTTTTCTTTTTTATCAAATGAAGAGATACATGAATTTAATATATTAGATCATGATATAAATAGCGAATATGGGTATATTATTAATATTGACATTGATGCAATTGATATAAAATATCACGATTATTATAATGATATAGCCTTATGTCCCGTAAAAAGTAAAATATTAAAGAAAGATTTAAGTAATTATCAAAAAGAAATATTAAAAAACAAAGCATTTATTTCTACTGAAAAATTAATATGTGATCTTCATGAAAAGGAAAATTACACATTACATTATCTCACTTTACAATTTTATTTAAAAATGCCTGGTTTCAAAATTAAAGATATAAATTATATCATTCGATTTAAACAAGCAAAATTTATGAAAGATTATATCGAATACAATCATCAAAATAGAATAGAGACTGAAAATGAAATTGATAAATTAATTTTTAAGCTAATGACTAATTCATGTTTTGGTCGGTCGTTGCTTAATAAAATGAAATACTCAAGCAATATAAAGATGTTTAACGATGATGATTATGAAAAAGTACTTAAAATAATATCGAGTGATAGATTTAAAGATTATGAAATAATAGACGAAAATAATGCTTTAATAAATATTGAAAAACAATGTATAAAATTAGACTCGCCATCATATATTGGCGCGTGTATTTTAGACTTATCGAAAATAATATTCTATGATAATTGGTATAAATTGAAAAAAAGATATGGCAATAATATTACATTGATGTATTATGATACAGATTCATATTTATGCCATATTAAAACTGACGATGTTTACAAAGATATGAATGAGATGGATATTTTTGACATGTCATCTTATAAACCTGATTTTAAATACTATAAAAAAGGTGATTATGAGATGGGACTATTAAAAGATGAAAATGCATCAAATAAAGATGAAAATTGTGTATATAATTCTCAAATCGTTGAAGCTTGTTGTTTGAAAAGTAAATTATATGGATACCGAAAAGAAAATGAAAAAGTTAAATACAAAGGTATTAAAAATCAATTAGATTTTCAATCGTTAAAAGATGCTGTATTTGATAATGAAACAATTAAAAGTAAATTTTATACAATAAAAGCTAAAGATCATAAAATATTTTCATACACTGATCATAAAACATTAATGTCTTATACAGACAAACGCTATTTATATAATCCTATAATGTCATATGCTTATGGTCATTACATGATTAATAATAATTATGAAAATATGATATAAAAAATATGCACTTATCTTATGGTAATAAGTGCAGTTAATGCACTTATCTCGTTAGTTAATTACAACATATGCATTTATCTCATCAGATAATTACATATCATGTAATTATTATAATATATATTATAATGAAGTTAGAAGAATATAAAAAACTTGTTCAAATACAATCTCTAACAGACATGTCTTTAAATAATATTCTTGAAGCAAATAAGGCATATCAAAACAATGAAATTGATAAGGAATTTAATAATGCTAAGTTGTTTAAGCCATTAATAGAATCAGATAAAGAATTATTCGATCGTATTGGAAAAAAAACAGATCAAAGTGATGAAATAATAAAAAAAATTACAGATGCATTACTGTTATATAATCAACAACCACAACCACAAGCACAACCACAACCACAACCACAAGCACAAGCACAACCACAAGCACAACCAGAAGCAAAAGCACAAGCACAAGCACAACCAGAAGCAAAAGCACAAGCACGAGATGTAAAAGAAGAAGTACAAGAAAATGAAAACATTAAAAAATCAAATGATTTTGTCAGTGATATAATAAAGGGTAAGAGTGTGTTTTTATATTCATCAAAAAATGGTGATGTATATACAGATATAAAATTACTTGACTTAAGTAATATGAATAAATTTACAAAAAAAGATTTACAAGATTACTTAAACACACCACAATTACTTTCATTAACACGACAATTAAATGCGCTTAAGCAACATAGACCAAAAGAAAAAATAATAGAATCATATATTGAAAATTTAAAGGAATATAAAGAAAAATTAAAGAAAAAAATATTAGAAAAAGATAAATTAAATACTATAGATGAAGAAAACGAAGAAACAAGTAATGATAATACAAAACCTTTAAAAACAGTGGAAAATAAAGAAAGCGAAGAAACAAATAATGATAATAAAGATAAAATATTACAAAATAATACAAAAGCTTTTAAAATAGTGAAAGCTAAAGAAGTAGAAGGACAAGGTATTAAAAAACGAAGAAATGGTTATAAAATCGAGGGTTCAAAATATGGTGATAAATTAAAAATAAACATGGACAAATTGTTTGACAGATATTATGTTGAGGCTTGGTATGATAATAATGTTATTTACGAAAACCAAGGTGATAAGGATACTGTAGAGTTGTTAACAAAAGGCAGAATTAATAAAAAAAAGAAATACAGTAAATTATCAAAACAGATTTTTAATGATATGATGACATTATCAGGAATGATTAAAAAACGGAATGGAAAAAATAAGTTATTAGGGTCAAGTAATATTATTTTAAATGAAAATGATTTAAAAAAAAGGATCGCATTGTTACGAGGTTCTATTATTGCTGGTAATGACAACAAGAAATTACAACAGGAATTATCAAAACTTACTAATCAAGAAAACGTAACACAAAATAAATCGATCGATAATCTATATAATGATTTAAAAGTATTAACACCGATCTTAAAAACAAGTCAAGGTGACGAAAATGTTCATAATCAAGTTTATAATATTATTGATTATCTTAGAACGAATCGTCATATATCACGCGATCAATATCACAAATATATAAAAAAACATTTAATGTAATATAATATAATATAATGGATTTCCCTATATATATCGACACAACAAAAATTAACGAAAACCCTAATTTATACGGTACACATAACGACTTTTATGTTGTAATAGAGGGTGATGGATTAGAGTTCCCAAATACAAATGAAAATTATCTTGCCTTGGTTACTTTTAATTTGAATTATACATGGAATAACATCGATTCTACTAAATATAATAATAATACTGTTAGATATAGCTCGGATAACGGTTCTACATTTAAAACGATTACATTCGCTGATGGTAATTATAGCTACTCTGACATCAGTAATTATATATCTAATTATCTTGAAAGTCAAAGTGACTCAAAAACAGGAATACAATTGTATTACGTTAGTAGTCTTAAGAAAATATTCATTGAATTAGAGACTAATTATCAAATTGATTTTAGATCGAATAAAAGCTTTGGTAAATTGTTAGGTTTTGAGAATTCAAATGCTATTATAACAACAAGTGGTTATAGTAACGATGTGCCCGATATCACTAATTCCTTAGATAATATAAATGTTCATTGTAGTCTTTTGTCCGATACGATTTACAATGGGGTACGATCCGATATCCTTTATACGTTTGGCGTTAGTGAATATAGAATAGGATATACAATTCCAATAAAGGAGCAAAATGTATTAACATTCCATAAAATGAATAATTATTTAGTAAAAAGAATGCGTATTCAAATTAAAGATTCATTAGATAGATACGTTGATATACGTGATCCAATTACTATGTTATTATTTATACGAAAATATTAATTATATCATATAATATAAGATGAATAGAAGTTTTCGAGATGAGAAAATACGAGATACTTATGGTTATGGTATTTCTGACGTGTTTAAAAATATGTTTAATTCTGCCACTAAAAAGATAGCAAGTGAATCTACAAAAAAGATTGCTAAAAGCGCTATTGAAAGTGCTGCGAAATCAAGTGCTGATGTATTAGGGAAAAAGAGTGCTGAAGTTTTAGCAAATAAAATATTTAATAATTCAGATAACAAAAAGACCGACCCACTAATTGATCAAATGCCAATAAATAATGATGTAATACCAAATAAAGGAGTAATTATAGAAAAAGAATTAAAAAAGATATATAAGACAGATGACGATATAGATAATATTAAAAGTGATATTTCAAAGAAATTCAATGAATTATTATAATATATAATATAAGAGATGAATTTTGATTTCCGTAAAGATACTGAAAAATGCGATTTAGTAATTCAGCCACCCATTGATTATTCACATTCACAAGTAAAAAAATATACGTTTCGAATCGGGTCTTCACAAGATTATTTGCCAATCGATTGGTATAAAGCTTATTTACATGTATCATTAGATGTTAAAAAAAAAACAGATGGCTCAGCTCTTTCTGGTAGTTCTATTATAGCGCTTGCTAGTGATAGTTGTTCATTAATTAATAGTTTTAAATTCGAGTCAGATAGCAGACAGATTTATTATGCTACCGATATTAATTATGCGATGACGACTAAAAATCTTATGGAAATGAGTAATGAATATATAAACACTGCGGGAAAACGTATGTTTATGTATCCAAGCCTTAAGAATGGTACAACGATTACCAAATACACAATGGATACTAGCACAAATACAGTAAAATCAGACAATGCAGCATATAATGCTAATTATCATAAAAGAATGATTTTAACAAAATCTACAATCAATATGATAATTCCATTAAATACAATGGAGTTCTTTCAATCCATGAAAAATACCTTAATACCACCCACTAAGGTTGAAGTTGTAGTTGATATTGAACAAGATGATATACTAATTTATCGTAATGGTGGAAGTGATGCTAAAATAGTTATCAAGGATATATTTTTATGTTACGAAAAATTAACTTTATCAGCAGCAAACAGATTATTGTATACTAAATTCTTATCAAGTCAGCAAATTATTAATTTTTACAGAGAATCCATCGTATTTCAAACAAGCTTGAAAAATCGTGAGAAAAACATTATTCTTTATGAGACAATAAATAAACCAAGAGAGCTTTTTGTATGGTTTTCTAACACACAAAATAGAACGGGAAGACAATCATATGATTCATTTCAAATAGATACAAACTCAATGGCAATAGTGAATGCAACAGTAGTTATAAATGACAACATTCATGTACCAATGACACCATATAATTGTTCAACACGAAGTATACAAGCATACAATGAATTGCTCAAATATATGACTGATAAAAACAAACGCGAAAGTACGTTTATTGATTATGAGCTATTTAAGACAAAGTACATGATCTTATATTTTGATCTTAAGAATAACATAACAGATACATTACGTAACAGTTACTGTAAAATAGAATTCAAATATATATTAAATGATGAACCGGTTAATGAATATACAATATACTCTTTATTACTTCATGAAGATCAGTATAAGATCTCTTTGATTAATGGCAAATCTGAGATAATAAAATAAATCAATTAATCTACAATATAATATAATAGATGAAATTAATTAATGTTACATTCACAGAAAATCAAAAAGATAAATTGAGAAGAGCATATAATAAACGTGAAAATACTTCATTGAAATTAATATATAATCCACATGGAGATAGAATATATGTTAATGACAGACAATATAATAAATTAATGAAAGGGAAACCTGTAATTATTAATTTTAATGATTCACATTTCCGCGCGATGAAACAAGATGGTGGAAATTTACTCTCATCATTATTAGGACCAATAACAAAACTTGCAACTAAAGTAGCACCGGCTTTAACTAAAACAGTTTTACCTGGTCTCGCTACAGGACTCACTACAGGATTAGCATCAGCTTTAGGATCGTTGGGAATTGATAGCCTATTCAGTGGTAAAGGTATTGATGGAAAAACATCAGATATTATAAAAGCACTTGCAGTTATTGAAAATGAAGTGAGGAAGTTAAGTAAACCACAAAAAGCTAAATTTGATGAAATTATGATGACTGGAAACGGTCAATCAGGTGGGTTCCTTTCTGCCCTGTTGGCTAGTTTAGGAATACCAATCGTTTTAAAGGCGCTGGGCGCTGGTATTCATAACCGGCCCTATGATGTACAGAGTTATAAAACACATCCTAAGAAAATACCTATACCATCACAAAATCAACAACCTATTGTAAAAGAGCGGGAAGGTACTTCATTAACAACAGATTGGGAATTATGGAATCCGCCACCTTTTAATGATAATCATGAAATGATCGAGTACAAAGGGAATGGTATAAAAAAAAAAAGATCAAAAAAAAAATCGGGAGACGGGATTTTATTCGGCAAAAACAGCCCCTTCAAAAACGTCCCATTACTAAATATCCTGTTTTAAAATTTAAAGACACAAGCACAAGTAATATGTATTTACAGGCATGGATCGATCATATGAAAATAAAGAATTTTCATGGAATATATGCAAAAGATCAATTAACAACCGATATGATAAAACGTAATTATTTTTATATCATAAATTTAGACGACATGTATTCACCGTATAATGGCACGCATTGGACGGCGTTCTATGTTGATGATGATAGAATCGAGTATTTTGATTCATATGGATTAAAACCGCCACAAATAATTAGTAATTATGATTATATATATAACAGTTCACAAATACAGGGATACGATAGTAAAGCATGTGGTTATTATTGTCTGTTCTATATATACCTACGATCTCGTCATGGTTATAATTTTTATGAGATTATAAAACAATTTAGTCTTGTTGATCTTGATTACAATCAATCTCTCATTAAAAACTTCTTTAATAATTATAATTAATATTATATACATATGGGTGTTCATGACGGATCGCATAAAATTGAGAATTCAAACGATGAATATATAAAAAAACGTGAAAATATTAACATGCATAATAGAAAAATTGAGAATTTAAAAACAATTTGTATCACAAACGATACAACTAATTTGAACTTTGCAATTAATATGCAGTGTTTACTGAATTATACATATTCGCAAATCAGCGAAACATTATTTTGGGAATATTATCAACAAGCTACTGCGTTCTATAAAATAGACACAGCGAATTCACATGAAGTAACTTTTGATTCAGTGAGAAGCGTTTCAAAATTATTTGATCAATCTTTGTCTCAATCTGATTCTCAACAAAACATATATAGCGCACAACCTACGATTTGTACGAAAGCCGATCGTCGAAATAATCGATATTATCTAATATTTGACGGGAGTAAAATTCAAAGAATGATATCTGATATAAACTTAAATGTAAGTACAGGTGAAGAAGATATAATAAATATTTTTATAGTTTATAATATTTCGAATTTTTCAGGCACCTATTGGTGTAGAAATGGGTTATTTGGGGCGGACGATAGTGGTTTTGATGCCTTTGTTGCATTCAGTCCACAAGGCGATTTAATTGTGTCAAAAACAACTAATGATCATATAGTCATCGGACAAAATATTACAAACGGACGAACACCTATATCAGATTATCAAAGTAAAGCAAATGCAGGAGAAATCGGTAAATGGATTTGTTTAAGTGTTCATTGGAATATTCCTAGTGAAACATCATTTGTTTACTGTAACGGTAAGAAGCTAGCAGATTTTACAAGCAGAAGCAGCATAGGAAGCCCTAAAATGACCTTCGCGGATTTAAATCCTAATTCCATCGCACCTTTTTACGGAAAAATCGCTTCTTTTTTATTATATAAAAATAAACGTTTATCAAAACGTGATATTCTACTACATCATAAAGTCTTATGTAAATGGTATGGTGTTGATCATGATGAAATAACATTCTAATATAATATATAAAATGAATCGACATACATTAATATATTTTATTCGTCGTTTGATTTTTATAATACCCTTGCCATTAATATGGTTAATAATATTTCAATTATTATAACATATATTATATGGGAAAGTATGATGGTGTAATTAGTGATAACGGAGATTATGAAAATCAAGTAAAATTCAATATGAACGATTTCCACTGGTCTAATGATAACATGATAAATATCAATAAAAATCTTAAGGTTGTATCCCCCTCAATTTCGAGCAAAATTTGGTATTTTTTCTAAAATTGTAACAAATGAGTAGAAACTAGTAAATTTATCAGGCTTTCCGTTAAAGTAAACCCTACGTGGCTCACGCATCACAATCACACTCTACAATCGATTTTTTCACAGGTAACATGCCAAATCGAGAAAAATGTCCCTTAGCAACACGCTAGCAACGTGATTCAGTAATTTGCAATCCCTACTTATTACTACTCAATCGTACATAACCATCCCCTCCGTCTCCCCACAATGCTTCTATCTATTTCCTTGAGTTGTCATTATGATCTAATCTCGTTTTCAATCCTCAAAACAAAGGGATTAGTGGTCTATGAAGTAGTATCAGGGTTCGCTAGCAGAGAAGTCATACGCATAGAACGAAAATAAAATGGGAAGATTCACTGTGACAAAGAGAAAATTTCAGGGAAACCAGCATTTAGAATTATCAGGCAATGATAGTTCTTCTGATATGTCTAAGAAAAGCAAGAGAGGGCGACCCTTGAAGGCAACGTTGGAGAGAAAAGCATTGGCTAGGCCATTGCTTCATTCAACACCAAAAGGGAAAGAAACAAGGGAAGATCTAGGGTCTGTCCCCGCTAGAAGGTCGAGCAGAAGCAGAAATACATATTCGCTTTCTGGAAATTTAAATCTAAGCAATGAAATATCTGAAAATAGTGCTACTGGGTATAGATTCATTGATGTCAGTATATTATCCAATGTTTTTGAGCAGCTCTTATGCCCTGGTTGCTCAAGTGCCTCTCTTACTTTAACAGATAACTTTGAAAAGAAAAATGGATGTGCTAGTTTTTTATTTATTCAATGTATCTCATGTCATTGGAATCTCAAATTCTGTACTTCATTAAATATACAAGGTTCATATGAAATTAACAAGCGATTTGTTTATGCCATGAGAAGCGTAGGTCAAGGTTTTTCAGGTGCAAAAAAATTCTGTTCTGTAATGAATATACCACATCTTCCAAGCAAAAATAATTATGCCAAAATAAGTAAACAACTGAGGTCTGCAGCATATAATGTTGCAAAGCAAAGCATGAAGGATGCAGGTAGTGAAATGAGATCTTTACTTGGGTATAACTCTACAGAATGTGGTGTTTCTGTGGATGGCACATGGCAGAAGAGAGGGTTTATCTCACTAAATGGTTGTGTGACAGCAATTTCTATTGAAACTGGAAAGATTTTAGATGTAGAGCCAATGTGCAGGAAATGTAAAGGTTGTGTTGTGAACTAATTGAGGCAGATCGTGAAGCCAAATAATGTAGTGTCTTTATATAAAAACAGTAACATATCTATATACATAATTTGTACAGCAAAAACATAATACCTATCATCTTAACTACACGTGAACACTCTTCTAATTTCCTATACACCTTCTTTTACGGATGCCTGTCCCTAATTCGGCGCCTTAACTAATTATGTTGATTGGCAAGTGTTCTTGATTGACTACATTAGGATTAGATATCGACTACACTCTAAATTAACTAAATTAACATCTCAACACACTCCCGCGGGTTGGTTCATCTCGGTGAACAAACAAACAACAAAACAACTAGATTACATAAAATATGAATATATCACTAATTATTGCAAAATATCTCAATTACATATTGTCCATGCATACACCTGAATATACATTCATCTTTCCTTCTCTTCTAGTGATTTCTCCGATTGCAGCCGCATTTCTGCGCGGTCGGGGCGTGCTGAATTCCCTATTGGGAGCTGCTGCGTTTCTTGCGGTGGCGCTGGCTGTGCTGTCTGCGCTTGCGTATGTTTGGTCTTGCGAATGCTCTGGCGCAACTACCTGACTACGCTGATTAACTTCACTACAAATTTCGAGCGGCACTAAATGCTTTAAAGATCGTTGTAACACTTTCTTACCCTTGTCTGAACTTACTTCTACCCTGGCAGCTCTTGTTGATCCATCACTCCCGTTCAATAATCCAATAACTTTTCCAATGTTCCAGAATGCTCTTTTAACCTGCTCATTTCGGATAATTACAATGTCATTAACATTAATGTTTGGATTTTGTGAAGGGTTGCTTTTACCTTTCGGTCTATACGCTTCTAACAAACCTAACAAATACTCGTTTTTCCAAACCGATGTAAAATTGTTCAGCAATCGACGATTGTACTTGGCACGTTTAGATAAACTTTCGTAAGTGTTACAAATCTCGAAATAAGCATCATTGGGTAACCGATTTAAATTTCTTCCATTTACTAAATGCGATGGGGTTAGAGGATACGATACCCCTTCATTATCATCATAAACATACGTCAGTGGACGTGCATTAACAACACCTTCGATTTCTACAAGAACGGTGTGTAATTCACTATAATTCAACATCGCACGACCAATCGTTTTTATCAAACAACGTTTAACACTACGTATTAACCTTTCCCAAAATCCCCCTTGAAATGGTGCCAACTCTACAATAAACTTCCACTGGACACCTTTTATCGCAAAATACTCTTTTAAACGAGGAGTACGAAGTAAACTCTTAACCTCCTTTGAGGCTGCTTTAAACGTTTTTGCGTTATCGCTAATTATGGTTGCTGGTAAACCTCTACGTGCGCAAAATCGGCGAAATGCTCGAATAAAAGATTCAACTGTTAGGTCTTCAACTAATTCGAGATGCACGGCTCTTGTCGAAGCACATGTAAACAAACACACATAACATTTAATTTCGCCCTTGTTCTGAACGTGTGATTCACCTTTAACGATAAGAGGTCCCGCAAAATCTATGCCGACATGTGTGAAAGGCGGGTCTTGATCAACTCTAAAGTGAGGTAAATTGGGACAAAATACGGTTTTATATGGCAAGCCTTCTATTTTCTTACATACAATACACTTACGCGCTATACTTTTCACCTTTTCCCTTCCCCGCAAAACCCAATATTTCTGTCTGAGCAGATTTAACGTTTCCCGTATACCGTTATGAAAGACTTTTTCGTGGCAATCTTTAATTAGCAGCTCACAATATCTACTTTTAGATGGTAGAAATATTGGTCTCTTACCGGCATCTGGCATTATTGCTTTCTTGATACGTGATCTACAACGTATTACACCTATTTCGTCTATATATAAGTTGAACTGGTTAACATATGAAGGTGTCTTAACCTTATTCCTTACCGATGGACTTAACAACATATACTTAATTTCTGCTTCGAAGTTCTCCATTTGTATGAACTTGACTATTGCATTTTCAGCCGAATTTATTTCTGATACACTTAAGACCTCATCGTTATTTACCGTCTCCTGCTTTATTGCTGATTTCGCATTATTAATAAATCTGTATACCCATGCAATAGTTCTTAGGAGTTTGCCCTTATCACTAAATCGTTCTAATTCTATAACTTTACTCCAATTACTCTTCGATTCGGTCGCCTTTGCAAATATTGCATGTGTTATGTTTGGCTCTACTTTAATTTTCTCCTTCATGGCTACGTTGGTTTCTAGCTCGTTATTGCAAGGAGTTTTTGGCCAATCTACCGGGTCTTCTTTAAGAAATTCGGGACCCTCCCACCACAAGGGATTGTCATGAAAATGACAATAAATACCACGTGAAGGAAGATCTGCGGGGTTCTGCGTTCCAGGACAGTGCAACCATTGTTCTCTTTCGGACGTGGAAAGAATTTGAGAAACCCTGTGTCGAACGTATTGATTCCAATGTTTGATATTTCGGATCCAACATAAAACTGCACTTGAATCTACCCAATAATATGTATCAATTACGTTACCCTTAAGTTCTTCATTAAGGATCTTACGAATGGTGTTTACTAAATCTGATAACAAACATGCACCTAATAATTCCAGCCTTGGTATGCTTTGTTTACGTATCGGAGCAACCTTGGATTTTGAAGACACAAACCTTACGTTAATTTCCCCAGATTCATACTGAATTTTGGCATAAACAACTGCTGCATAGGCTCGTTCACTGGCATCAGAAAAACCGTGCAATTCAATCTTTTGAATTGTCTTATTACAACCTGATATGATGCCTCTAGAAATACTCGCTTCGTTACACAAGTGAAGATCGTTAATCAATGCATCGTATGTTTTTCGATACTTACCTTCAAGCTCTTCATCCCAACCTATTTTATCAACACATAATTGTTGAAACAATATCTTAAGATTAATGGTAAACACAGTTAAGCAACCAAGGGGATCAAAAATCTTTGCTGCTAACTTAAGTAATGAACGCTTTGTTGCTGGGATGGTTTTTGCAAATTCTCCTATACCTGTTACATCAAATGTCAACTGGTCTGAATAGCTGTCCCAACTGACCCCTAGCACCTTAGAACTTCCCTTAGATTGAGGTGTGCCTATGGCATATTGCGTATAGGTCTGATCATCTTCATCGACTTTCCCCTTAGATATCACATTTTTTATTTCATTTTTGCCTTCCATAATGTTTATTTCTTTGAGCAGTGTCTTGTCGTTGCTATTCCATTTGCGCAAATTAAAGCCTCCCTGCTTCATAAGGTCTTTACAACTCTTATAAATTTCTAGAGCCTTACTGGGGTTATCTGTACCACATGAAAGATCGTCCGCATATAAACGGCTAAGTATTTCTACAACTTCGGGATGTGTCTCTGAATACTTTTCTACATGGTGTCTGATGGTTTCCGCTAATAGTGTGGGACTACAAGTTAGGCCAAATAGCAAACGTTTGTACCGATATTGCATGACGTTAGGATTATCACTACGCGCGTCATCAAACCATAAAAAACGTAAATTATCTCTATCAGACTCGTGAATACCTACTTGTAAAAAAGCTTTCTCGATATCCGCAGTTAAAACTACGGGATGCGCTCGGAAACGAAGTAAAATTTCGAACAATAATGGCATGTGATTATCTCCTATGTCTAACCTATCATTCAAAGACAACGATGACTTATTCGATTTCGCTGATCCGTCGAATACAATACGCAATTTCGTAGTTTCTCTATCGCTACGAATCACCCCAAAATGACATAAAAAATGAGCCCCTTCACGTTCCTCTTCCTCGGGAGGTACCCTTTCAATAACACCCGAGTCTAACTGTTCCTTAAAGACATCATCATACTGCTTTAAAAGATCCGGTTTGAGCTTAAGTTTACTATACAACGATGTTAATCTGCTACGACACATGTCTAAATCAGAATCTAAAGGTGCACAAATATTTTCCTTCCAAGGAAGGCTTACCTCGTATCTGCCTTCTTTCTCTTGGATGACGAGTGGCTTTTTCCTTGCATGCTCATCACTCTCGATTGGTGATAGGCCTGAGGCTTCGTGTTTCCACAACTGATTTAATGAATCCACGATCTCCTGTACTTCGTTGGTAGCATTTTCTTTCTGAGGCAGAACATCTACTACAAAACTTGTAACCACATTAGAACAGGCATTCTCTGCTTCACAAGATGAAATAGGCCCTGATAATAACCAGCCAAATTTACTAGATGTCGCTACAGGCCCTAAACTACCTTTAATAACTTCTCCACTAACTACATCATAATAATGATCTGCTCCTATAAGGATACCTATTTCCTTATCACTGCTGCTAAAGGTATCTGCGAGCTCTAGGCCTTGCAAGTGTATATAACTACTCATATCAACGCGGGCCGCAATCGGAGAGCAGAGGGTGGGGAAACTAAGTGCGTTAATTGTACATACATGATCCGCTGCTCTTAAATTAACTTGGACTCTATCACAACACTGCTTAGTGTATTTATTAGAGCCGAAGGTATTTAAATTAATAGACTCACTGCCCTTTGTTTTCAAACGGAGTCGATTCTTGAGCTTTTCGGTGATGTAACTTTTCTGACTGCCGCTGTCAAACAATACAGTTGTTTCGATTCCCCTCTCCTCTTGGCCTTCTCCATAAACGAATACCCTTGCCGTTTGTAACAGTACATTTGTTTTCTCTCTTGATGTAGCTGTTGTAACCGTTCTTCCATCCGTTGACTGATCGCTTTCCTCTCGATGTTTTGCACTGATTTTTGTGACTGAGATATTGGCCTTGGTTTCATTTGCATTACTGCTACTGCTCTTTCTGGCACTTGTGCACAATGCGGTGTTGTGTTTGCCATTGCAAAAATAACATTTACGTGTTTGACGGCATTCTTTAGCGTTGTGGCCGGTACGGAAACAATTGTAACATCGTTTGGCTGCAGTTATTATTGCCTTTCTTTCACATGGGTCTGTAATTTCTCGGCATTCGTTAGAGTAGTGATGTTTCTTGCAAAAATAACATCCAATTTCTTTCTTGGGATTTTCTGACCTTGAGACAAAAGTTTTCGTTGTTCCGATTGGCGCAGTTCTCAATGGTCTCCCGTTTCCTTTAGTTTCGATTGCTGAAATTCCTTTGCCGATTTCTCGGGCCTCTATCTCCTGGCGAATTATAGTCATAATTTCGTCGATTGACCATATATCCTGGGAGGTTTTACGGGCTACTTGCAGCGCAATTTCACTTGGCATTCGGGACATTATGACGGGGATCAACAGGCTTCCATACTTCTCCGAAGAAATCCCCAAACTTTCTAAGCCTCTCACATTTACCATAATCTTGTCATAAATGGCTCTCAAATCGCTTATGTTATCATTCTGGTAAGTTTGTAGCTTCAATAGGGCTTGCATGTGTGCACTTATAATATGCTGTGGCTTTCCATAACGGGCCTTTAAAATATCTAGCGCTTTCTTGTAATTCTCCTCAACAATTTGAAAACCTTCCAAAGCCTTATATGCTGGGCCTTCAAGGGAATTAATCAGGTAGTTTAACTTATGGACGTCTGATAATGATTCATTTGCTTCGATACTGCATTTAAAGCTTTGTATAAAATGTTGATATTTGGTAACATCGCCATTAAACTTCGGCAAGTTGATTTTCGGTAGCCTCACCCCACTAAAACCTCTACTGCTCGTTGTTTCGGTGATTCCGCTTGTTTCCAAACGTTCAAAAGGTGGTGTACTGTGCTGAGTATTCGGTTCTGCTTCTACTCGTTTCGGTGTTGATGTTTTCGGTGTTTCGACCTGATTCGAAGGTACCCTGTTCTCGGATCCGTTGCATTTGAATTGCTCTATTCTGTCAATCCATTCGCTGATAAGTGTAGTTAATTCCGTTGATTCCTCAATCTCTTTGTCAATTTCGTTTTCGTTGCATCGCTCTAAAATTTTATCGTTGAGAGTATTGAGTAGTGTCTGCTTTTCATTGAGTGTACTTCTGATTGAATTTAGTCTCGATACTAAATTTGCCTCTCGGTTATCGTTATTCTCCTTTATTAAGACACATGCTTCTCGTCCAAGCTTTGTTACGACCGCTCGATGGCCACCTCTTATTTTTCGTAGGCGTTCTATTCCTTGTGTTGTCTCTTGATTTTCTTCTGTAGCCATCCTTACACAGATTTTATTTGACCTCACAGCCCCACGTTGGGCGCCATATGTTGTGAACTAATTGAGGCAGATCGTGAAGCCAAATAATGTAGTGTCTTTATATAAAAACAGTAACATATCTATATACATAATTTGTACAGCAAAAACATAATACCTATCATCTTAACTACACGTGAACACTCTTCTAATTTCCTATACACCTTCTTTTACGGATGCCTGTCCCTAATTCGGCGCCTTAACTAATTATGTTGATTGGCAAGTGTTCTTGATTGACTACATTAGGATTAGATATCGACTACACTCTAAATTAACTAAATTAACATCTCAACAGGTTGTGAGGTACACAGCAAGTGGAATAAACACTCTCCTGCCTATCATGTATGGAAGCTCAATCATGTAAACTGCAAAGCTAACTTTGATGGTTCAGCACCAGCAATGGAGCCAGAAGGTGCAAACAGGATTTTTCAAAGGTCCAAAGAGACACATGGATTGCACTATACAAAATTCTATGGAGATGGAGACAGCAAGAGCTTCCTTAGTGTCAAAAATATCTACAAAGATGATGGGCTGTCAGTTGAAAAATATGAATGTATTGGTCATGTACAGAAAAGGATGGGAGCAGCCTTGCGAAAATTGAAGAAGGAAAAGAAAGAGTTAGGTGGGAAAGGAAAGTTGACATCAAAGACAATTGATAAATTTCAAAATTATTATGGCATGGCAATTAGAAGCAATGTTGGCAATTTGAAGTCAATGAAGATGGCCATATTAGCAACATTATTTCACTGCTCATCATCAGAAAAAAATGAGTATCATAGCTATTGTCCTGAAGGAGCAGATTCTTGGTGTGGTTTTCAGGCTGATAAGGCAAGCCAAACCAACAAATATAAAGGAGGTCCAGGATTGCCACTGAATGTTATTGCTGAACTTAAGCCTGTATTTGCAAGACTAAGTGATGACCAATTGTTGAAAAAATGCCTTCATGGGAGGACACAAAACCTGAATGAATCTTTTAACAGGATGATATGGGACAGAGTTCCAAAAACAACATATATAGGAAAAGATTTGTTAGATATAGGGATATATGATGCTGTCATCCATTTTAATAATGGTGCTATAGCATATCAGAAAGTTTTGCAAGCAATGGGCATAGAACCAGGAAGGTTCACTGCAAAGCATTGTCAGGAACTAGATGACTCACGCATGAAATCCTTTCAATGGAAAGAAAAAGAATCATCAAAGACTGCTAGAAGAAAATTAAGAGCTAAGAGAAAGTCTAGAGATGATAAAAATAAGGAAAAGGAGGGAGAAACTTACATGCCTGGGGACTTTTAGTAACCATACTGCCTTTCTAAACTTAAAAGCCCTTTTTCTCAATATTCAGAATTTGACATCCAGCCCATCTTTGGGGATTTTTGGCTCCATGACTGCTTAAGATTTCCCCTTCAAATTTGGCCAGATATATGTTAGAATACTCTATTATATTCCAAACCTCAAACTGTGTGATTGCTGTTTACTACAAAAATTTGAGAGTTAATTGTTTACCTCACTGGTGCGCAAAGAATTCTGTAAAATTGTAAACCTCAGATTATTCAAAATCAAGCTGCCTTTTTTCAAAAGTCTGAGGTTTACAATTTTCACATATCATCCAACAAAGTGTTCAGCAAATATCAACTTCCAAACCTATCTCATTATGTAATAAAAAATCCCCATTCATGTGTACCATTTCAAGCTTTGGATGGTTGCCATGGTAACAAAAGGCTACCATTTTGAAAAATTTTCATGAAATTTCTTCTATCTATCGATCTTTTATACAGAAATAGCATTTTAATCTCCATTTCACTACTTATATGAATTTTCCTCTCTCAAGGGGGATACACCCTTAAGTTTATTCTTCATAAATCACAATACAGTGATAAATTCACGATTAAAAACGACATGTTAGATATCGATAAAGATAAAATTGAAATAAATACAAAATCTATAATTCCAATAGATTCGACTGGTTCACCTACAAGTATTATAAGTGTTGACAATAATGACAAATTGAAGTTGAATTTATCAAGTGATTTCATGACCCTGAACAATGCTCTTTATTGTAATTTGGGCCCAGGCTTAATGAGAGATGATCAAAATAGAATTTCAATCGCGTTAGCAAAATGTAATCTCAAGTTCATTAATAATCAGTTATGCCTCGATATGAATGCGATGATAAATGATTTCAATTGTATAAAATTAGATGAAAAAAATCGATTACGATTAGATTATAACGCAGATGATTTCATAAAGGATTCAACAGGTAAGCTTTATTTAAAATTAAACGATAAGCATCTCAAACGAACGCAAAACGGCGTCGAGATTAATATCGATAACGATACAATAAAATATGATACAAATCAATCTAAATTAATTTCAAGCATCGATAAATATGTAGTACCTCAATATTCTCAGAGTGGTGATATATATATTGATCAAACGAACAATAAGATGAAATTGAATATAAATAATTATGTGGATGATAATGTAGGATCGAAAGTCGTGATGAATACAAATAATAAAATTGATCTCGATATAGTAAATCAACAGTCAGGTGAAATATACTTTGAAAAACCAAATGAATTGGCTATACGGCCTTCGCCATATTTTTCGCGAGACACCTCAGGTCATCTCCTCCCTGTCGTAAACAATGACCATGGGCTCAATCTCAATAATCATAAATTGAATTTAGACGTATCTACACCAATTACTTTTGTAAATAAAAAATTAACATTGGATTATAATGATTATTTTACATTATTAAATAATAAATTATCTATTGACATTAACAAGTTAACCACAGACATGATTATACCCAAGCAAAACGAGGGTATAAAATTAAATCATGATCGTACGATTTCAATAGATACAAATGTGCTCACAAGTTTAATTAATGTATCAGCTTTATCAGGCCTGAAGATCGTCGGTAATACAATTATTGTCGACGAGATTCTCATGGCATCAAATTTAATAAAATTAAACAGTAACAGTACTTTAAAAAGAACAAACGGCTTCTATGAAATAGAGTGCGATCGTGTTTCCATACACTCTGATTTCACGTCAGGCGCTTTACATGTTAAAGACAGTTACATACCATCTGTTGTGACCACAGATTATATCAAAAATAAAATAATTAATGAAAAGTATTATAAGAATATGTTAATATATCAAGGGCCAGCTATTTTAAAAAAAGCGAGTTTATGTTGGTGGAACCTCGATTGCGTCGCAGATACTGAAAAAATAATTGGTATATCAGATGTTAAAATCAAGAAATTTCACAATCAACAGCATAAATTTAATGATTTTTATTATTTTAAAACTATTGATGACCCCTCGTATTATTATAAGCATTATAGTACAGAGATTTTTAATACAGTTATAAACGATAATTATTTATATTTTAATAATACAACACAAAAAATAAAATTTACTGATACATTTCTTAAAAATAATAATTTATTTTCAATAGCATACAATTTCATAATAGAACCACTGAAGAAGAATATTGATATAAATTCTACGATATTTCAATCAGGAACTGATGATTATATTAAAATTCTTTATGACAACCAAGGTATTGTATTTCGATTCGGTGATATGTATAATATAAAATACGATTATTTGTTAGAAGTTATTATACCGACACCATCGACATTATTAAATCGGAAAAATGTTATAACAATATATTTTAATGGAATTAATGACATTCATGTAAACAACAGAAAATCAATTGTTTATGTGAATAGTGATAAAATTCAAGACACTTTATTATCTATTAGCCCGTCGTTTATCGACTCAACAACCCAACAATATCATAATTTTCAATTGTGTAATAATAGCGATAATAGTCAATCATTTAATGGCAAAATGTACGATTTTAGTATGTTACAAAATATAAGCAGTGAAGAAGCATTAAATTTACATGAGTATTATAAGTACATCCATAATATATAATAAAATTATAATATATATTATAATGGATTCACCAAGAAATGTTATTAAATTTATGAACGAGAATTTCTATCTCTTTGAAAAACAGTATGAAGATGTTGATAAAAATGTCTTAAAAGCAGTTATTGTTTATAAGTATTTATTAGCTGTTTATTTAGGCATTAAAAATATAACTATTGAACAGATCTTGATAGAACATGAATACGACCTTGGCCTCATTGGTCCTGGTCATTCGTGTCTGACATCTATCTGTGAAAAAGTATGCCCTAATCGTATGTGTCATTTGCATTCTATTCTACATGATTGTTACGGGCGCATTTACTTAAAATATAACAAGGGGCGAGGTTATGTTTATATGTTTAACGCGCCCAATTGGATGAAAAAATGCCCGTTGTTTGGTCATATTACAGGATTAATATATTCGATTTATTATAACATTAGATATTATCATGAATATTAAACTTAATTATTTCTTTAATCTTATTCCATAGGATTAAATACTCATTTGTTTTTCTAATGTTATTTCGTATTTTAATATTACGACATTTTATATGTTTTAAGAATTCAATGTATATTTGTCTGATTACAAATTTTAAATTTATCTTTTTAATCATATTATTATCTTTCTGCCATTGAATGATATTATTACAATATTCCAATATAATATACTTTTGATATTCCCCCATAAGTATATTATATTTTTTATTTATTTCATTTAAGGTATTTAATATATAATATTTTCTATGATAAACTGACTGCTTCTTATTATAGCAATCATATGCTTGTAAATCAGCGTTGAAATAATTTATTAACATACTACAATTCCGACAATATTTACCATTTTCATGAACATAATAATCACAACAACCGCAATTATCACACTCATCGCGTGTTTTTGTGACTTGATATTTTAATAACTTTAAATATTTACCACAGTATAAACAGTAACTTTGCTCCATTTTAAGAAATTGAATATGAATGTCACGATTACACATATGTATATATTATATTATATTTCTTTCTTCAATATTTTCTTCTTAAGAAATGATCGGCAACGTCCGTGTGATAATCCATACATATCATTATCATAATAACTATCAAATAATGCCTTAAATTTATATACATAACTTAAACATTTTATTGAATCATTTTTTAATATATATTCAAAATCATCTTTACTTATACTCAATGAATATTTCTTTATAAAATGTTTAAGAAATGATAATTTATCATATTTTATTATTTCTTTCATAATATCCATGCTCACAAATGGGCAACCTTGATCAATAAGATATTTGATTACACTTATTTTTTTATTATGAATAGCAAAACGACATGTGTCCTCATCTAATAATAGTATATTATTTTTATGTAAATATTTTACAGCGTCAAGATCGCAATATTCAGCGGCATTTACGCCTGAATGTAAAGCATAAGGACACATATTTTGTACTAAATATTTGATACACTCAAATAGATTATTTTCAACGGCAAACGCAAATGTGTTTTGTGTTATTGGACTATTGTTATCATGGGCGTATTCTAAACATTCTAAATTACCATCTTTATTAAAACAACATAAGGTAGCACTTATATCATCGAACGGTAATCCCATAATTTCATGGACATATTTTAAGATCCTGATATCATTACTTTTACACGCCTCATTAATCAATTCATCATCATACGGGCATCCATTTTCATAAGCATATTCGAGACAACCGAAGTTATTATTTTCTATTGCCTTATATAAAGTCCTTTCATCCCATGGACAACCATTTTCATGAGCATATTTTAAACAAAATAAATGACCATTCTTGGCCGCAGTTTCGCATACTTGTCTGCTCCATGGACATTTGTTATCATGTAAATATCTCATAATACCTAATGCATCAGCTTTAACAGCATTTATCATTGTTTGTTCATTAATTGTATCACCGTTATCATGTGCGAATTTTAAACATTGTAAATTATTATACCTCGCTGATATATTACATACGTCTTTCAATGAACAACATCCGCCTTCATCTGTATAAACTTTTTTAAGACATTCAAAGTGCCCCATTTGTGCCGCACTTTTAACACGACTTAAAGAATAATCTTCATTCGTTTCTTGATATTTTGACATATTTTCATAACATTTTTCAATATCACCAAATTGTTCAATTGAGATTTTACAAAAATAACAATTACTACTCATTATAATTATATATGGCGATATTTCTTTAAGTATTTTAAACGCATTTATTTTTTATATATTGTAAGCAATCTTTTATTTCAATATTTTTTGGTTTAATATGTCTTAATATTTTATTTTTATCATAATAATAATCATTTTCAATTGCATATTTCATAATTCCATAATCACCATTCTCTACAGCAATATAAACAATCTTTTTACTCATCGGGCAACCATTTTCATGAGCATATTTAAAACAATCATAATGTCTATTTTTAACAGCTATTTCTCCTACTCTCATATTCCAATGACATCCGATATTACGAAGATATTTTAAACATTCTAATTCGCCATATTCACGAGCGAGCAAACAAACTGTTATTTGATTTTTGTATAATTTACAACCATTTTCATAAGCATATTTCAAACATTCCAAACTTCCTTTTTTTATTGCACGATAAATTGTAGTACTTTTCCATTTACAACCATTTTCGTGAGCATATTTTAAACATTCTAACTCGTCATTACTTGCAGCCAATTCACAAGTCAAACTATCCCAATGAAATTCGTTTTTATGAGCATATTTTAAACATTCTAAATGACCAAAAGCAGCTGCATTTAAGCAAGTGAAAAGATCTTTTGGACAACCATTTTCATAAGCATATTTTAAACAATCTAAATGCCCATTATTTGCAGCACCTCGACAAACATTGTCATTCCATGGACAGTTATTTTCATGAGCGTATTTTAAACATTCTAATTGTCCATTTAAAGCAGCTATAGCGCAAGTTTCATAACCCCAAGGACATCCGTTTTCATGAGCATATTTAAGACAATCTAAATGACCATTTTGTACAGCAGCATTAATTGTCTCACTATTCCATGAACAGCCATTTTCATGAGCATATTTTAAACATTCTAATTGACCATATTCAGCTGCTGTAGTACAAATATCCGCCCAATCATATTTTTTATTATTTAATAAATATTTTAAACAATTTAAACGGCCATATTTAACAGCCAAATTTAAATAATGATTCTCATTGATCATAAATATTTCATTATCTTCATTCCCATTTTTTACAAGAGCATATTTTAAACATTCTAAATGTCCATTTCTTATAGCTTCTTCTTCATTGATTGTTATACAACATGTTTCATATCCATGTTTTATAGGAATAGAATTATAATCATCAATTTTTCTCATACTTAAACACTGTAATGAAAACATCTCTTATAATTTTTATATATATAATATTTTTTTAAGTTATTTTTAATCTCACCACCCCATGTTATCAATCAATAATAACAAATGAATAAAAACCGTACGAAAATGGTGCAAATACATAAAACTATTCTTCGTGACTAAGCTAAAATACCAATAAAATAGGTTAATTTAGATTCAAATAAAATTAATTACCAATAATTAATGGGCTATTTTATGATTCCATTTATATAATCATTAGAGGTTAGTAGCGCCAATGCCTGCTAACGCTAGGTGTGCTTAGCTTCGCTAACCACGCCCTAGCTACCAGGCGGCTTTAGCTATCGCTAAAGCCCATGCGGCGCTTTTTGTGTTACCATAGGAAAAACTTTTTAAATTTTATTCTAATATCATTTCCATTGTATTTAATCCATTAATCTACATTTATCACCATTACATTTATATCAATATTTATTTATAGTTTATTTATACTAGTCCTTTTTAATCCATTAATCATAATCACATAATTCTATTATAAATTACAAGCCTTTAATACCAACCAATAGATTGGTATATTTTATTGAAACCAATGACGATCACAATCATAGTCGTAGCTTAAGTCTTAGTTTAACTTTGTCAAAAACCTAACGGTTTTTAACTTCGTTAAACTAAGACTTAAGCCACTCCCCAGTGTCTATAATTCATAAATATAAAAAATCTTCTTAGAATTATTTTTATAAACCATAAAATATGTTCCATTAATAACGAAGTGGTTTTTATACTACCATAGGACGATTTTTTTAAATTATATTATAATATTATTTCCATTGTATTTAATCCATTTATTCTAAATTAATACCATTACATTTATAACAATATTTATTTCCATTTTATTTATACTAGTCCTTTTTAATCCATATTATAAAATCTATTTTATATCTCTATTTCACATATCTATTTTATATCTCTATTTCATGTATCTATTTTATATCACTATTTCATGTATCTATTTTATATCATTATTTCACGTATCTATTTTATATCATTATTTCATATATCTATTTTATATCATTATTTCATGTATCTATTTTATATCACTATTTTATTTTCACCATCCCCTAATTCATATTCAATTCTCACCAATCATTTCATAATCCAATTTAATTAACTATTTTATTTTACAAGTCTAATAAACCATTCTTATAACTAATTTTATAATTCTGTTATTTTACATTTATTAAATTATACCATTATAATTTATTATAAATTATTCCATTTTTAATTTACACCTTGCACCACCCCCACTTTACATTTATTAAATTATACCATTATAATTTATTATAAATTATTCCATTTTTAATTTACATCCCTCAAAACCCCACTTATACCCCATTTTTGTTCCAGCTTTGTCACATTATATTATATATCATGTCAGGCCTATTTAGATACAGAATGTTTTGGATTCAAAAATGATTTGCTATTCTGAATGTAGAGCAGAGAACAGATAAGCAGAACCACCACTTCAGGTACTGAACCTAGGGGGGTCATTTGAATATTTTGTATACGGGGGGGGGTCCATCCGATAATTCTGGGTAAGAAATTGCTTTGTTATCCGATATGTATGGGTAGCTGATTTAAAATTATGTCCTTTTCATACTTATGGGTAGCTGATATACAAAATGTGCACTTTTAAAACTTTTAGGTTCAACCACCAAATACAGATCAAAGATTGTTAGGATTTCTTTCAACATCAGTAAAAATGAGGTTTTTACGATCCATCGAACATCGGTAATTTTGATATCTTTGGGTCTCATCAAAAATATTTAGTTGATACTTTTGGGCCTGTGAAATTTTATTTGGTACTTTTAGGTGAATCTGGGAAACTGCGGATGGACCCCCCCCGTATACAACATGTTCAAGTGACCCCTGGGGTACTGAACATCGTCCAGATCTTGTGGTGCATTGTTAGGACAGGGCTGATAAACTTCGTAGCATATAAATTTGATTGATCATCAAATATTTCGCTCTATAATTTCATTGCATAAAGCCTACTTCCAAACTGACCACGCCCACCACACCCACACTCGTGATGTTCAGCCCCTGTCAGGTTTTAGTCTGAATCTGCCACTGTCTTTGATTGGTAGAGAGCTTTGATCACATCTAAATTCTCCTTACCGTAATGACCATTGAGAATTCAAGGATAATAAAAGCTACTTCGCAGTAGCTTTTCTGCTCCTGTCTTGTACTTAATGATAAGCTGTTACGTTAATTGCTTTGAGAAGCCCAATATCTATCGGAACGCCTAATATAAGTCGTTCCGATAAATATTGGACAAGGTCAGCATTATTAATGAATATAGGCATGCAGCGTACCCAAGTAAATTTCGGTTGGCCCGTTTGTAGAAGAATATTGGTCCATTGGTTGATATTAATATCAGTGTTTGGAAATTCCTCCAATTCTACATATGAACTTAAGAGACAAGATGAAAGTCAGAAAGAAGAGGAAAAAGCTAGAAGTAGTTTAAAGCCAGTTGCATTTAATTTATCATGCCTTAATTATCTATCGTGGAGAAAAAGAAAACCTACTAAACTTGTATATGACCTTGTCCTGCCTGTTTTGTCTTTTGCAGGTTATCCTTAATCATTCAGCCCAGAATGGGGAAATGTCTAAGTAAATGCTGTAGAAGAAATAAAGATTATAAAGAAAATACGTGTGATAAACGAGAAATAGGTAAAGTTTAGTTTTAATAATTAGAAAAGTCTCAGTTAAATTTTACTTACTCGGGTAGGTTTTGCATTGATGACTTTATGGATTAATCAGGGTTCTCACGACTCTTTTCATAAAAACTTCCCTGACTTTTCCAGCTTTTCCAGACTAAGTTTTCATTATACGTCCATGGCGTCATAAGTACATAGTCAAAACAGCAAAGTATCAGTAAAAAGACGGCTTTAACATATAAATTTATACAAATATATTTTTGAGCAAGATGCCCAAGCACAAACCCAAAAATACGATGTTTGCGTAATGAGGCGAGGCACACCATTTTCTCCGACAAGCAGGCATTTTTGCCCGCAATGCGCGTGGGTGTTTGTAGGAATGTTAATGTAATCTCTGCCTTTATCACACCCAAAGCTGGGTCCATGGCCCAGTGGCTATGACGGAGTGTCTGCAATACATGTTTTTATGATGTGAAAGTGATTTGTAAGAAAGTAGTACTCAATTTGTCAAGCTTCTCAAAGAGTTAAGAAAATTCAATACCAAATTTCTGAGACCTGAGAAGGTATTTAAGTTCATATACATTTAAAATTCCAATTGGTACGCAAGACCACCGTGTAGTGAGCCTCAATGCTCTTTTAAGCCCAAATTTTCAATTGTCTATAAATGTTATTCCTATAAGGAAAAGAGGGTATGTTTCTGAAAATTCTAAGTGCAGTTCTTGATGGAGGCTAGATGACCTTGTGTTTTCCTATGTCAGGGACAGCTGTTAGAGTACTAGTTCTGTACTTTATTTTGATTTCGTAATGTGTGCTTCATGTGTTCATATTAGTTCCCTTTTGTAATATGTCCACATTTAGTGTTTACGTCATGCCTCGTCATTGTCCCATTGTCCCATCCCATGTGAGTAGCTATTGCGTTTTGTCTATTCTTGGTGTATTGTCTCATTGCTTGCTGTCATCACTTTGTCTTGTGTAATATGTTGAATAGCAAGGGGGAAAAATGTTTTGAGCCAATCAGCTCATTTGTTTACAGCCTCATTTACCAATCAAAACGCGTACAAGACAATAGAAATTTGAGAGAAGATGATATTTGATCAGTTTCAAAAACAAAGATGGCGTCACAGGCTTTTTGCTGTATAAAAAACACCTCACACGAAAATTTTGTGTTGCACGCGATATTTCTCTTTTTCGGGCAGATTTTTATATTTTCTGGTAGAAGGAAGATTCTTCTAAAATTCTACCGCTTCCCTTTTCAAAATATTACTGCAAACAGGAGATATCTGGTCCTATAGTTAGCGGAATTTTTGCAGTATCTTCGCCTTGGACTCTCCTGACAGACGGGCCTTCCCCTTCCACGTTTCAAATGCATTCCACTACATTCTTCCTAACAATCTCAAGATGACCTTAACACTATTTACTCATAGCAATGAAATACTTTGTGGCAAAGTATTGTTGCGATTTACCGAGGCAGATACGGGACTCCTTCGTCCAAAAAAACTTTCGTCCTTCGCATTATACGTCACTGAACTTTTTTGGCGGGAAATTCAAGCTGTCGTCAGTCGGAAGTGAAAGTTCTCCAAATTACTCCGGTTCAGCCCTGAAACAGGATGCCAAAATTCGCGAAAACGTGTCAAAACCCGTATCATAGCTCCTGGATTGAAAACGATGAAGACAGTAAAGTCATTAATCTGAGAGCTCACGGACTTGGTAACGTTCTAAGAGTGTATAAATCTCTGGAAGCAGATAGAGGTGGAAGACCCCCAGCACATTATCAACAGTTGCTGTTTGTGTCTACAGAATTTACTAAAGAAAGAGCAATTAAAATGTAACTTGACAACAGATGTGTCAAATAATACTTAAACATGCATATTCTTTGCATAACAACAAATACTCAAATGTCATGTAATGCAAAAGGTGTAACTAAACGATTTCTGTGTTCCTTGATCCCTCAATGGTTGGGGGTAAGCTCACTAATCCCTCAATTTTGGAGACTGGCATAAAGAAACTAGGGACATACAAGGAGTATGGCAGAATGAAATGTAGAAGAAAAAATAGTTTAGGAATATGTCTATAAGCTTGAAATCAGTATACGTGACCATGGATTGGGGGAGGCCCACTCAGCAGTTCTTACAAAGGTGAGTCCAAGGCGAAGATACTGCAAAAATTCCGCTAACTATAGGACCAGGTATCTCCTGTTTGCAGTAATATTTTGAAAAGGGAAGCGGTAGAATTTTAGAAGAATCTTCCTTCTACCAGAAAATATAAAAATCTGCCCAAAAAAGAGAAATATCGCGTGCAACACCAAATTTTCATGTGAGGTGTTTTTTATACAGCAAAAAGCCTGTGACGCCATCTTTGTTTTTGAAACTGATCAAATATCATCTTCTCTCAAATTTCTATTGTCTTGTACGCGTTTTGATTGGTAAATGAGGCTGTAAACAAATGAGCTGATTGGCTCAAAACATTTTTCCCCCTTGCTATGTTGAATATAAATGTGGGTGTGTTGTGTGTCTGTAAGTTAAAGTCGTCGCGAGTTTGAGTACAGTCGTGTAAGTTGGCGTGAGTGAAAGTCGTTTCAGTTGAAGTCGCCGAGAGTTACCGTTGCCGTTGCCGTTGCTGTTGCCGTTACCGTTGCTGATTGAAGACATTAGAGTTGGATGAACTTGGAACACTAATAACTATATGTACTTGCATTAATTTGTCATTTTGTTGTAGCTCTTTATTTTATTAATTGTTATTTATATATCTTTATTACCTGTAACACTTGAGTTGTTTTACACAGCACAGTATATTAGTTACTTGTGTTGTAGTTAGTTTTGATTGAAATAACAAAAAACACCACCGTCTAATTTGCATAATCTGTATAGGTTCACCGTGTTCTCCATATATTCTAGTGTTATACTGGTGTAGTGACTGTCTGCCTATGTAACATCGCAGTGGCGCGCAATCTCACACATTCTTGCTAAAAATTCCTAAGACAGTGTTAGTACTGAAATCATGAAAAGGTACGAAAGGTTCAGTAATGAGCCAAAAGCTCTTTTTTTAAAAGAAATTGTAAGTTCTTTACTTATATCTATTGGGGAAATGGTTTATAAACTTAGATTATTATGCATAAAAGGCAGTGGCGGATCCAGAGGGGGGCTAGGGGGCTTGAGCCCCAGTCAGATTTCTAGGTTTAAGAATATAATATTCTTTCACTTTAACAAATCTTCCTATATATAGGGGACACTTTGCAAGTATTGCAGCTCTTTCGGGTCGGCAGAGGTGGCAACATGTAGAAAAACAATTGTCAACAGAGCGTCTGTATGTATTTTGCTGACTACCACTGACCGAAATATGTATTAGGTGTCCAATCTTTTGTCAGGATCTCCATCAAGAGACAATGGATATTCCGAGCCCCCTTGGTCTATGGAAAACTTGATTTGACGGGGGCTCAAAGCGTCGTCGAAAAATCTACTGACTGCACGTGACGCAGCAAGCCATCCAGTGTCCACTCCTTTGCAAGTATCTTGATCACAAGACAATTTTCCAATCAAACGAGACTTACCTGTAAGTGATGTTTGATTGTGATTCTATGATTCATCGGCTAGGAGCGAAGGAGGTGTACGAGAGAGAGCGCGGTAGTTCATGTAACCAGTCTTCAGAGCAGCAATGGATCAATGACACACAAAGCGAAGGAGGCTTGGTAGGGAGGGCCTAAAAATTAGAAAAAGTACAAAAAGGGCTGGGCGTACACCTCCTTCGCTCCTAGCCGATGAATCATAGAATCACAATCAAACATCACTTACAGGTAAGTCTCGTTTGATTGGAAAATTCTATTTCATCATCGGCTCCGTCGCTACGGAGGAGTACGAGAATTTAGAGGTCATTGAGCCATTGATGGGAAAACACCAACCCATCAGCTATATATTTCTACTTTTTTGCAGTAATCCTACAGGATTTATCTTCAACATAACTATGCAAAATAGCAACTGGTCTAAACTACAGAATTATCAGCAACAAGCAAAGCATGTCCAAAATTAAATGAATTGTACAAAGGAAGATTATAAAACCGTTGAAATGTTTGCTCTTGCGTCCATCCTGCAGCAATCATCACTTCCTTCAGATCGAAGTTCTTTCTTACAAGGCTCGACGTGGAAGCCGCACGAGTACTGTGACATGATTATTTAGAAATGTCAATGCCTACTTGTTCCAAAACCTTGCGACACCATCGTGAAATTGTGTCCTTTGAAACAGCCGAATGAGGACGCACAAAACTAATCAACAGTTGTTTCTGATCAACTCGAAAAGATGAGGTACGATCTAAATATTCTTTCAAATGTCTGTAAATACAAAGACGAGGTTCAATATCATATTTGATAAAACGTAGAGGCTTTTGATGGACACCAGGACGGGTATGTTTTAGCTTTTCCACAATATGACAAGTATATTCAGTTTCAGTAACATCCATGTGTTCAACGTTAAGGCAGTGTATCGTTTGACAACGCTGTCCACTTAATAAGCATAATAAAAACGCGATACGACACGTTAAGTCTTTCAAGGATAGCTCATCAACTGGTGGTTGAGAGCGAAAAAAGTCAAAGATTTGCTTAACATCCCAAATCGAATGATGTCTTGGTAATGAAGGCCGTAGCTGAAACACCCCTTTCATAAAACGTTTTACAACTGGTAACTGACCGAATGGAACTGGCAGCCCTTCAAAGTTACAGAAACACGACAATGCACTTCTCGCAATATTTATAGTACTAAACGATAAACCTTGGCTATATAAAAAAGTAAGGAAATCCAGAGCATTGGCAGTTGATGGAGAAAAAGGATCATAGTCATTCAAAGAGCAGTATTCTAGCCACTTCTGTAGATACATATTATACTGCTTTTTAGTTGAATCACGCCATGCTGCCATAATTATGTCAACTGAGGGGGAAGATAGGCCTTGTCTGGCGAAACGTTGCCTGACACTAGACAAACCATTAAATGCAGGCTGCGATATAGAGGATGTACCATGTCTGTCCATCCCGGAAGAGTCAATAAGTTTTTGCTGGACTTTAGACACACCGGCGGAGCTGCAAGTAGGCGTAGCAGGTGAGGGTACCATATTTGTGTAGGCCATTTTGGTACTACAATTACTCCCGTTGCTGAATCGCTCCGAATCTTTTGCAATACCTGAAGTATGCAACTAAAAGGTGGAAAACAATAGAACTTAAGATCAAACCACGAAATAGAAAATGCATCAATAGAAGATGCATAGGGATCTAGCCGCAAAGAGCAATATTTAGCAAATTGTGCATTGAGCCTAGTGGCGAAAAGATCAATTTCTGGCTCATAATTCAGTATAATTAAAGCTTGTTTCAGACATTTAGGATTTAGCATCCATTCTGCATCGGGATTAGCAAAAATACGTGACTCCCTATCAGCACTAACATTCTGAACTCCAGGGATATGGAATGCTGTCAAAAGAATGTTATGTGTTTGACAAAATTCCCAAAGCTGAACTGCAATAGAATTACAATTAGAGCTGCGAGTTGTACCCTTTTTATTAATTATGCATACTGCGGCGCTGTTGTCAAGCATAAGACAGATATTTTTGTTGCTAATTGTATCTTTGAAACTTCTAACTGCATAAAATGCAGCTAAGAGTTCTAATGTATTTATATGTAATTGTGATTCTTTGTAGGACCATTTTCCACCAGTCGTGATATTTGTCATAGCTGCCCCCCAGCCTTGCAAAGATGCATCTGAATAGATTGTATGAACAAAAGGAGTTTTTCCTATTATTCCATAACTATGTGGCAAATTCTGTAACCACCAGTCAATGTCTTGAATAGCAGAATCACTTAAAGTCATCATTTTGTCAAAATTTCCTTTTGAAATCTGCAATGCCTTAACTTTGTCTTGTTCCAAACACCTGTAATGAGCAGCACCAAAAGGAATTGCTGGGAAACTGGAAACCATATATCCTAAGGTTCTTGCCACATCACGAATTTTTACCATAGAGGCATGTTGATTGATGTATCGCAGGAATTTTAATATTTTCTCAAAACGTTTTTGGGTAAGAGATATTTGCATTGCTACAGAATCTAACACAAATCCTAAAAATACGATCTGTTGTTTAGGAATAAATTCCGATTTTATTGGATGGACGACAAAGCCAAGTGTATCAAATAAAGTTAATGTTGCTGTTACAGTCTCAATACAACCAAAGTAGGTTTCATGTTGCAAATAGATATCATCAATATAGCTCGAGACAAGATGACCTCGTTCTCGTAATACGGCCAAAGGAGGTTTTAGCAATTTTGTGAACTTGCGTGGACAAGATGCTAGACCATTGGGAAAAGCAGTGTACTGATAAAGCTGTCCTAGGAACTGAAAACGTAGGTATTTTTGATAAAGTGGATGAATAGGCACACTATAGTAAGCATCTTTTAAGTCTATCGAGGCCATCCAGCAATTTGGGGTTATCATTGAGGCTACTGTTTGAATTGAATCCATTTTAAAGTGATAATAAGCAATATGAGAATTCAATGCCTTAAGGTTGAGAATCAATCTAATTTTATTATCAGGCTTAGGCACAGTAAATATAGGCGAGACAAACTCAGTTGCTTCATGTTGACATGGGATAACAACTCGACTGGCAAGCAGAGAATTAATCTCCATTTTGACCTTTGAAATGGTGTCATTTGAAATATGATTATTCGGACAGCTATTATCGATAGGAGGGGGCCCATTAAATTCAATTAGATCCCCTGCAACCATTTGCAGAATGTATTTATCTGAGGTAATTTTCTGCCAGTGATGAAAATAATATTTGATTTGCCCTGCGGTAAAAAGTTTTACTTTCGCTTGTAGATAAGGGCATAAGTGCATATCAACAAAAGAAGAGAAATTGGTTACCATATCATTTACTTGTTCCAACTGTGCCATGGTTTCTTTTTGATTTGCTGGACTGAGCTGTAATGACCTTGGGGCTTTCTGGGAGGACGTGCCGTCCTCCCCCGCTGCGATAAAAAAGACTGACCATAAGGTTTGCTTTGTACATTTTGCACAGAGGCTCGAAATTGTGAGACCCCTCGAGCTCTTTGGGGCGAATTCTGCACAATTTTCCCCATTGTCTTGATTTCATGTATTGTTTTTGAGATGTCATTTCCAAACAGAAATTTTTCGGGTTTTGTCGAGCGATTGCATGCGTATTTGAAATCAGCAGTAAGATATGGGCGGAGAGCTTCTTTGCGACGATACGACAGCTCTTTACAAATAGACCCCAAAAGGGTTATTACATCAATGAGACGTGTAGCAATGGCCTTATGTTCCAATGGTTTTGTGTTATCACGAGATAAGAGCAAATCATGTAATGATGTTGCAATAGCACCAGATGCAACAACAAGGGTATCTTGCATAGCTACTAGAGCTCGGTCAACCCCTTTTGCATCTGGTTTTAAAGGATTCCAAATATGCTCGTTTACCGGTGGCCAGAATATCTCGGTACAATTTTCTGGAACCATGTATTTGGCTTTGATTTGCTTTCGCTGACCAGTCTCAAGCTCAGTTTTGAAGCGATCATTAACTAAAGTTGCCAACTTTGGCAAGATTGGAGGACCTTTAGGGACAGTCATGCTGGTAGAGCTATCAATGCTCTCAAGAAAAACATCAGAAGGCATAAGCTCATCATGATCCTCTGTTCCAGTTGTACCTTTCAGGCAACTTTCCCCCGTATCGTGATCATCTTGTTTGCGATTACCGCGATGATCATTCGGATCTATCTCTCGATCGCCAAAAAGGCTGAGAGCATCATCATCATCCCTCGGATGAATATCGGTTGAATCTAATAAGTTCACAGAGATATTATCTATCAAATCATGTGAATTATCCTTCGGGGAACAGGGCTCTGCATTGCAAACTAGCATGGAAACAGAATTATCCACAAGGGATGTTTGCCGCCGATGCGGAGCAACGGAGAGAGTTTCGCTCTCCTTGCATATACTTTTTCCTTTTTTACCGGACCTGCTAGAAATTATATAGTCATCATCAGAATCAGAAATTGACATTTTTCTTTTTCGAGAATATAGACGTTGATCTTTATCAACAAGTCCTGACAATAGTTGGTTTGAAACCATAATTTGTTCGTGCATCGTTTTTAGTAAATTAACGATTGCTGAATATGGCCCAGATAAACCTGGGTTTCTAGCACTGCCAGGAGCAGGGTTCTGAACTGTTTGCAATGGTTCAATATCTTTGTCAGTAAGGACATCTCTGACATTGTCTTCCATTGCAAAAATACCCTGAAGTGAAGAGTAAAAGACAGACAAAAAGAAATTGTTCGCAATACTTATCGTGAAAATCCACCAGATGAAAGAAAAAAGCAACCAAAACACCAGTGAAGATGCACCATATATCTCTTTTCGAAACGCTGCACAGAAAACGTGACTGGTATTCACGAACGCACCACACAACTGGTTGCATGAACTACCGCGCTATCTCTCGTACTCCTCCGTAGCGACGGAGCCGATGATGAAATAGAATGAATATTCCGAGCCCCCCTGGTCGGTAAAATGCATTGTGTTTTTACAGTGTATTCTACGGGCGAGGGGGGCTCGGAATATTGATTGTTTTGTGATCAAGATACTAACAGACGATTGGATACTAAGTGATTTCTGTAGTCACGTGCAGCCAGTAAATTTCTCATGGACGCTTTGAGCCCCGTTCAAATTGAGTATTCTATAGACCAAGGGGGCTCGGAATATCTTTTGTCTTTGGAATCATGGTTTTAGTGGATATCCGCTGAGTCTTTGGGTGCATTCCGGCCAGTAAAATGCACTCGATGATAGAAAAGTGCTAACAGGCATCTAGAACCAGAACCACATACAGGAGATTTCATGCGAGTTCATCAGATACGTGTTGTTTACTGAAATCAGTGCCATGTTCCTATTTCGAAATGATCATTAGATGCTTTTGGAGTAACATGTGAAGGCAGCCGAACGCATTATTGGTGAAGAAAGCTTAAAAGGTAAGCGAATATAGGTAACAGGAATTACATGCTCAGACTACAACAGTAGTGAGCCATTTTTAGCGCCGTAGCGCCGTACCCAGCTTTAAACGAATGTATGAGGTGGAATACGTATATAAATATTGCACTTTGTTAAACTGTTAATTTTGATACGTGGGGCTTCTGGTTAGAGCTATTGACTGTGTCTGCGTTTAGGCAGAATGACTTGATAGCCGCTTGCATCTGTAGGACCCTGTTTGCATTTTGTTGTTGGCAGTGAGGGACTCTCAGGACTAGTTTAGACGTCATTACTTGAGTCGAATCAGTTACTTGTACTTTATCTGAAAAGCCTAAAGTCTGCGAATTGATTTGGTTCGACATAACTGCACGGTACATAAATTAAATCTCCGTCTTGGATAAGGACTGCCACTTTGTTGTTCTTTGCTTCCTTTTCACTTCAGTGACCTATGCGTAGTGTGTTAACAGAATCACCATGAGTCTCAGGAAGTCGATAGCATTAAACACTGTTTACTGTGTAGGCGCGATAAATACGAGCAGAATAGACCACTCTTCTAAGGATAATGATGCCATGATGTGTTTTGCGTCACTGTCACACGATATGTTTCGTTACAATAGCAAGTAAATTGGAGCTGTTAGATCTAGTTGTTCCGTGCGTTCGGTTGATTGAATTGAATTGAATTGGCAATGTACATTTCAAGCCTATTTGGATACAGAATGTTGTAAAAATGATTTGCTATTCTGAATGTTGAGCAGAGAACAGATAAGCAGAACCATCACGTCAGGTACTGAACATCGTCCAGATCATGTGGTGAATTGTTAGGACAGGGCTGATAAACTTCGTAGCACATAAATGTGATTGATCATCAAATATTTCGCTCTATAATTTCATTGCATAAAGCCTACTTCCAAACTGACCACGCCTACCACACCCACCACGCCCACACTCGTGATGTTCAGCCCCTGTCAGATTTTAGTCTGAATCCGCCACTGAAAGGGTATTGCAAATTTACAGCAGAAGTACACTGGGTCCAGTACTACGTTCATCCAGAGGTGCCGTCCTAAAAGTTAACGAGGGAGGAGCTGTACTGCAAGTCACTCTATAGACCACACCCATGACCACATCCAATATCTCATTTTGAATTATGCACATGTAAATTCATTCAGGTTATATATGAGCTATTCTTAATTGATGTTAAGATACATAAAGCCATAATAATGAATTGGTCTATACTATCAATGTAGGAATTCACAAATCCAGCTTATGCACATTGGAAGGGAGCCCAAACCTCTCAAAATCTTTCTTAATTTTGACAAGTGGGGCTGAGCCCCCCGAGCCCCCTCCCGATACCCCTGCTTTAATTAGCACTGTATTTTTGACCGTGTTTAGTCACAACAGTGCGTTTTGCACCTTCTTTTTATAAGAACGTGGTTTAGAAGAAAGTAGTACTCGATTGTTCAAAAAGTTAAGAAAGTTCAGTATTGGATTTGTAAGACCTAAGAAAGATTATAAGTCATATACCTTTAAAATTGCAATATTCACTTAAGACAGTCATCGCTTGTATTTAATTTGTAAAGATTTCTTGTGGTCTCCTATGTAGTACAATGTTATGTTAGGGTAACACCTGTCTGTCTGTCTTACATTGTATTGTTACGTACACTCGACCTTTCTTGCTAGGAAAGTCCTAAGAATATTTCAGTACTGGGCAGAAACTGAGCGAATATAGAGTATAATGATGTCCAACAACGTTTGTTGAATAACATTCTGTTAAATAGATTGAATGGTATTTAGTGCACCTTCTCCGTGTTGATTATCTTCTAGTTCTAATTCCATAGGTTAGCTATGATCCCAATGTTTAAATATTTGGTCAATCTATAGAGTTAAAAGAGATGAAGAATGGCGATAGTAAAGTGGATAACGGGAACAGATCAGGAGCCGCTGGATTGAGTTCACCTCCTGAACCGAACGAAAATCCTAGCAGTAAGTAGAGGCTGTTTTCATTTACTTTTTACACAGAGTTTTATTCTAAAATTGGTACTTATAACAAACTGGAAAAAATTCAGGTTGACCAGCTTCTTATAGCTTGGTACATTTCTTTGAAAAAGTCAGCCAGCAGCAAACCATTACAACGAGTCCCCACTGGTGACATTTCTGATGTATTCTTATTTGTAACATTCAGCATACGTTTAGGCAAGAGCGTTGGGATTAGACGAAAGTTATAAAAGAGCAAAAAGGGGTGCACTGTCAGAGATGAATAGTGGCATTATTTTTTTATAAGTACTATTGTCATTCTCATGAAACAAAGGTACCAGAATAACAAAGTTTCAAGTAATTTTTGTCTGTTAACTTGCCATCCACCCACATCAGTGATCACCAAACTACGGCCTGAGGGCCAGATCCGGCCCGCAACTTCATTCTATCGGCCCACAGGTGCTTGATGTTAGAGCGCTAGTTTTATCGTTCGTTTCATGGTTACCTAATTATGCGCAAAATGTTGTTTCTTGTGCCCCGGTTGGTTTCAGTTTTTCGTATTCTTCCACATTTCATGTTATTACATCTTTTTTCTTCTTTTTAGTAGTGATATGCAAAATGTTGTTTCTTGTGCTCCTGTTGGTTCAAGTTCTTTGTATTCTTCTACACTTCGTGATATTTTATTTTTCTTTTTCGTATTACATGTTCTTCTCAGAGCTTTCCTTCTGACGAGCAAGAATTGAGCAGAACGATTAGGCAGTCCGCACCCGTCATTCTTTCTGTTGTCTTGCCCGCTGTAAAAAAGTGTTTGGTAAGCCCTGACTCACATTAACATGAATAATCAGAGTCCAGAAAAATACCCAACCTTCCTCCGGCTGTGAAATCTTCATCATAAACCTTCCTCATCATAAAAGTTAAGACTATCAAAACTAGTCAAAGTTTTTTAACTCTACATTGGGTATGTCTCGGAAGCTTTAACTGTAAATGGGCTATGCCTTTCATGATCGATGTCGCATAATATAAAAACTTTGCTGAAACTGGATTGTCGATATAAATTTCAAAATCTTCCTCAAATACGCCATAAAGAGGAAAATTTTCCTCCGGCTCAGAGCCGTGAAGCCGTGACTTTTTCTGGACTCTGTGAATAATGTTTCTGCTTACGTGAAGATTTCAATTTGACTTGGGAAATCGAATTGCATCTCAGATAAATGTTAGGTTTAGTTCGCATATGTCATGACTTTGTTCATGTGAGGGTAGTCTCAGGCAGGATATCAGTTTCATACTAACTTGAAACTCAAGTCAGAATGCAGTCTGCGCTCTTGGAATTCTCACATAACCCAAGTGAACCGGAATTTAAATCGACTAGACACTCAACTCGGTTTCTCAGGTCGACTTGGAAAGTCAAGTCGACTTGAAGCCTCTTTGTAAAGTGAATATGAAAGTGTTTTCTTTACGTATTATAACCAAACTAAACTTTTATTGGCCATTTATTAGCATAGAGTGTAAAGTTGTGCCACGGGACTTACTGTTCTCAAGAGGGCAACTGCATGATGCAGAGAATTGACAATTATATACTTTTTTGGGCAGATTTTTAAATCTACGAAGTACTATGAATAACATTCTACTCATATGTCCACCTTAGTCGCTCTTTATGGGAATGGGTTTGTCTCTCTATACCATTCGATGTATCCGCTACAAAGCAAGTCAGTCTGAAAATTATTTCAAATTTTGCAGTGATATGGAAGGCCTCTAGCTCTAGGTGATATGGCAGATGTTACTGATGCAAAATAATTGCTGGCGGGGAATTCTCACTTTTCATGCTTTTGCGAATTGCAAAGTTCTTGCTTATGATGCGACATGAGCGTAATGTTTATTCGAGGCTAGGCATTTATTGAAAGGAATACCGTATGCACTGCAACATAATCTTACACCTCACCTGATTTTGCAGTGCATAACTGGTTAGCTTGGTACAACAGATCTCAGTTAAACAGAAAATCTAGCAGGCGTACAGTTGTAAAACCGAAGGATTAAATAAAAAATCAGCGAATAATTTCTACTACAAATTATGTATATCCGAGTAGGGCAAGAAATACAGTATTGCATTGGCCTACCATGGATTGTGCCGCTGGTTTAAATTTTCGACAAAGTCATGGGACATCGAATAGATATGTTTATTGTATGAAAAAGAAAGTCTCTGCTGTGAATAAACAGAATCCACTTTTCTGAATAAAGAGTCTGCCAACACATATCATGAAAAAGTAGACTGGTAACTTGGAAAATACAATGTGGCGCGGTCTCCATGGTCCAACCTAAGAAGCAGGGTTGCCAAATAGAATTTCACTGAAGTTGCCAAATCTAGCCTGAGAAAGTGCCAAAAGTTGCCAAATCAGTTTAAGGCAATGAAAAATTGGTTCGCCAAGGTGATCAACTGCCAACACAGTGGAATAACATGTTATAGATACAGCCAACTGAATTTCTATGGTTTTCACGATGTCGTCATCTCGTTCACTCCCAGGCATTCTTCAATTTGAAGCCACAGTCATTGTGAGCTTAGCGTGCTTTACAGTCTCCTGGTGTTTTTTCAAACTTGATAGTCGCGGCTGTGTATTCACTCTACAAATGGTGCACTACGCATTTTCTGAGCCACCAAGAGCCTTTTAACCCAAGGGAATGTTCTTTGCCTTACTGGTTTGAATCTTCTAACATTATCGTATACTCCGTTCCATTTATTGCCTTTCTGTGACTCACCTAAACTCATTTTTCATCCCTTAAAGGATTTAAAGTGAAATCAGTACCGAATATTATTGCGATTTGATACTACGGTATGCTAAAAGCTTATCTTCGAACAGTCAGAACAAGTTAGTTTAAAGAGGAAGTACGACAATAATACCCAATCAGCATTAAGTATCGAGAATACTTAGACTTGATGCCATCCAATCAGGTAGTGCTGCATAGCAGGTGAAAAGCTAGCATGTAAATATGCCTTGCCATTTGGTCCCCGCACGCAAGACTATGTATGGAAAGGGTCAATGCACTAGAGACATAACACAAAAGTTAAGGAATACTCCCAATCTTTTAGATACAGCAACGTTAAGAGGATTTTATTCGCAAATTTTCTTAAAGTGCCAAGAAGTTGCCAACATTTAAAGAGTTGCCAAATCTCGATTGTTGGTTGCCAGCAGGCACAGAAAAGTGCCAAAGTTGTCAAATCTGGCAACTAAATTACCAAATTGGCAACCCTGGTAAGAAGACTAGATGTCCCACTATTTCGAGAATGAATTCAGGCATATGCTGTGTAGTTTCAGGGAGGAATAAAGCACCAAGCATGGTCTATTTAGGCTGATAAAAAGTGGGACCTGTGGGGGTGACCCATGACAATTCCTGTGTAGTTGGGACTGTTTTGATAGATATATCTAAGGCCTATGAATATCTGCCTCATGACCTCCTTATCGCTAAGTGTGCATCTTATGGATTCAGTGTAAATAACCTATGCCTGATGAATGATTACCTAAACAACAGATATCAAAGGGTAAAGGTTGGCTCCGTTAGAAGTCACTGGCAAAAATACAAATAAAGGTTCTGCAAGGGTCAACACTTGGAGTCATGCTATTTAATATTTCTAGCACTGACTTCTTTCTCTTTGACCAGGACTCTGAGATCTGTAATTTTGCAGATGACAACACTATATTTGCCTGTGGGAGTGACCTAACCGGTACAGTTCTGTATTTTGAGGACGACCTATTTAAATTAGTAGAATGGTTCGCTTGTAATGGCAAAGTAGTGAACCTTGAACCATCAAACTTGATGTTCCTTGGAGTCAAGAACGAGCGACATCTACACCTAAATATAAAAAGTTAAATACCAACAAAGAAGCATGCCAAACTCCTTGGAGATGAGATTGACAGCAAGCAAAAATTTGATAAGCATGTTCAATATCTGTGCCAAAAAGTCAACAAAAAGATCAGTGCTTTCTCAAGGCTAAATATGTGCATTTCACGAGAACAAGCATGTATCTATAATGCGGGTATCCTGTTGAATTCCAATTATTATATTCCAATTATTATTATTATTATATTCTGTAATAAAACTGCAAACAAAAAGATAAATCACGCCAATAGATGCGAATATAATTCCACAATGAATATGACTAATCATTTTAATCGATACTCGAACGTAGTAACACTTTTACCATGCATGCGAAAAATTTGCAAAAGTTGATGGCTGAAATATACTAGTCGTTAAATAACATGAAATAGCGGCATTGTCTTATAGCGGTGCAAAACTATGGGAGACCTAATAAAGACAAACGGACCTGGCACCCTTCCTGAAAACTTTTTAAGGACCGGTTATAGATGGAGGCAGCTTTTATTTCATTTTATACAATTAGTATTAGCAAATATTGTAAATTAGGCATGTAACTCTCTTTTGTTCTTGGGCTTAGTGCTTATTTCATTTCTGTCTATACAGATCAGATCCAAAACCATGTTTTCCGTATAAATCTATTTATGGATGATATAGCCACGATGAGCAACATTGCAGATAAATTTGAAAAGTGCAGCCAGGGATCGTTTGTAGATTAATATCCTGGCTATTCTTTTCTAATCCATCTGCAATGTTACTCGTAGTGGCCATCCTCCAATTCATAATAAAGCTGCGCTTTCCAACTGATGAACCTATTTAACCTGTATAAATGTTATAAACTGAAATAAAATGAAGCCCTAATTGCATTAATGAGTCTTAAGTAACTGTATTACATACGATTTTCATATTTGTGAATGTGAGCAATCAAACGACTGCCTTTGCTGCTGTTTTACAGCAAGGAATGCGAATGGCGCAGCTCAAATACACGATGTCAAGGTAGAGCAACGGCCTGTGAAAACGGAGAAAATAGAAAAAGGCACACCTCTATATTCCTCTCCAGTTCAGGTTTCGAGTTCATCTTGCCTACCGTCCCCAATGCAGCCAGTCAGTATACTTTCGCAAGTAGATGCCCACACTGGAAGTGGCGAAAAAGTTCCCAGGGAGGACAATGAAGAAACTGAGGTCAAAGTCAGGAGGAACAGCCAGTTCAATCAGCATAAAGGTTCGCTATGTCATATATTTTGATTTTATTGGATTTTTCGATTTGTAGCATTCTAACCGCATCAAATTGTTTTAAAGACTGGTCGATAAGACATGCTTAAACTTTTGAAAGCACCTGACACAGTCCTAGGATTATACCTGACTTACTAAAATTAAGCTGAATTCCAAACTGTTGTCAGAATGCATGTAAACATGGCTGGTACATGCGTAGAATAGCAAAAGCGATAAGAGTATGGTTAATAAATTGCCTTCAAAGCCTGATTGTGAACAGTCAGCAAAACAAATATGATTTGCTTAATCGTGCAATATCAATAGGTCAATAGTTTTAATTTCCCGACTGTCATTTACGCTATTTCAATCATGGTCTTATTTAGGGAGGTATGATATAATCCTAAGTGAACTCAAACGGTTTGCAAACAGTGTGGAAAAGCTCAAAGAAATAAGGGTCATCTGTGGCATTCCACAAGGATCATGTTTCTGGCTTCTTGTATTCATTCTGCATACGAATGATTAGCAAGGTCCCAAACAAAATTCTACTTCAACACGTATGCCGATGATATAAGTGTTTCCTCTAGTAGTGAAAATCCTTTACAACTTTTAGAAGACCTAAAAAGAGCTAGAAGGTTCATGTACTGGCCAAGGTAATAATAGACTAGGCCTAAACGTAGCAAAGTACGAATACATGCTTCTTTGTAGCAACGAACAATTAAATTAAAATCCCTGAGACTGCTAGCATCAAAATTGACAAAGATGAAATCAGAAGGGTAAACAAGGCAAAATGTTTACGTATACCAATAGATGAAAATCTCTCCGGGAACCAACAATATGAAAGTTATGGGAAGCTAAAAGGTGGGTTTAGCCCTACCAGAAAATTCAGAGAAATGCCACCAGAATCACAACTATTTCTTGCATACCAAGGACCGGTGGCATATAGGGTGGCTGTTTTGTTAGAGGTGAAATAATTTCAAACCCTTGCATGCAGTTGTGTAACTGGTATCAGTTTTTGAAAGAGGGTAATGACATGGGATCCCGCAGTGGCCGCGCTAGACGTCTTGAAGGAGGTAGTGAAGGCTGGGGTTCAAGAGCTGCCCCCTGGATAACAAGAACTATATTTTAATACATTATTGCCACAACTTCAAAAAGTTTAAGGTATCTACCTATCCCATACACTCCACTACAGGGGTCCTATAAGTTGCTCCTGGGGGAAGACTATAGCTTCCCGTCCTTCGTTGCAGCCAAGTAGCGAACTGTTGAGAATTCATCTTCTTGTTAGACCACCCTAAATGACAATAACAACCGTTGAAAGTTTGGCAAGGTTTAAGCTTAGAAGTGCTGTATTTGGGTGTATTAAGGAGCTGCGTTTTTAGTGCAGAAATCCTTTCAGAGCTTATTAGAGAAAACCATTTGCTTTCAGAGTTTTTCTCAGATCCGTCCTTGTTGTCATTGGGAGGACCTTTTTGTCATTGGGAGGACGACCGCCCCCTTACATACCCCGGCTATGCCACTGTTTGTATGACTGCTATGTTGAATTAAATAGGATGCTAAAGCAACACGTCTTCTATGAAATACCTTTAGTTTGGTATAGTGTGATTTATCTTTCGACTTTTGCCATAAAGGCTCACTTGGGATTGTTGTTTTCTTGAGAGCAGAGTATCGATGACAGAAATACGATAGTATCTGATATACTATACTACACAGATCATTGAAATTAACTAACTTGTAACAGAGAACCCTAACCCCTTATATACCTTATTGGATGATAATTATGTAATGCTTCTAGAATAAAAGTAAGCATGATACAGCATAAGTCATATACTAAATTAAGCAATATTACATCATATTAAGTAATCATATTGTTTACGTCAGCATTACGGTGCATGTCCTATGCAGTTCCGGTTTGCTTCGTCATCAATGTTGAGTGTGTATTTTTAACACTCCCACTCAATTACCAGTTGATGATGCTGTATTTTCTCTCATCCCAAGTTTTGAACGGACGTACAAAAACTGACTCTTGCAAATTGGTTTTGTAAAGATGTCAGCAACCATCTCCTTCGTATTGCAATATTGTATTTGCAGGTTTCCTTTCTCTACTTGCTCATTTTCATCATATTTCACCTTGAATACCCATTTGCAGCCAATTGCTTTGCGATTTTCCGGTAGATCAACCAAGTCCCATGTTTCATTTTCTAGCAGTGATTGGTACTCAGAATCTGTAGCTTCTTTCCATTCCTTTAAAATATTCACTGTTGAAGGCTTCTTCTATGGTTGCAGGCTCTTTGATTGCCGCATGAAATGCTACGTGTGTTTCCTCTGATGCTCCTACACTATCATCTAAACCAAATCGAGCTGGTGGTACTCCTTTGGTAGATCTCTGTGATCTTCTAGGTAACACTTGTCCGTCTTTAGAGAAATCATTTTCTGCTGCTTTTGATGTTCCTTCACCTACCAGCTTGTTTTGTGCATAGACTTCTTTTTCGACATCCACTTCAACGGATTCCTTCTGGTGTCCAAAATCAGATTCGTTAAAAATCACGTCCCTCTTGACAATGACTTTATTGTTCCACACATCAAATAGACGGTATCCTTTCTGAGTGTCACTGTATCCCAGAAAATGAAGTTTGTTGGCTTTCATGTCTAGTTTTCTTCTTTCAGCTTCGGGTATGTGAGCATATGCAATGCAACCAAAAACTCGAAATTGTGACACATCAGGAACCTTTTCATACCATCTTTCATATGGTGATTGACCAGTTGTAACAGTTACCATTCTGTTTCTTATGAAGGCTGCAGTGTTAGTTGCTTCTGCCCAAAATTCTTTACTGAGACCAGCATGATAAGCCATTGCTCTTGCAGATTCAAGAAGAGTTCTATTCATGCGTTCAGCAACGCCATTCTGCTGAGGAGAGTAAGAAACGGAGGCTTCGTGCTTGATTCCCTTCTTCTTCAGATAATCTTCAAGCTCACGTGATGTGTATTCGCCACCATTATCTGTACGCAGGGTTCCAATGTTACAACCAGCCTTGTTAGTCGCTGCTACTTCAAATTCTTTCAGCTTGGCTAGTACTTCTGATTTCTTCCTAATGAAGTATAGTTTAACACACCTTGAGTAGTCATCTATAAATGTGACAAAGTAGAGCTTACCGGTAAAACTTTGGACTGATATAGGTCCACAAACATCGCTGTGTACTAGCTGTAGCTTTCTGGTTGTCTTGATACTTCCCACTGATTTGAAAGGTTTTCGGCTCATTTTGCCTTCTACACAACCTTCGCAGAACTTCAGTTTGTCATTTTCTGAGAAATTGATGCCTTTGATGAGACTGTTCTTCACTGTCTGTAGCAATTGATTTTCATTTATATGTCCCAATCTTTGATGCCATAAATCCAGTTCACGAGGGCTTTCATTCTCTGCCTTTTTAGCTTCATGGTTCTTCGTCGACATTTCTTCGCCAGTAATCAGCATGTACATTTTGTTAGTGAGTCTGCCTTTACCCCTCACTTTTCCATTGGAGTCCTTTATCCAACAACAACTGTGTCCAAATTGCACAATGTACCCCTTTTGTGTGACAGCTCTGACACTAAATAGGCTGCAAGCCAACTTTGGAACAAAGAGCACTTTATCCAAAAGAGTAGATATGTCTGTGTTTTGGCTTATCCTCACTGTTATCTTTACTTGTCCTGATCCATACGCTTCTACAGTATGTCCATCACCCACTCTTGCTGTTTCAGGCACATCAAACTCTTGATAGTTTGTCAGTAAATGCTTGTTGGCTGTCATGTGCTGTGAGGCTCCAGAATCCATTACCCATTGAGTATCATCACCTTTTCTTGTCTGCTCTGTGTTCATGAGAAAGAGCTGGAGGTATGAATGGAAAACCATTGTAGAACTTATTGCCAATGAAACGAAAATGATGGTTTTTAAATCTCTCAATGATTTTGGACCACAATACATGCTTAATATGTTTACTAAAAATTCACAGCTTTCTGAGCGCAATCTTCGAAACACTACCACTGATTTAAGGCTTCCTTTGAGAAAATCAACTGCGGGGCAGAAAAGCTTCTCATACAGAGGTGCCAAGATGTGGAATAGCCTCTCAACTGAGTGCAAAGAAACAAGATCATTACGTGTCTTCAAATCCCTCCTAAAGTAATTTTAAATCTTCAGTTTTTCTTTTCCTCTAATTATAATTACAAGAATTGACTTTCTTAGAACTATTTTGATATTTAATTTTTATTTCTACTTTGTTCTACAATTATTATAAGTATTTTATTGTATTAGATTGTAACTTTATATTCTTTTAATGGAGGGCCCCTCGAAAATCAGCTAAGCTGAAGGGCCACCCTCCCAAAATATGTAAAAATGAAATGAAATGAAATGAAATCAACAATGCAACGACTTGTTCTTCTTCGGCAACTTCGGATCCAAGGGCTGCTAATTTATCTACAATTTCTTTCATGTTCTTCAGGTGATCTTGAACCGATTGCCCTTCTTTCATCTTTGTGGTAAAATACTGTCTCTTGAGAAACAATTTATTTGCCAAAGTATTCCTCTCAAACTGAGCTTTGAGTGCATCCCACAAATCTTTCGGTGTGGTACATGACGTCACCAAATAAATCAGATTTGACTGAATTCCCATCACTAGTGTTGTTATGGCCTTCTGCTTGTCTTTTTCATAGCGGGCTTGAGCTCCATCGCTATCTGCATCAGGAGAACGTGCTGTTCCTTCGACATATTCCCATAGTTCCCCTTGCCATGAGAAGATGCTTCATTTGGAATTTCCACGTAGGCCAGTTTGATCTGTTCAACTTTTCGATTTCAAATTTTTCTCCAATTCCTGCCATCCTGCGTTTTGATTAATAAACTATACTTTACCAGGTTCAGACTATTGATAAATAGTACAATCCTCTAATTCAGCACACAGTTTTACGAACTGGGCCCATAACCTGTTGTTTTCTTGAGAGCAGAGTTTCGATGACAGAAATACGATAGTATCTGATATACTATACTACACAGATCATTGAAATTAACTAACTTGTAACAGAGAACCCTAACCCCTTATATACCTTATTGGATGATAATTATGTAATGCTTCTAGAATAAAAGTAAGCATGATACAGCATAAGTCATATACTAAATTAAACAATATTACATCATATTAAATTACGGTGCATGTCCTATGCAGTTCCGGTTTGCTTCGTCATCAATGTTGAGTGTCTATTTTTTGCAGGGATGCCAATGAGTAAGTCATTTGCAGCCCCTAATTCCTTTTGACGCTCCTTCTAAAACTCTCACAGGAGGGCGGCCCCTCTGCCACCACGTCACTATTTTAAGTATTACTTGCGATTAGTTGCTTAATTACTACATTTTTCATGTGAATTCACACTTGATTACTACATTCCGTGATCGGTAGTGTTTTTTCCAGCTTTATACCCGAAACTCAGTGATATCGCTACTGGCCAAAGAGCCCACAATGACAGAGCAGATGACATGTCCCACACTCAACCAAGCAACGAAGGTATTTATTTATTTATTTATTTATTAGCTTATTATTGTATTCTTGAAATATTTTTTATACACAAAATGCAGCCTTTAGCTTGATTACTAACTTAGTATCACTATCATAGTTGAAACATGCTCCAAATTTGGAATTAAAAAATCTTTTACCTCATACGTTCATCATATCCCTAAACTATTAGTAGATCTTCAATACCCGACAAAGGTCCTGGGACACTTTGCACTTTTTGCAGTCTGCAACAAACTTTCATTCCCCTCTCCCCATGAAACAAATTGAAAATTGATTTTTCAAAACGGCCATTACTGCATTATCCAAATATCCAAGAACTCGTAGCATCTTTAGCATGCACATAGATTATGTGTCTGCTGGGTTCTCAGATTGTCTTTCAGACATCTAAGTTTCATTCATGCCAGGTTTCCAAATCTTTTGATACACATGATAGCCTCTAACACATGAGATGCAATGCTCCAACTCTATGTTATGATGATTGGCTGACTATTGAACATCTTAGGGGAATGAGATTTAGTTTACTGGCCTTGGTACCTCTTATCTATCGCCATTAGTCATATGACATTTTCAACGGACCAGAGAATTTCGTTCGAATTATAGTGAACTTCCGAATTACGCTATTCGAATTAGAGAGAGTTCATTGTATTTAAATTTCGAAACGGAAGAAAGGTAAGTGCTTACTTTTGGTTAGTTTGAATAACGTACCGGACATCTAATGTAAGACAAAGTCGGCAAATACAATTTTACTTAATGGAGGTTGGTGACTGCACGGCATGTGACTAGGGCTTGGGGACGACTTTTAGCTGAATCGACCAGTTTCGTGGATGAATCATATACACTCAGAATAGTGTGGTATAGTTAATTCATTTGAAAAGTCTTGGCCTGAATAGGGATATAATTAGCACATGATGCAGTGGTGAGCAAGAAATTTTATTTTTTCTTGGTTTGACTTTCATTGTAGATTTTTCTTAGATCCGCTCTTGGGCACTATATCATTCTTCGAAATTTATTATGGGAGATGCATTTTTATCAATTCTAGATGACCAAGATATCCACAATAAACAGCCAAACTCAAGTGAACAACGGCACAATCACTTAGTTGGCGCTGATCAAAATAGTGATTATCAAAGATATGAAGTCGGCCCAGAAAATGTACAAATCGCTGAGGAAGCTGAACCAATTCCTCAAGCTTTAGGGAAACCTAGGAAGATACATATCCAAAGTACTTTTTATCTCTCCATTATTTATAATTCGTTACAAAGTGGTGCATCACAAATGGATGCATATATGAACAGTGATGCAATTCTTGGTCACTAGATTTTACTAATAGCCCGCTACATGCGTGCTTGCCTATCTTAAATTACTGTTGTCATGCTATTGTACCGTAAAATGCTTCTACCAGGAGCAGTTCGGACCCGAAGATGTTACTGTTGCTCATCTTTTGTTCATTTTCATTCTTATTGGGGTACAATTTGCCCAACATATGAATAGGATGAGGAGCATCTAGGATAATTTGTGAAGTCGGATTTGAAAAATAGGCACTTTAGAAGTTCTATCTACTGGGCCTCGCAATTGTGAAGTATCGCTTTCAACTAATATATCATATTTTAGAATTACAATGGTGTCATTTATCGAACGGAGATGTAGCCCCTGCAATCTGATCAAAACAGTCCGTTAAAGCTGGCGTTCTATAATTTGGCTGTGTGTTAACACAGTCTTGTAGATTGGTGTTTTTATTTTCTAAGAAGGTAAAATTAATTTGTTTTTAGACTGTGTATTCCTAAATAATTTTCATTGAATTTCAGAGAATGTTAAAGAATGCAAACATCTTCTTAGCAAGTTGTCGTTTATGGCAAGAAAAGAATTAAGTGATGAGCTTGATAATGTCACAGATGGGAAGAATATTGCCGATTTAATTCAAGAGAGGTTAACAGTGGAGGAGTTTAAAGATTTATGGAGCCGCTGTCACGGAGGAGCTGATCCTCCCATGAATTTCTTGTTTCATTTGGCTAACGTGTACCAATACACATTAGAAGATTTGAGAAGGTTTGCCGAGAAAGGTAACAAAAAAGGTATATTCAATGCTCTGATACTGCTCATAGATGAGCACAAAGATAGACAGAAAAATAGGCTTAAAACCAGGCTTGATAAACTAGAGTACCATCTTTTAATGGACATTGTGAAGCTGATAAGAGCAAACCCTATCCCTACGACGCAGCAGATTTATCCATTGTGGAAAATATTGGCCGGCTGTGCTGAGCTGGATATCAGTTGCATCAATAACCTTAATGCTCCTGCGAGTAGGGTGTTGAAGAGCTTAACACTAGTGTTTATCACTTACATGAACCAAAGTTACCCCGATGAAAAAATTGCTTGGCTGGCAAGAGGCTTGCACAGCATCGACAGAAAAGATCTCCTATCAAACAAGGAACTGTTCAAGGATTGTATAGCTGCCGGTTGCACATTCAATACAGAACCGACTTGAAGCCAAAACTGACTTGAGATTATTCTTTTCAAACAATCAGTAAAGAATTGTTTAACCTATATTTTCAAATACTTGTTGCTCTATTTATGTTTACTTTTTTCCGCAGCGAGTTGAGATATATATATCCTAAGTACTCTAACCGCTGGATGATTATCTATGAAAACTATTGTCGACCGATAAGCTCAGAAATCTTTTTGTCAAATTCAACACCTTTCGATCTATACATACATATTCCCTAAAATCCTCGAATTACCCCCCTCGAAAAGGCCCCCTCGAATAAGGTTCTATGCTAAAACATCAAAGTTTTAAGTAGGCCCCCTCGAGTAAACCCCCACCACAGAGGATAATAACACCGTTTTATTAACTGATGCGTACACTTTCACACTTTTTATAAGAACATAATCTGTAAGAATATTAAGGCACAATATTACTGAAATTTAAGAATAATTTAAGAATACTGCAAGGCTCATGCATCATAGACGTTTAGTAGTTCCGTGGCTGAGGCTTGTTTTAATATGAACTACTAATTTGTAATTAGAATATAGAACATACCACTTGTGGTCTTGCCTTCAGAATGTGTAAGCACAGAATAGAAGTTGTTCGTTTTCTTCTTATATGATTCTTGTTCTCGGATATAAAATTCTCTAATGACTGATTTCTCTATCATATATATATACTGTATATTACAAAGATTACGTAATGGTTAGTGTGGGATGACAAAGTAATAGCGAGGCGTTAGAAAATGCTGAGTAGGGGGAACTTAGGCCCAAACAATGATTTTGACGCAAGATGTGGTTGTGCGTAGGAATGTGTGAATGAAGTAATGGTATGAGTTGTTATGGGAATAAAACAAATTGTGAAAATGAATGGTTATGAATAGTTATGGAAGAAATGATTTGTATAGGAGGAGAGAGATGCTACAGACGCTTCAATTTTTTGCTTATTCGTTATTTTTGGAAAATAACATAAGTGTGAGTTTTACTCAGCCGATCTAGAAGGCATTGGGCAATAATGTGACTCAGCACCTCTATTTTTCTTCTACAATAATTCTACTACTTACTTTTTATGTTTACTCGAAGATAGACACCGTTTGCAGTAATTAATAAATGGTATCAAGCTCCCTGCAACATTTCTTACTCCTCGTTTGTTTAAATGCAAACCGTCATTATGCAGGTTGCTAAACAGAACGTATTTGTTCTGACCTTTGTCCAAATCATGCATTAGTAGTTCCTCCGATAAAATCTTGTTTCTGCAATCTTGTCATTTAATTCATGAGAGACTGTACATTTGAATAATATGCTCTCTTTGCACGCCAGGCGGTACTCTCTACTTCTCTATACGGAGCCTATGTCAGCAATTTGTTGTTGACCCCAAATATTGAGTCGCAGTTTTGAGGAGCCTCAAAAATCGAGTCTCAAAAATTCTGAAACCCTAATTATTGTTACATATATTGGACTTCCAATTTCATGGAATCTCCTTGAATATCACAACTTCACATCTTCAATCCATTATCAACTTTCTTTTACAACTTCGTTGTCAATTCTCAGACTCCAAATATTGAATTTTTCTTAAGCTGTAAATATTTCCTTGCTCGGATCTTCCGTGCTCGTTTTCCAGACGTTATTTGTTGAGGCGTGTATCATTATAGCAACCATTCATTCCTCACTAAAGTGCTTCTTCTGCGCAACATATTTGCCTCAAGGAGAAGTAGACTGATTATGATGCAATGTTCAAATATTCTGATTTACTATAATTGAAGGAGAAAAAGCAAGCAAGTCTTCAGACCTACAGTCGACCATATGTCACACACTTCTGCTCATTGTTGATAATTTGTTAGTTGGTTTGCGTTTTAAGCAGTCTTTTTGAACAGGGTTATCTAATATACTACTTTACTGAACATTTTATATATTAGAAGAATGTTAAAACAATTCTCTTAAAGAATGGAGGTGTCACATTTTTGTTCAGTGTTGATATGTTGTTGGTTGGTTTACCCTTTGTTTGTTGCACATTGTTTTGCACCTACTACGGTTGCCTATACAGGTCAAACACAATACGCTTATCGAAAATACAATACATTTTGAACTGAATCTTAGGACATTTTGAAGGAACCTCTTTTTGAAGGTTATTAGCGTGTTGTGTTCACTGGTTGTGTTCTGCAAAAATGGTATGAGTTTCCATCGTCTTTCGTCTTGAGAAGGGAAAACACAAATGAAATAGACATAGGTGTCATAGTGAGTTAAATATTTGGAAATGATTTATGTGAGTTCAGATATACGCTACATGCTCGTATAATCTTTAGAGACATTTTTCTCAATTTCACTTTGCATGGAGGTTCGTATGCTTAGTGCAAAAAGTGTAAGCACAATTTTCAATAAGATATTAAGAGCTATATACCAAAATGGAGCCTGATAAATGAAGAGTGCAACTATGGCCTAAATTTTCTATTTGGTGGTACCTAATTCATATAAAGAACACTAAAAACTTGCAAATACTATGTGAAAATTGAATTTTTGATGAAATTTCATTGTAAAATGATGATGGAATGTGTCAGAAAAATTAAACTAGATAGTTACACTTTCCAGGCCTCCAGAATTAATTTGGTATCTCTGAAGATGGTGTTGTTGTTGTAAAGTTTGTAGGTGTAATTCTTGCACTCATTATACTCACTTTTGCTAGATTGTTTCGTGATTACCATGGAAACGAATTAAATTTTCTAAATGTTTAATCCATGCTCTAAGTATAACTGTTATGTGTGTCTTGCATGTCAATTTTCAAGACTCTGCTCACCATAACAAAAATTTTATAATGTGGGGCAGTAGACCCCCCTTAACTAGAATATACTCAAAATAGTGTCTTTTGTACAACATGCACATATAGAGTTACTTTGGCTCAGGCCCCAAGAAATTGAAGTAATTGAAATTTTCTTTGCTTGAAATGATGGGTACAAAATTCTGCTTCCAACGTGCCCTTGACCATGCCAGAAGATGACCTTATGTAAAGACTTGGATTTTATCCCCATATTTTGCAAGATCTGGGCACACACTGCAGTGCTGTTTAGAAAACTAGTGCATAATAAGAAAGCAGAAGGCATCACGAGCTAGTTCGAGTAGAGTAGGACAGAATTTAGTAAACAGATTCCTGGGAATTACGCAAGACTTACGTAAATGGCAATATCACTTAATGGGCGTCTTCCATCTTAGATGTCTTATCGAAACACCAAACCACTCCGAACTGGCAGTCTTCTATCTACCTCATTATGGTAAGGTATCAGTCTCGATATTGTCGTTATTTATGAACGGGGTTGTGGATTGAAGAGAAATGGTGGGGTAACTGAAAAAATAAGCTGGTAAGGTGGTGTAGCAGAATAATTTTTGAGCGCAGGGGCAGTGCATAGACATACACCATATTTAAGGATAAATGCAGCCTTGTTTTACAGTTTTCCTTCAGTGGGGCAAAAATATTTGACTTAAGCAAATGGTCAGAGCAAAGTCAGCAAGACAAGAAAATATCATTTCTACGTTTGGCAGCAAGTTTGGGTCAGCAATTGCTGAAAATGTCCGCACAGATGCTGAATTTTTCAGCACTTGCTTTTGGTTCTTGAAGAAGGCCACATATCAACGTACTTGAAAGACACAATTAAATGAAACAAATTTGGTATGTTCTCAAGCAAAGCACAACGACTGGTGAGATGCTAAAGATCTTCAACGGCAGGTGACTCACGGTAAAACAATGACCTTATGCTCTGCAATGAACAATATATACTGTATGTATATATTATATATATATTTATGCATGTCAATAGCTAGCATATATATATATATAAATATATATTTATATATATATATATTTATATATATATATATATATATATATATATATATATATATATATATATATATATATATATATATATATATATATATATATATTTACTGGCTAAATTGCGTCTACTTTGCAATGCAATATAGGATAAGATTATCTTAGATCAACTAATGTGAATAATTATTATTAAATGTTCTTTGTAATGTGAAAACTTACGGATACTCCAGAATCTATTGTGGAGAAGAAGCTGTTTCTGCCAACGATCTTCTAGAGAGCACCGATACTGCAAGAGATAATAAACCTTACAGAGCCTGGAAATCACAATCATGGAGAATTTGATACCCTATCGTTTGGGTAGAACTTGCAATGCGACTGTCAGATTCTATGTGGTGATCAAGTGAATGATTCTTAATTAACCATATCATACTTAATTTTAGTATGCAGTGGTGACCAATATGTACAATGATTAAATGGTTTTGTGCAGTTATGAAAGTAATAGTGTGCATTGATAAAACCATGCAGCTCTTCAAAGGTGCATTCACACGAGCTTTTATATGAAAAGTTGCTTTGATTGAGATATCGAACAGGAATCATTTATCAATGTTCATTCAAATTACTGTATAGAAAACTGGTGTCGATTCGTCCACATGTTTTGTCGAGAGCATGTTGCTGTGTTCGTAACATATAAATTTGCTATCACTGCAAGTATCCTTCAGGATCGGACTTGTATTGATATATTTTTCCTCATGTTCATCTCCACTAGTAACAAGTCTTCAGCAGGCACTAAGCCAGAGCTAAACAGGTGAAGGTGGCAAGAGCAGATTAAATTCTTACATACCATGATTATTAGATGAACCCTTTTTTGAAGTACCCGAGAGTACAATCTTATCAAATTATGGTTTCTAATAGTCACTGCTAGTCGTTATCTTGCCAGATTTTAGTTTAAAGCATGTTCTGATGTTCAATTGTTAGACGGACAAGGTAACGCAGCATCTTTATTTTGCAGGACAATGCCTCTATGTCCCATTATCTTCGTGCCTGGCCCTGAGATTATGACTTCGACTGGGCTTCTACTCCAATTGGGTTAATTAACTTTGCTTGACATATTTTATCTTCTTTGCTATATCTACTGCAGAGTCAATTGATGATAAGTCGTTTGTTCCGCAGTGAAGCATGATGCAACCATGAGCCATTCTTTTATCGACCAGTGCTGTTCAAACTTATCAAGTTATTTTACATGGAGTCCCCTGCAGGATAATTTTCAAGTCAGGGTCCCCTGGAGGGATAAATATACGTTATTATTTATTTACTTTCGCAGAGAACAAATATCAACAGTGATATGGGTTGATAAAACAACAAGTTGAACAAGCGAAGGCAACCTTTCAAGATCCCATGACACCCTTCGCGGTCCCTCAAACGCCCTAAGGGACCGTGGACCTCCATTTGGGAACAAGAATTATCGACGGCTTGCAGCAACTTTTCATGCACTTAATAGAGGCCTCTGGGAAGGTCTTCACGTGAATTTTTTCATCTTGAGAATATGGCTTGTTGAGCATCCAGGCTTTTACGTTTCTAACCAGGAAATCTCCTTAGGTTGCCGCTATTTTAGCCTGCTGACTTAGGCTGCTGTTATCATGGTGAGCAGTAAGAAGCTTCGAAGGTATTAAATTGTGGCTCCCTTCTCTATGCTGACTTTTCTTTTGCTTGCTTCATGTTCTCGGAGATGTCTTTCTTTCTTTGATATCGGATTTTTATAGCACGATCTGAGAGGATGTCTTCAATAACAATGTTAGTTTGTTTAATTATTGCATTCTCTTTATATAGCGATAAATAGAAGTCACACCTACTGCATTTATATTATTTTTTGGTTATATTTAGCAAATTTTCATTCGATTTCATTTGAATTTCTAATTTCTCTTGAAATATTATTACAGATGCTGTTAATTGGGGATAGCTTGCCAATATACTCACGCCATTGCCATGCGAGAAGTATTGAATGGGAAACAGCATGGCCTTAGGCGAGACTTGAAGTGATTCGTCATTAACGATAACATGTTTTGTACAATCAAAACGCTAAATTTTAAATAATCTAAATTTTATTGAATATTCAATTTTACCTTTTTGGTCGACGCATATTCAATTTGAAGTAGCAACTTCTACTTGAACAATTCCTCTAGAGCTGTTGGTACCTCTTCGCTGCTTAGGCCGAACAATGCTCCAGCATGTCTCACAACAAGTTTAATTTTCTTCTTCTTTGCAGTTCTTATATCAAAGATATTCTAGCACTTTGATTACATGTATCCAACCGCTCTAATAAAGATTTTCGAACAGAACACCGCTCAATACCGTTTCGTTTTTCGGGGAAAGAGACTCGACATCGAGGAGTTTGAACGGCCTGCAAAGAAATATGATCAGAGTAATCAATGATGTGGCCAGTTTTATAAAAAAAATGTACTTGAAAGTACACCGAAGAACATAAACGCCGAAGATGAGCCCTTGAAAGATCATTTTTATGGGTGCTGCCTATATTTCTTTATTTTGTGATACTTAATGGTGTAAGAATTATCGTCTGTAAGTAGGCCGATGAATGAAAAGATAGTCTTTTGAGGTTTCCTTTTTTTAGATAATAATGTCGTCATACGTCAAACAAACCGTTTCCCAATCTTGGACACCTACCATCTTCTTCTTCTTGTATTCTTGGACAATCCTAAGCAACAGTAGTGATTCTTCCTGTGTTCAGACTGAGGACTTTAAGTTGTTATTTGTCAATCCGTTGTGCTTTCATTTTGAAGCCATGATGTGAACAAATAATGGCGCGAATCTGTCACGAAATCTCCTGCGCATTTCCTAGTAACTGAATTTCCTTTGCGTCCGTTCTCTTGTGCTAGCAAAATACTTTAGATCCCTTCCATGTTTCAATAAACATGCCAATGAATTTAGGACCCTCTTCAATGCAGTTAGATATTTTATAATGTCAAGTTACCGAGCAGACACCTTGGTGACATCTTGAAACCCTTGTGATTTTTTAATTTTTTTTGGAAAAGTATACTTCATTTTGGTAACTAAGCGGTTAGTATATAACCAAATGATAAGTTGACAGTTAATAAATAACCGAATTATAAGTAGCTAGTCAATAAGCTACCAGCCAATAAGTAGTCTTTTAATTAGCAACCGGTTAATAAGCAACCAGAACTGGTACATAGGCCTAACTTATAGTGGCAATGCGTTGCAGAAGAGTGCGGCAGTTGACGTGTCAATGGAGTTGGTAACACGGTTGAGTAGACTTAATCTTTCTGCAGCTTTTATTATTCTTTCGACAAAATACAGTTATCACCATCATCCGGTACAAGACTGGATAATTTTAAGCCTGGAGTAGAGAAATCAAGCAATATTTGTGTTAGATAGTACACGATGTGCCTCTTATTTTGAATTTTAACTTATAAACTGAGTGTTTCAGCTTGAATATCCTTGTCACAGCATCTTGTAAGGAATTTCCACTCGTGGGGACATTTATCATAAAGGGCCACAAAGATAGGGAAACTTGTTACCACGCCCTGTAGATACATTGGTAGAAAGTAGCAATACACATTTCAGGTTCACAGTGATAAATATAACTTCTTTTTACATGATGCTATAACAACACCTCAATGAGTATGACTCTCCTTTTGGAAAAGTTTTCTGAGCGGCCCCAGAAAACTGGGGAAATCATTTTATTTTGCTGGTCACTACTGCCCGGGAAAACACTGGAGTTACTGGGGACTTTTTCCCAATCGTAAGTATGCTAAAAGTGCCCTAGTCCTTGTAGCACATTGAAGAAATTGTTTTACCTTTTCAAATATCTCTGAGTACCATCAGAATCTATCACTTCAGTGTGGATTTAGCAAATAAGTATAACTTGTAGGGTAAATCTTCTCTTTATGAGTTTATTGAACTATACCATCTATTAAATACTATTGCCAACTTCAAGTACATTCAATGAACATTATGTCAAATCTATTTCAAAGTGTAAAAATAGATGCCAATAAAGGCTTTGACAAAATCATTCCGTTGCAAATACTTAAAATGCAGATAATCTAATTATCTAATTTATAACAAATTCATCTAGTCCAATTTTCAACAAATGGACACTTCACATACATAACTCCTGTTTTATTATTATAGACAATTTTTAGTAGATTTCTCGTGCAATTCTCGCATGTTTCGTCATCTTGTTGGTAAGATATCCTTTTGTAAAGGAACACAAGATCATGAGAAGTGTCTTATAGCTATTATAGAAGCAAACAGCATGCCTAATCTAAATATATTTACAGGATAGACAAAAGGAGAAGAGAGACTCTCTACAGTTGCAGACCATTACATTGAGATGGGTGACTTATCAATGACCTCGATTTGGTGCAGTCACAGTTACAGCTACAAGGAGTTGAAGGGCTCTGGATCCATCTTGGCACTGGGTAAATAGGTAAAGATGGCTGCTGTGAGTAGGAACAGATTGATCGGCACAGGAAAGGGAAATGAATCCGTAATTCATCTGTACTAAAGCCACGTGGTTCATTTGTTTGTCTTCCAATGGGGCTTTCTTCGCTATCACTACCGTCCTTTGATCTAGGAGTAATATTTAAAGGGTTACGAGCCATGAAAAAAGTATGCTTAGGGTAGGCTATGAGCATTGTTATGAGTGATTGCAGAAAAAAGTCGCACCTAAAAGCTACAAATAACTAGAATTCGTATACTTAATGGACAACACAAAATGTTGCAAAAACAAGAGTAATTGATCCACAGGTTTCCGACATGAAGGAGACTAATTCATGTGGCACAACTGGCTTAGGTAATATAATGGCATGGGACATCTGCTAATGGCACCTCAAGCTTTCGGGCCTCAAAGGTGGCCCTCGGTGGTTTTCAGAGGACGGGTTTGTGCCGTATCTAATGTGAAAAGAAATTGCATTTCCCAGTTTGTATTGCCTAGTTTAAATTTTATTTTCCAGCTAGCAGACGTTTTAAGGCTTCACTTCCGCGTTATTGATATAAACCCTTAATCGCATCTTTTCTCGATGCGGGAAAGTTTAAACGTGTAAAGATCTAAGAGCAAAGTATTTCTATTGCTCCGAACCATTTCGTTACAGTAATGATAAGAGTCCAATATCAACCGCTAAAACATATTGGTGGAAATTTTGTAAGATTCAGTTTTAAGTGGGTTTTGCAGTTTTGGATGTAGTGCTGTTTTGTATAGCAGCAAAGGAATACAGTTGAGTTCCAAGACATAGTTAATAACTGCGGTGTGAATCCATGAATGAAGTAGTGAAAGCTCTTAGAATCTAGATGTGCAAACCGTCATGTACAAGAAGCTGAGAATTTCCTATCGGCTGGTCTTTTACTACAGGGATTTGCTGGTTTATACACTTAAGATGAGATTTAGTCCCCCTTAAATATTTCTTTATTCATTTTATTAGAAATTGGACCAATCTCGTGATCACGAAAGTGCCATGTACTTATTTCTAGTTACACTTCACTGGGAACTTCGCATAGGTCACTGCAATAATCTATCGATAGTGATGACGTATGGCTTGAAAATTCGATAATAAAAGATGGAGTTAACCTGTTTTTTTGTTCTTCACACAGTACTGAAACTTTCTTAGCTTTTTCATGATTTCAGCACTGAAGCTTTTTAAAAACTTTCTTGGAGAAGATAGTAGGGTTTGCGTGCAGTGTTACACAAACAAACAAACAGGCCACAAAAATAGCACCCAGATACATAGGTTACAACAGAGAACTGTCTTGCGTGAATATTGGGGTATTAAGAGTTTAAGAATTACCAACTTTCTGAGGCCTCAGAAATGCAGTACTGAATTTTTCTTAACTTTTTTAGCAGTCGAGCGCTACGTTCTTATCAATCAATCATTTTCTAATAAAAAAAACATCTAAATGTGCAGTCTAAGTGTGCAGTTCTTCCTCTCCAAGGTAGAATACACGCTTTTCTACAAGAAATTGGTTTATAAAAAGGCAGTGCCTGGCTACTTAAGAAGCCAAGAAAGTTAAGTACCGGATTTCTGAGACTTAGGAATGTCTCACGAAAAAGTCGTTCTTATAAAAGAGCATGCAGGCATTTTGAATTCAGAAGATCGGTGCATTTGCCATGACTGTGGTGACCAGTAAGTAGGACGTTCCGCAGTGTTTTTCGTTCGTTCCTACATTTCTCCGCTATATTTACCTCATTGCTTTTTTAATTTTCCTGTTGCCCTACACTTAGCACGTCACCTGTGACGTCATTATAAGTGACCGCAATACGATCATCTTTTTAGTGTCCTGAAATTTCATCTTCCAACTGGAAAAACTACCAACTTTTGTATGATTTGCAATTTTCTACACTTTTTTTTAAAGAATACCTAGTTTATTTCTGAGTCTTTAATATTCATTTGAGCCTGAAATTATTCTTACCTTATTGCTAAATTTAAGTGATTTTGAACATTAATGCACGCATAGAGTAGAATCTTAAACAAAACTGTGTAACGTGACTAAAAAGTGTGTAACGGACACTCCTTGAAGAGCGCTGAGTTGCATCATAGCATAGTGACTCCCAGACTGGATAAGTGAAGCGTACACTTATTTTGTTTTCTAAAGAAAACTCAACTAGCCAAAAATCTAAGCCTTGATGAAGCTCGAGCCTGACAATTATTCTAAAATTAATCTTAAATTTCAGTGATTTTGAATTCGGATGTTCTTATAGACTATATTCTTATAAAAAGAAGTATGTAATTTTACCTATCTCGAGTATTCTTCACTTTAGAACAACCCCATAGGAAGATAGTTTTCGTGTCATCTTAACATATGCCTAAAGATTTTTAAAATAAGGCACTTAAAACAAATTTATACCAGCATATTGTGATAGAATATTTAAGGCTTGGTCCAGTAGAATCCGGCTAACTAAAGGAAAGTCATGAGCTTTAATAACTACAAAAATTACTAACCTGTGCTTTTGCTCTGCAGCTCTTACTCTCTGCCGTTTGTTCTTGAACCAATTGCTGACTTGCGTCACCGTCAGATCTGTGGACTTTGCAAGTTCGTATTTCTCCTTGGCAGATGGATAAGGATTTTTATCATAAGCCATATTAAGCAGTGATCGAGCTTTTTCCTTGAAACAATATGTGGTTTGCTCACCATCCCAAATAGTGCGTGGTAGTGGGAATTTCCTCCTTATGCGGTATTTCCCAACAGCTCCAAGTGGTCGTCCCCTCTGCCTTTCAGCTTCGATGTAATGTGCAGTTCTCCATAAACTCTGCAATCTTTCGTGCTGCTGTTTTGAGAATCTCCTACTCTCTAGAATTGTATACATTTCTTTGAAATTGTTCTGATAGAAGAAAACTACCGCTTTACCTATAAGAACAGCTTCATCTCTGTTAATAGCGCTGTCTTCCGATGGCAATGCCCAAAGAAAGCGACTGAGACGCTCAATCTGTCCCGTATTGAGCAATGATTCACAAACGAGAGAGACTTGTGGAGATGAGAACGGTGTCAAAGCCGGTGCATCATAAGAATGGTTGGCGATGTGGCTAGACTTACTTGAAGAAGTGTATACCTCCCTCTCCATAACGTTCCTTTATTGTGTCAGTGCCAACTTGAAGCCACCACTGTTGTTCTGACTTCTTCTTATAATCTATGAGTAACAGGGCACAGCTATTCAAATGTTTCCAATAAAGGCATTTACAAATGTAAACATCTAATCATATGTGACCAGTTTGTTCATCGCCAATTGTGCATTGAAAGTGAGAAATTGATATTTTGATAATTCGGAATCTTGACGATCCACTATTCAAACAATATTGATATGGACTCTAAATATGTAACCGTAATGTGTTCTATTAATTGTTTGATATTGTGACATTGAGATTATGTATGTGCCATGAGAAAATGTCACATGAGACAAACATTTACGATTTGAGCAAACATGTGAAAAAACTCGACTATTTTAGTAGCAAATCCACAAAGCTAAGTAGTCATTTTGCTCTTAGGAAATGTAATCAGAAGACCATTGGCAAGAGAGCTATATAGATTCTAGAATGGATTTTCCCATGGATATAGATAATGTTGAACTCATGCCATTTAGTCAAAAAACTTTATTTCTGTCTAGTTATTTTGCATTTACAGTATAATCTCAATTCATAGTCTGTATGTTGGAAGCCGGGTTGTCGTCCAAAAAAGTTAAGGAGGGGAAGGGGCTTTTGCTGTAAGCTGCTCCTTTTTCTCTGGGCTACACCCATGACCGCATTTAATGTTTCATTCAAAGTTAGATACATATAAAGCTCTGCATATGTAGTTAACTAAAACTTTATATACATCTATAAAAAATATGTTGGTTCTTATACCAAACTAAGAACTCACCAGACTGACATACGCTAGTTAGAAAGGGGACTAAGCACCCAAAGCTCTCCCCATTTTAACATGGGGCTGAGCCTCCCAATCATTGAACCCCTAAAATCCCCCCTTCTCAGCACTCTTGGTTTGAATCTTCATCATAACAGCAAGTGCTTCTTGTAGATCAAGCAGAGATACGTAAGATTTAATGACTCGTGTTATTTTGTTCGGAATAAACTAAATCATCTTTCTATGAATCGGGCAAAGAGAAATGTGTTTAGATAACTGTTTTACTCTTTTACCAATGATATTATCAAGGCAGTATAATCATGATTATTTACATCGTTGGAGTTCACATTGTTATTGACAAAGCTTCTTCCAAGTGATTCTATTTTATTGTAGGTTTCCATTTAACTTTTACGGTCTTTTCCCAAATCAATGGTGGTCAAGCGATCTTGCTCCTTGGTGCTGAGAGTGAGTGACAGCACTGAACCAAATTTCTATAATTCCAACTAGTGACCATATCTTTGTCCATGAATATGGTCTAAGTTCATAGAGGCTATTGGTCTGGAGATTTGATTAAGATGTTACGTACGTCACTAAAGATGACATAGCCAATAATTTTGCGGTATCATCTTGAGCAATTCATAATGATGTAACAGCACTTTACATTGTTATTCATATTGTCCTATTAGCAACCAGTGGAACATAGTGACCTACCGTCAACTGTTAATCAAACGACATTAAGGAGCCACGCCTGGAGTGGAGTATCTTGAACTGTTCTAGCAATAGGCTATCGCTATTGCAGGCTATGGCAGAATGCTATACATCGGCATAAATGATACCAGGGCTGGGAAAAGGAGAATTCCCATGTAAATGAGATCTCCATGGTAAATAAATAGGCGGTTCTTACAGATCAATGCTAAAAAGTAGTGATTCTGCAGACTCATAGTGGAGCAAGATCACAGGTCTATTTACAGTGCTTGCAATATGATCCATTTCAAAAACAATCTATTGAGTTTTAGGAAGACAAAAAGACATTGGATATATATGGAAACTGTTCTTTCCAAACATCAAACAACTTCGCAGTCAGTTGAATCTCATTTTCTAATATTCACACCAGTTGATTTTACAGAGCAAGCACGTCGAGTATTTTGTATGCACCACTACTCGTGTTCTATGAATATTCTTTGCACAGCTGTATAAACAGTATAGGATGAACATAAAAATTGCATGTTAGGAATAAGATAAATATTAGTATCGTTTTCGAGTGCATTTTCAAATTTTCTGATAGCACCATAATAGAATATGATAGCACTTGAGAATTTTGAAACAGATTCTTTCATGGCTCAATTTGCCTCTCGCAGGATGAAGTTAAATGGAGTCCAAGCATGGTAGGGTGCATTCCTGTCTTTCTATTTACCGTGCTGCAGATATAAGTTGTTGCTGTAAGGTGCTACTGTATCTTTCAAAAACCTTGTGCTACAAGACAGAAAAGCTTGACGTTGCTTTTGCAGCAGAAAAAACTCTTGAAACAACTGCTTTAAAAATACTGTTAGTATTTTTTTTTTATATGTATATCCATAAAAGTTACGATACAAATTTACAATACTGGCAAAAATTACACACTACAATACTACTAGAAAGATACCCCAGGGAGCAAACGACTATGACTACCCCGGGGCCATTTGGACACATAAATTAAAAGCTACTGTCGGTCTCAGCTCAGATGCCACAAGTATGCCTGTGAAGCGAAACAACTGGTGTTTGGGTTTGGGATATTATCCACGGGTGTATGGATATTATCCAGGGTGTTAGTATCATAAGGGAAAATCACAAAACTGTTGTGAAACACCTTTATTGACTTGTTCTCTTCCGCTAACAGCATCTGAACGGATTAGTTTTTGATACTAATCGAAACACTGGGACAGATAATTAACGTTGAAATCTAATTACAAGGTACTATAAAAGGGCGTGGCAGGGACAAGCATGCAACAGTACAACAAAATGACTCGCAACCAAAAGTAAGACATGCAAATCCTTTTCAGTTGATAATAAATTTAAGCCTGGTTCACACTTGTGAAGCAAGAGCTGAAGCAAATGAAGTAAGCATGCGCAGATGGAACTTTTTCACGCGAAACAAGAAGTGAAGCAAGACGTGAAGTAAGCCGTTCACACTAGTGCATGTAAATTAAAGTTCGCTTCACACGAGCTGCATGCAAACAAATTATAATTGCTGCAACGTAAGATTGCTTTTAGTACCAATAATGCCAGACGTTAGCCGAATTCAGGTGGAACTAGGGATTTGGAATTGACCTAAGACCACAGTTTGTGGCTGAGACCTCTCTAAATTAAGCATTGCATGTATCTGTGCATGTTGGTATGTATTCAGGTACGAATAAAGGTATGTACAGATGCATGTTTGAGTGTGCTGGCAGCTAGAATGATATAGAGAAAATTCGCTTGATTTCTTCCTGATGAGTAAGATACCAACCTGATAAAAGTTGGATTTAATATAATGTACACGCATGAACTTCCTAAATTAGTTCTAGGATGAATGTCGAAGCTTGAAAACGGGACAGGCATATACGATAGTTTAAAGAATATCTTATTTGTTTTCTAAGTGGATTCAATCCGATATTTTGAAGAAGGAAGAGTAGGATTATAGTCAGTATTTAATAGGTAGCAGTTCGTGATAGAAACAAGTTTATATGAATCTCAATATCAATGCTTAATTCACCAACAAAGAACTCAACTAGTGGTATTTAGGTCCTAAGAGTAGACATTGCATACAAGCAGCGCATGTTGGGGTTAAGCACTGTCGGAATTACTTTTAATAAGAGCCTCCCATTTATCTGGTCACACCGTTTGATAATATGCTGCAACCCTCGCTGCAACCTTGAACTATAAAACCGAAGTCACATCGTAGTTGTTTACCTGAAGGTAACATCCGTGTCAGGACATGTTTCTATATTTGCAATCCCAACATTAACTGAAAATGTGTCTTCCATGATTGCTAAAACTGTTTAAAGTTTGTAATAGGCACTTTCTTTACTGTCATTAATGGCTTTTCACGAATAATGACGATTCGTCTCGTTTTGACCAAGGCTTTTGGCAGCCTAAGTGCACACTGTCTTCATTTCATCAGATCAGCTGAGATAATTCGATAAATATCTGGTTCATTTTAATACGTAAAGAAATCTCACCTGTTTGAAACAAGATGTGGAGTTCTCTCTTTTGAAACTAACTGAAAGTCATTTTAAGGACAGCTAGAGCTCTTCATCATGTAATCGTATTAACATATGAATAGTGATGATGAAGATTGCAATAAAATGTCTATAATTGTCAGAGTTGTTCTCTACCATTTGATTTGTAGCTTCTTGAGTAGACAAGGTTTTTACGAATATCGTATGAAACCACAAATATGTGCAGGTAGGATCAGATACTATAAGTTTAGGACCTGGTGCCCGTGTGGGTTAAGGTGATTATTACACGTGTCTGCGATTGAGTTTATATTATGAGAACAGTAAATGTTCAATTTACCGCGATTTATAAAATAAATATTATCAGAGTTATCACATACTTCAGAATCCTATGCAGTTTCTTATAAATACTGGTAGCTAAATCTTAAACCATTCCAGTATAGGACTCATTTTACCAAAAGAGAGATAATTTATTAATGTATTCTTGTTATATTACAATTACCATTAAACTGCTATAAACATCACGCTATGTGTGACACGAGCTTTAGCTTAGCAAGTCGGCTGTATTAATTGTATTCATAATTTGCACTTGGGAAAAAATATTCAATTCGTTTATTGAGCTTTAACTCCGTAGAATGAATCTACAATAAATTGTACGTTCCTAAAATATGTACTAGGAAATGAAGAACACGTTTTTTTATAAGAATGTGGCCTGTGATGCAGTAGGCACTGGGCAGCTCAAGAAGTTAAGAAAGTTAAGACAGGATTTCTAAGAACTGAGAAAGTAAACACGTCGTATACCTTTAAAATTTCAACAATCACCGAAGTCAGTCATCGCTTTTACTTAGTATGTATCAATTTCTTGCGGCAGCATATGCATTAGAGTGTTTTGTTCCTATAGTGTCTGTCCTTTTGAGTAAAACTGCAGTACTGCATGAACTCTCGAATATTCTTGCTACGAAAATCTTAAGAAAGTTTCAGTACTGAAATCATGTAAAGACTAAGAAAGTTTCATTACTACAGGCGGGAAAAGCTTCCTTTTTTAAAAATACGTGTAATTATGGGATCACGAGATATTCTTTGAATAGCCCCGGGCTTTAACGAAGATTTTGTAAGCACTAACACGTGCTTTCTTGCGAAAGTTCTTTCTGGTCCAGAAGCGAAACGTTCTTAGTTTTCATGATTTCAGCTCTACAACTTTCTTAAGACTTTCTTAACAAGAATACATTCGAGTTTGTGTAGCACCGCAGTGTTACAGAGTCAGAGGCACTACACTAACACTCACTAACAAAACACTGAAATACATGGATCATCATAAGAAATGTTCACAAATTAAACAAAAGAAATAATAGGGTTGCGTGAAATTGGAATTTCAAATATGTGCCAACTTCCCAACTTTCTTAGGTCTTAAATCCTTGCTTCCCATTTTATCTGTGAAACTTTGATATCACAATATTCACTAGCTTCATTCCTTTCTCACAGTAGTGTTTTAAAGATTGGAAGTCCTTAACCAGGCTGATATCAGTGCTAATATTTACTTTCACTAACATTTTTGTGAACGTCGCAGGCTTTCCATTAAGGAAAGTGTAGAAAAATATCTTGCTTCCAAATAGAATTAAATAAATTTTAACGATTGAATTTGCAGAAGTCCTTAGTAACATCAAAGAGTTTAACTTTGTTTAGCAAATTGCTCGTTAAAAGACAACTCCAAATCTAAAAGTGAATAACAGATGTGATTCACTTTGAGATTCAGCCTCGCATTGGTTATTATTGATAATCGTCTTTGATATTTTCTCTCAAGTAGGCCATGTTATTGAAAAATTTCAATTGCAACAAATTTAAGCCTACTCTAGGGAATTTGCAATCGAATGAGATAAACCTCTTACAATATTCAATAAACCTTCAAAGTGATTAAAACATAAATCCAATATATCGAAGTCATTACAACCAAGTCATTTCTTGACATTGTACTTACAAAGGGAATTGTCCCTTGCAGGCCCAGTGCTGTCACCTATAGCAAATATGAAGATCAAAGAAGCCCCTAGTAGTTCTGGTCATTTTCCATCTTGTACCAAAGCTGGTGATCCAGGCGAGAGCGTATTTTTCTTTATTTTGGGCCCCCTCTGCAAAATTTCACCAGTAGTTAAAACTTCTTTAAAGTGCTCTGATTACAACAGCAGTAGCTTTAATTGCCTTTCAATAGCATCATCTTCAGAACAATTACACTTTATCCTACGAACCCTAGTCCCAGGGTAGCTGCTAACGTATTTAAAAGACATTCTCATCCGCACAGAAGCATTTAAAAGTGGTTAAGCAATCATGTTTCGCAGCTTTGTTTATTAAAGTAATGCTTATTCACTCGATTTTCAGTAAACAGCATATTTCTCTGCTATAATGGGCTGCGCAAAAGAAAAGCATTCGTACGGTAAAGATAACTCAGCAGTTATTCAATAATTCTGATAATAGAGGAGATTCAGCAATCCTGATAGATCAGGGGTGTGACAGTTGAGGAGCATAGGGTAGTGTCACGTCTCCCCGTGTCTATGAATCTTTTTAAGAAGTTGGTTATGCAGCAGGAATTTAACTTAAAACTTAGGAGTTTGAACAAATTTGAACACAATTCATTCATTCTGTTCGTCATGGTTAGTCATAGTCAACTCTCTATTTGCGATATTGCAAATACCTAGATGTTCCTAGCAACCATCATCAATGTCTTCTTGTGTTCTGGAAAATAAAGTTGATAAAAAATACTGTAGTTGATCTGCTTTTTCCCAAAGTCCCCCTCCATTCAAAATTGTCTAAGTATATCCCTGTTATGGATAGATACTTTCAGGTTTGTCAAGACAATTTTATTCTTCTGCTTGGGCTATTCGTTTAATATGGGTCGTTAGTCCAGTAAATAGTGTATCACTGAGAAAATGGCTCCCGAATAAAAGTTGGTGGTTCAATTTTGTCAGTCTAATAACAGACTTTGTGTGGGATTGCCACTTGATACGGAATGGCCCACACTCGACTAGCCTCACAAATTATTTTGATCAATCTGTCACCAACAAAAATATCAAGTTAATGAAAATCGATTGAGGTCATTGATATCACTTTCAGTACGGATTGATTCCCAATTGGTGACGCCCTTTTGTATTCAAATTGATAGACACACTACAGATAGAATGGTTAACTGTTACGGATATGAACCAAAATGTAGCTGATAAGATAGTGTCAGTATTGAGAGGGTGCTTGTGTGATTTAGATTTGGCTGTCAGGGACAATTAGCGGGTAATCTGCTGATGACTGAAAGGCACTTAAAAATACTAACTGTCGGGAGAATTATGGTTAAAATTAATCTTTGAGAACTGATATGTGTAGCCTGGCTCAGTAATTGGAAGTTTGGTGTGTTTCTATGTTAATTGTTTTGTTGCTCCTTGTTTTAGATACTAACGACCAGATCTGAAAGATTTTTGGACAGCTGCTGGCAGGAGATAAGATAGTATGCCAACTTGTGGCCAGAAAGTTACTCATGAGCATTATGGCGCTGCTTGACAGTTATGTCTGCATTTATTCCTCGGTTTGGCGTCCTCATTTGATTGGCAAAGAAACTATATACAACCATCTACAAGGACTCTAGCTGAAGGGAATACCATATGTATATATGTGACCGCTACTTTGCATGTCATAAGTGGACATAGTTGGGCGTAGTCGGGTGGTACTAGGCGCGATTAGGTGTGGCTACCTATGCGGCAACACGTTTTGCAATGATCACTTATTCTTATATGCACCAAAAATTACCTTGTCTTTCTGAGTTGGGGCATGCATTTCTCTATAGATGCATGGCTGCCACACAGGTCTTGCTCCTTTCTCCTAGGCAATGTTCACCTGCTGTATAGTGTGTAAACATACAATTCTTTTTCCCTATATCTTCACATGACAAGCCAAAGGTATCTGGAGATCTTTCCAATAGCTATCCATATTCATTTTGTTCATAGCAAAATATCTTCTATATGCTGCTGGATGTATCATACATGATACTTTTCAGTGTGTGCAATATACTTGTTAAATTTTGACTGAAGGAACAACCAATGCCAATTCAGTAATGAGGGCATGATTTCGAGAAAGGAGATATTCCGAGTCCAAGCAGCCAGTGGAGCATACTAAGTGATCGTATTGTATTTAACAGACCATCGGTGCTCAGATTATTTATTGTCTTGACATTTTCATCCTGACAAATCATTTGATAGCTGATACAATTCTTGGTCATATATAGTCCGTAAAATACAAAGAGAGCGCTTCATCAAAGCCTGTTTGTCCATTTTCGAGAGCTGCTGTTCCAATCCGGAAAAGCTTCACTTCTTCACAAGTTTATCTTCAAGATCATTTCGTAGGAGGCACTCTATACTTACTTAACTCTTAAAGGTTCAAACCAGGGCTCAAGTCCTATTAACCTTTGTCTGGATCCTTCCCGGAATGCTTAGTCTGGCATTTCTGAAACAAGTATTCTCGAAATTCAATAGCAATCATTGTTTCCATAGAGCATTAATCGAAAACGAAAGTAAACTCGCAAAATAATGTAATCGGCCGAAGAGACTATATACAAACACAACGTTTACTTTCTCAAGACATCCATCGAGCAGAGACAGGTTTGTCAAAGTTTTTATGTTGCAAATAATATCTAATGAAAATTCATGGCTAGCAACAAAAGCGAGCTTTAACTAACATTATCCTTTTAGGAGCTCCTTAAGAGGAATTAATGACGCCATAAGCACTATAAAGTAGCATCACAACTTGATGATGTGATTGCGTATACAATTTTAGCAACCAATTCATCTTTGTATGATATTAATATTTTATACGTATGAGGTGAGGAAATAAGAATATATCTTGTTTTTATGCTATTGGTGTTGTAAAGCAAGCCCCAGGATTTACGTAATGATTAAAGACATTCGCTGTTTGACTTTAGTATTTACTCAATATCACTTTCGTTTCTTGTGTGCGGTTAGGCCATTTATTTTACGTAGTACGTTTTGCATATCATTACCGGGTCCTCCCCCTGTAGTTAGTGCGTCACAATGTCTGCATCATCGCTGATGTATAGCATTCGCGTACTCCCCTTCCTTTGTTTAGGATAAGGGCACGGGATTTTCTCAGCTTTAGTACACATTAGGCATAGCATAGTCATTCGTTATTCACGGCGTTCACGTATTATTTTAGTTTATTCACCCGTATACACCCTGCCTAGCCCTTCCTTCTAGCTACATGTTATTCATCTATCTACGTAAATCTTTAGTATAATTTTAGATATGTTTTACCTATATATACACCAGTATGTAGAGAAATTAGACAGATAGGATTTGGCAGCTCAGTAGAACTAGAGCCACATACGTGCACAGTCCGGAGTCACTTCGTGGGATTAGAGACCATGCCACAGTTCTAGTTCAGGATATCACAGATTTTGTAAGTGTAATGTCTGTTCGTGGACTATTCAGGTTATCTCTGGTATTTTGTTAGTAGACTTTATGAACTAAATATATATTATACCTTTACTGTGTTTCCTCATTTATATTAAGGGGCAGATATTTAATTAGGTTATTCTTGTTTATATCTCTATGAACTATTCAGTAGAAATTTACTTGTATTTCAGTTTATATTCAGACATGTTATTTGTTCTAATTTGTAGATTAGTAAAACGTGTATCTTGTTTTTAGTTACCAATAAAATTCAATCGCTAAGATACAAATTACGCGATACCAAAAGTGGTTTATCTGCTTGCCAAAAGGGTACGTGTTACCCTTGAGGGCGAGACAGTAAAAAATCTCTTCCTGAAAAGAACGACAAGATGGCAACCAGGCAAGGTACGGCTTATGGTCCCCACACGACAGATTCAGCACCGTCGCCAACCAGCAGTAGTCCACGGAATGTGGAAACAGACAACAGGCCAAGATTGAGTGAAAACCTGATTGACGATGATGGCAACAGCTCAGTGTCAAGATCATCCCGCCAGTCTTCAATTTCATCTGTCAGAGCCAGGGCCAGAGCAGAAGCTGCAAGGGCCAAGCTGCAATTTGCCACGAAGCAAGCCGATTTATCAAAGCAAAATGCTGAGAATGAAGCGCAGTTACAGTCTCAAAAGTCCCAGCTCACTATTCAAGAGAACACTCGAAAAGTGCATTTCGAAGCAGACATGGCGGTACTGCAAGCCGAACAAGAAGCAGCAATCGCCACAGCTGAGGAAATGGTTTACGAAGCAGCAGAGCTTAATGGTGAAATCTTACTTGACCCAACATCATCAAGTGTAAGACAAAGAACCGAAGAATATGTCGCGTCTTGCACCTTGCCGGAACCAAGTGAAAAAATGGCAGACCCATTCTTTACAAGAGAAGACCCACCATTGCTCTATACGAGACCAGCAAAAGTTGAGGAACAGTTAGCATCTCTATCGACTTCCCAGTTTCCCGCCCTCAGATCAGAACCTTTGAGTAGCCAGCCTCAGGTAACGCAAGTTCAGCAATTCAGTCTTCCATCACTGCAATCAGTTCCAAATTCAAGGTTCAGTCAGCAGCCCTACCCCCCAAAAAGCAGCATGCCATTACTCATAGACGGACAAGGCTTCCCTGTCACATCCAATGCTTACATCCCAAAACAGCAGCAGTCTGAACCATTTTCAGCATTCACAAAGCACCTTATGAAGAAGGAACTCATCTCAACTGGCCTACTAAAGTTTGATGACAATCCAGCCAACTTCAGAGCGTGGAAAGCAGCATTTAAGTCAGCCACCGAGGATCTTGAGTTGACCGCTGCACAGGAGCTTAACCTTGTGATGAAATGGCTTGGAGAAAATTCCTCAAAGATTGCAGCGCCTCTCCGGGCAATTCACATTGACACCCCCCACATAGGCCTGCGTGTTGTTTGGGAAGCCTTGGAGAAAAAATATGGTACAGCTGAGGTGATAGAAGACAACTTAATGGCAAAACTGGACAGATTTCCAAGGTTTAACTCCAAAGATAGAGACAAGTTGCAACAGTTGTCATACCTGCTGTTGGAAGTCATGGCCGCAAAGGACACCGGAAGGTACAAAGGGCTTGTTTCATTTGACTCAGCAAAAGGTTTGCGGCCAATAGTTGAAAAGTTGCCTTACCCACTGCAAGAAAGATGGATGAGAGTCGGGACAGCCTACAAAAGAGACAACAATGCTGTCTTCCCTCCTTTCCAAGTGTTTGTGGACTTTATTAATACTGAAGCTGACATGAGAAACGACGTCAGCTTCATGATTTCAACTCAAAACGTGGAGAAACCTACATCAGCCAGAACTTATCATAATAATGTTGCTAGCGTCAACAAAGTTGAAACATCAGGTCATTCCATGCCTCAAGCAGAAATAGATGTTTCCAGAATCTGTGCTATTCACAATAGCAACCACACCCTCCGGGATTGCAAAGCATTTCAGAAGAAACCGATGAGTGAAAGGAAACGCATTCTTCTCAAGAACAAGATTTGCTTCAAGTGCTGTCGCTCCAACTCGCACCAAGCTAAGGACTGTCCAGAACCTGTCAAGTGTGCAATATGCAAAAGTGAATGGCACATTGCAGCGATGCATATTGGCCAGGGAACAAGACCTATCGAGCAGCAAGATGATGGTGGGGAGCGTGCAAGAAGGGTTGAAGATGTCTCAACGAAGCTTGTCACCAATGCCTGTACCTCTGTGTGCCAGAATATACCTGGTGGAAGATCCTGCTCAAAGATCTGCAAGGTTAAAGTGCAAAACCATGAGAACTTGGAGTCAGCCATCGTCTATGCCGTCATAGATGATCAGAGCAATGCAACACTCGCTAAGCCAGAACTGTTGGATGCCTTGGGTATCTTTGGCAAGACTATTACATACAAGATGCAGTCATGTGCAGGAGAAAGATACATTACAGGTAGAAGTACCAGCCTCCTCAGTGTCAATTCATGTGATGCAAAGGTTTCAATCAAGCTTCCACTTGTAAGAGAATGCGAACACATCCCAGACAACTATTCTGAAATTCCTGTTCCTGAGATAGCACAAGCATATGCACACCTCACACCAATTATCAATCAAATTGATCCAGTAGAGCCCAGTGTACCCATAGCTTTGCTGATTGGAAGAGATGTTCTTCAGGTGCACAAAGTCAGAGAACAAATTGAGGGTCCAGCCAACACACCTTTTGCACAGCGTCTAGATCTTGGCTGGGTTATCATTGGAGAAAGCTGTTTAGAGACCACAACAGACAGAGAAAGTGATAGATGTCAAAGTTATGTTGCAGTCCTGAATGATGTGTTCAAAACTACTGAAGCAGACAACACTCCAGCCAACTCAATAGAGGATTCTCAGTTTATGGATATCCTTGAAACAGAAGCTAAAAAGAATCCCAATGGCTATTGGGAAATGCCACTTCCATTCAAGCCTGATAGGCAACGACTCCCAAATAACAGACCAATGGCATTGAATAGAGTCAACAAGATAGTACAAAGGATAAAGGTGAACCCCAAGCTAGCTCATCAGTATCAAGCCTTCATGCAAAACCTGCTTGACAACGGCCATGCAGAACCTGCACAGCCCTTAAGGAGGGGTCAAGAAGTCTCCTACTTACCATTTTTTGAAGTCTTCCACCCGATGAAACCAGACAAGATCAGAATTGTCTACGATTCAAGTGCAAAGTACTAAGGAGTCTCTCTCAATGATGTCTTGTTAGGTGGACCAGACCTCAACAATTCACTGATCGGTGTCCTCATGAGATTCAGGAAAGAGCCAATAGCAGTCATGGCAGATATTGAACAGATGTTCTACAACTTCTATGTCAGAGAAGATCACCGTGACTATTTACGATTTATTTGGTTCAAAGAGAATGACCTGGCGAAAGAGCTCGTTGATTTCCGGATGAATGTTCACGTCTTTGGAAATAAACCTTCACCATCAGTAGCAATCGGCCTTTTGTCTAAAGCAGCAGATGAAGGGATGCAGCACTACGGTAAGGACGTGGCAAACTTTGTGAAAAGAAATTTTTACGTCGATGATGGGCTGGTCAGCACAACTTCTCCAGAAGAAGCTATCAAACTGTTGAAGGCCACCAAGCTCATGCTCTCCGATAGTCATATCAACCTCCATAAAGTCTCATCAAATTCACAGGCAGTGATGGACGCTTTCAATCCAGAAGACAAAGCCAAGGGGTTATGTGACATTGATCTTGCAAAGGATGAGCCACCCTTTCAGAGGAGTTTAGGAATCTGCTGGAATCTGAAAGACGACACTTTTCAAGTAAAAGTCCCTTCGAGGAAAAAAGAATGCACTAGACGTGGATTATTGTCTATCGTCAACAGTATATATGATCCATTGGGATTTGTGGCTCCTGTAACCTTGCAAGGCAGACTACTTATAAGAGAGTTGACAGCAGGCACTACCAGTTGGGATGATCCGATTGAGAAAGAAAAGGAAGTGAAATGGGTTAATTGGCTCAGTTCCCTGGAAGCATTGAACAACCTAGCCCACCAAAGATGTTACACTGGGGAGTCATTAAAGAGTGCATCTAAAATAGAACTGGTGGTATTTTGTGATGCTTCAACTGTTGCAATCGGAGCTGTCGGCTACCTCAAGGTTCACTACAAAGATGAATGCAGATCAGGATTTGTCATGGCCAAGTCAAAGCTAGCCCCAAAACCAGCTCATACTATTCCCAGGTTGGAACTTTGTGCTGCAGTTCTTGCAGTTGAAATGGCAGAAAGCATCAGCAAGGAAATCGATCTTCCTCTGGATAGAACAGCATTCTACTCAGACAGCAAAGTCGTTTTAGGTTACTTGAATAATACCTCACGACGTTTTTACACATATGTAGCGAATCGAGTGAATCGGATAAGACAGTCAACTAATCCAGGCCAATGGCATTTCGTAAACAGCGTCGACAATCCTGCTGATCTTGCTTCAAGACCTTCCACAGCTGCAGAGCTCAGCACTAGCCGTTGGTTTGAGGGACCTAAATTCCTGCAGGGGATGCATGATGACAGCAATGAGATTACATTCAATCTTGTAGATCCTGAAAGTGATGTTGAGGTAAGATCTGAGCCACTTGTTTGCAAGACAAACCTACAAACACCAGGCCTAGGCAGCAGCAGATTTAGCAGATTTTCAAACTGGAAGAAACTGTGCAGAGTTATTGCCCGCTTGATCAATGTTGCTAGAGGTTTCCAGCATGGTGGTAAAGAGGGATGGAAAAATTTTAGCGTGGAACCAGACCCAGACGCTATTCGGGCTGCATCACATGTAATTATCACAATTGTGCAGCAGGAACATTACGTTCAAGAAGTCAAATGTTTACAGAACAATTTGCACGTCCGAAAAGAGAGTGAAATTCATAGTCTTTCACCTTTCATTGGGAAGCATGGTCTGTTGCGTGTCGGAGGCAGATGTGAGAGACAAGAAGTTCCCTATGATCAGAGGCACCCACTTATCTTGCCACAGAAGTCGCACATTACAGGCATTATATCGCTCTACCACCACGAAGAGACGAGACACCAAGGGAGGAAATTAACTGAAGGTGCCATTCGTAGTGCTGGGTTCTGGATACCAGGAAGCAAAAGACTTGTATCCACCCTGATAAAGAAATGCACAACCTGCAGAAAGCTGAGAGGGACGACTACCACACAACTGATGAGTGATTTACCAGCAGATCGTGTCACCCCTTGCCCCCCATTCACAAGTGTCGGTTTAGATGTCTTTGGGCCGTGGGAGATCTCAATAAGAAAGACTAGAGGGGGATCGGTCAATAGCAAAAGATGGGCAGTGATGTTCACATGCTTGTACACCAGAGCAGTACACATTGACATCCTCGAAAGCATGTCTACTTCTAGCATGATCAATGCGTTTCGCAGATTTTTTGCATTTAGAGGGCCAGCTAAAATCATCCGGTCTGATCAGGGCACAAACTTTGTTGGAGCAGCAGCAGAGCTTAAGCTGGTTTCGGAGAAGGAGAGCGTGAAACAAATGTTACAAAAGAGAAGCTGTACTTGGATTTTCAACCCTCCCAAAGCCCCTCACATGGGTGGAATATGGGAAAGGATGATAGGAGTCACCAAGAAGATTCTCAATTCCATTCTCCAGAGTCAGAAGAACCTAACTCACGAAATTCTGTCAACTGTTCTTTGTGAAGCCATGGAGATCATCAATTCAAGACCACTTGTGGAGGTTGCTACAGATGCAGACTCGCCAGCAGTACTAACACCAGCTGTACTGCTCACTCAGAAGTTTGACAGAGTATCAGCCCCTGAAGATACCCTGCAACTAAAGCGTTATAACGCCAAAGAACATTGGAAGCTAGTTCAATCTCTTGCAGATATGTTTGCAGATCAATGGAAAAACGAATATTTGAAGTCACAAATGTTGAGACGAAAATGGAGACAGGAAAAGCCCAACATTTGCGTTGGAGACATTGTTCTCTTAAAAGAAGAAGAACAGAAAAGAAGAGATTGGCCATTGGCAAAAGTAGAAGAAACATTCAATAGTGAAGATGGAAAAGTGCGCAGAGTGAAGGTTCGCGTGGCTAAAGAAGGAGACCAAAAGATGTATATTAGGCCTATCACTAAGGTCATCCCTATTATTGTTCAAGAAGAGTAGTGGCCTTGAATTTACAAGGCCAGGTGGGGAGTGTAAAGCAAGCCCCAGGATTTACGTAATGATTAAAGACATTCGCTGTTTGACTTTAGTATTTACTCAATATCACTTTCGTTTCTTGTGTGCGGTTAGGCCATTTATTTTACGTAGTACGTTTTGCATATCATTACCGGGTCCTCCCCCTGTAGTTAGTGCGTCACAATGTCTGCATCATCGCTGATGTATAGCATTCGCGTACTCCCCTTCCTTTGTTTAGGATAAGGGCACGGGATTTTCTCAGCTTTAGTACACATTAGGCATAGCATAGTCATTCGTTATTCACGGCGTTCACGTATTATTTTAGTTTATTCACCCGTATACACCCTGCCTAGCCCTTCCTTCTAGCTACATGTTATTCATCTATCTACGTAAATCTTTAGTATAATTTTAGATATGTTTTACCTATATATACACCAGTATGTAGAGAAATTAGACAGATAGGATTTGGCAGCTCAGTAGAACTAGAGCCACATACGTGCACAGTCCGGAGTCACTTCGTGGGATTAGAGACCATGCCACAGTTCTAGTTCAGGATATCACAGATTTTGTAAGTGTAATGTCTGTTCGTGGACTATTCAGGTTATCTCTGGTATTTTGTTAGTAGACTTTATGAACTAAATATATATTATACCTTTACTGTGTTTCCTCATTTATATTAAGGGGCAGATATTTAATTAGGTTATTCTTGTTTATATCTCTATGAACTATTCAGTAGAAATTTACTTGTATTTCAGTTTATATTCAGACATGTTATTTGTTCTAATTTGTAGATTAGTAAAACGTGTATCTTGTTTTTAGTTACCAATAAAATTCAATCGCTAAGATACAAATTACGCGATACCAAAAGTGGTTTATCTGCTTGCCAAAAGGGTACGTGTTACCCTTGAGGGCGAGACAGGTGTCATTGTTTGATGGTACGCGTCAGTATTCTCATCTGCCAGGTTGGGTTGGATGGTTAGGCCCGGGGGAGAAAAGTGGAATGGTTGGCCTTCTTCTGTGATTGCCAAATTCTTTAACTACCCATTGATGCTTAGAACGATTACAGTTATCGGTAAAGTTAACTTGTCACGCATAAAGCCACTTAAAGCATATGTTCTTCTTAAGAAACTATGATCAAAGTAGAAGCATAAAGTGGGATATCCCTGATTAGCGGTGCAGAGAGGGGCCAATGGGCGGATTGCTCTAGACCACAGAGTAGAGGTAATCTGTTCATTAAGAACATACAGAGATGTTGGTATATCAAGGTTAAAAAGCACTACGTTATTTTATGTTGATGGTTTGGTATGCTCTTAAAGAACTGCATCTTATATTTCAGAATGAATCCTAGTTCAGAGAGAGGTAAGATTAACATTTAACTTCTGGATTTGTCTAGATGACTTGGGATTTTCTATCTACCTGTTTTATTCATGGATCAATCTATCTATGATAATCATACACATCAATATATATATAAATATATATAGCTCTTATTGACAATTCAAAGAGATATGTAGGACAATTCAACATGCCAAAGTTAATGGCGGAGAGCTACCGTTCGTACGAGGGGTACTTTTCAATTGCAAGAGACGTGCCAAAAGTAGTGTTGATGAGATCACACCCTTCATAGCTTTCAGAAATTTTCAGCAGCTCGTATACCCTATTTTAAAGTGACGGACCAATGATGTATATTAGAAAAACTATTACTAATCATGTGAAAAACAGCAGTAGTTCGATATTAGGACCCTATTGTTTTATACATAACATTACCTAGAAAATAGAGAAAGGGGACTCAGCTTATCTTCGAAAAATAGAAGGGTGTTGATGGCCTACGGCAATCTGCCAAAGAAAAAACTTGTTGGAAACAATGTATTGGGAAAAAGGAATCAGTAAGGCTCTCTTTTGTAAGTTGTGCAGTTCATCACTTTTATACAAAAAAATTCTCGTGTTGAGCCTGTAAATCCAGACAGAGCTTCGAGCTTTGATGTTCGAATATTGGAAGTTCGAAGTTCAGATAGCTTCTCTCTCCTATTAGACAAATGCAATGTATGGCTGAAACACTTGTCAAGGATACCTTTCCTTTATGTGGAATAAACAGGTGTTTTCAGCACATAATGTTCAACTTTATGTTCTTTTATTTGCTCAATTTGCCAATGCTCTTTGCATCCACCAACGTCTTCTTTTTCGAGACAGTGATTTACAATAGCCATTATACGTACTCCACTGACATCTTCTTAAAATTTAATTAATGATACAGTAGCTAGTCCTTTAATTTGACAGGTAAAATACTTAAGATAACATTATTGCAGAGCAGCTGTGACCTCGTAAATTGGCTATAAGTCTAAATTTCATGCTCTTGTGTACATCTATAGAGCCAAAGCAGGAGGAATATGCTCCTAGTGAAACAAGTGGCTACTGTAGTCCATATGAGGACCATGGCACAGCCAGTGAAATTGACTCTGAATGCAATTTTGACAACGGTAAGTGCTTGTAGGCTTTCCCAAAGCAACTAACTGATTATGGGCTTCATATCTTCATTCCTTCATATCTTTAGTCAGGGTGAACTAGCTTTAAATCTTCGTAAGATATTCTAGTAAGGCAGTCCATGGGAACAGATGCCAAGCAAGCCAGATGGCTGATGGAATATTCCCTTCAGACTATCAGTTGAATATGTTTCATACAGTCTCCAAGACTTCTAGTGACAATGGGAAAATTTGATTACATATTTCCTTGAAACTTATTTACAATACAGCACGCCACTCAACACACTGTACCCTGTTCTTTGCAGGCTCACCAAGTGAGAATAGAGCTGGGAACGGTCAGCTTCCTATTGACGACTTGAGACGTATCAATATCAATGATTTCCCGGGTAATAACCCTGTTGAAATAATGGGAGATTTTTCCCACCAAGATACTGATCAGAATATCGCGGTATTGCCCCAGGCAGAACATATTAGAGGGGACACCAGCAATAATCCGGATGCCTCCACAAATAATAATCCGAATGCCTCAGCATCAGGCCCACCAGCTCAAGCCGCAATCATAGAAGCAAATATCGAAGGTAACGCTAATTTCATTGTCAGTATTTTGTACCCCGTGATGAAAGTATTAAATGCAGATGAACTAGTGCTTCTTTTTAACAGGATGAAACAAAAGTGCTAAAGTTTTTTAAATGATTGCTCCTGTTCAAATTTCTGAACGAAACAATTTGAAAGGGGCATGCAAAATTGAAGCTCTGGTCAAAGTAGCCCTTTGAAACCGGTGCATTCGATTTAACAGCAGGGGTGTAGTGCTAAATTTTTAACAAGGGGGCTCATATCAGAATTTTGGAGATCCCGTCCGGGCGTGGTCTCCAAACTTCTGCTTTGAGTTCCAAATTTAGCTTTAGAAAGTCTAAGTAATTTGCAAGCCTTGGGTCTGATAGACAAATTAAGGACAATTTTTCAAACAACTAGAGATTCATGCAGGAGCTGAGCCCCCCAAAAATCTCTTATATATTTAACAAGGGGGGTTGTGCCCCCGAGCCCCCTAGGATTACACCCCTGCTTAAATGACAAATCAGATTTACACAAGAGTTGTCTCTATATCACAGGGTCCTAGTAGGGTAGTGCCAATAGTGTCCTCGTGATACACCGAAAAATTAGGGCCGAAGTCTCGACTTGTTCATTTATTATGTTTTTTCACCCAATTTTAGTTGATGTTTCCAACTGTAAGCATTCACTGGCAAATGTGACCTATAATGATAGAGAAGATTTCAGTGATGCACTTGATAATATTCACACTGGCAAAAATAGCATGGATTTAATCAAGTCGCTGCTCAAAAATGAGGATGTTTGCCATATATGGAGCGAATGTCATGGAGGATCAGATCCACCGCTGAATCTCCTGTTTCATCTTGCTGGCAAGAAATGTGACTTGGCTGGACTGCGAAAGTATGCTGAACTTGATAGAAGAAATAGATTTGGCGACTTAATAAAGTTAATTAATGGCTACAAGAGTTTTGAAGAAACGAGACTTGACAAGCTAGATTTCAATCTGTTAGCCGAGATTTCGAAATTGATAAGAGTACAGCCGTATCCGACAGTGCTGCAATCTAGGCCATTGTGGAAGACACTGGCAGGTATTGCAGGACTAGATAATACAACTATCAATAACTTAGATGGTACAGGGAACAGGGAGCCACAGAGCTTGGCTATGGTGTTTATCCAGTACGTCAGCCAAACGTATCCAGACGAAAAGGTTGCTTGGCTAGCAAAAGGATTGAAAGACATCGGCATAAATAGCTTGCTGAAAAATGACGACCTCAATATATTCCAGCAATGTAAAGATAAGGGCTGTATAGTTATATTGAAACCTAAAGACAAAAAATAAGCTTGGAACTGTTCATTTTACTTTGCATTTTTGAAATGTTCATACTGTTCTTTGCAACTAAAATAGTAAAGAAAATGAGACAGGACTGCCTTTCAGGCCAGTGAAGAAACTAACCTAGGTTGAGGTTAAAGCAACTCCTTAGAGCCCCTGGTCTCTGAGGCCCCAAAGAGCCCCCTAGAGGCTTTTAAAGACCAGGATTCCGTATGCATTGATTTAAAAGGACATTTGCTATGCCGTTACCTCCCTGTTCACAGGTAGTTTATTGCTTCTTTTTCTTCCGTAATGATAATAACCCTCAATAATTATTTTGTCTAGTTCTGGGAAGGGGTTTAAGGCTTAAAAAGACCCCCTAGCAATTCTATTGCGCCACTACAAAGAGAGAGCATTGCATCTTAAAAAGAGAGCAGGGTATTGTAGACTATTAGCAACACTCTGTAAAAATTAGTTGCAAAGAATATAGGTTTGGACACTCTCACGCCTGTTTTATCTAAATAACTGTTTTCTTGTATTTCGCTAAGAAGCTAAGTATTGCAGATTGTGCGTGCATATTAATATCATTTGTGGAAATAAAACAATGATTAGGGGTAAACTAGGGAATGCTTCTTTCTTATGTGTTCATGTACCACAATTAGTTCGTCCTCCGAAAAATTCTCACCAGACACGTACCTAGAGTGGGGTGTGGGAGATATCCTAAACCACCCCAGAAAGCCTTTCTGTCAGCAAATCACCAAATTTGCTAAATGTCTTTGCGTTTTTGTAGTTCAGGAACCCAAGAAGGATAATTATGTACTGCGGAGTAGCATACAGTTCATTGACTTTCTACTTTATGAGTACATAAGTTTACACCACGTGATTCAAAAGCTGCTATTATTATCATTATTATTACTTTTAGTATTAGTATTTTAGTTAATGGAGTTATTCATTATTTTTCACCTCAACAACTGATTTTCCGTTTCTCTTCCTGAGAACTAAAGTCATCATGTTCTTCTTGTATCTTTGATCTTGATTTCCTGAGTGTATATCTTCAATCATTATCCTTCAATCTGCCCGAATCTTCTTACAATTCTTATTGTTCTTAGCATAGCTATTTTTGCATTTCTAATCGCGATATTTTGCAAGGAAATCTTGTCCAAATCATGCTTGAAGCTTTTCGATATCACTCCTTTTGCACCAAGAACTATTATTATTATTAGGAGTTTGGTAGCATTCCACAGACGTTTTTAATTCTATAAAGAGGTCAATGTATTTGTCTATTTTCTCGATTCTTTTCTTTACAATATTTGCATCCGCTGGTATTGCACTATCTATGATATATAGTTTGTTGGTCATTTTATCTTGTATTATATTATCGGTGTTGCTAGCGATTACCGTACTGAAAACTAACCCTAACCAATAGATTGTTAACTTGAAAATCCAATAGAAGATTTGAAGTTTTGCTTTCAAGAACTTTCTCGGTGTATAGTTGTAGCACTTTAATATTTCTTTCATTCCAATCAAGTTGAATTTCTTCGCTTATTCTAAATGAATTGTTTTTGCTACTGAACTTTTCAAGTATGTCTTTTCAAGTAGGATGTTGCCACTAAGGTGGTGCATCCAGACATAACGTGTGATATCGTTTCTGGCATTGTATTACGGCCCTTCAGCCGCAGCTGTTTTTCAAGGGGCCCTTCATTTAAATACATAATACAGTCAGAAAAAATTTAAAAGCCTAATTACAACTTCTACCAAAAGCAAAAGAAAATTCATATACAATGATAAAAGTAACTGATTAAATATATAGTGGTAAAAGTAAAAGAAATAAAATAGTAGAAAATCTTTGGCTATGCTTATGTCACTGCTCAATCAACTCAATATTTTTACCTTTTGGCTGTGGAAGAAGTCCTTCATAGAAAACAAGTAAAACTCTTACAAGTTAACCTTCAACTCTTGTTGAATGCACATTTTTGGCTCTTGTCCATTTTCTAATAGACGCCAGTTTTGAGAATGCGGTGTGCATTAGAACACAACGTTTTTGGTGGATGTTGTTCATTACAATTGTTCGGCTAGAAATACTGGAGAGGACGGAGTCTATCAGAGGAAATACGGTAGCCATTTCCAAAAAACGCCTCATAGCCTTCTTCTGTAAGAAAATTAGAACCAACCAAAGTTGTTTCAAAGACCTCTTTTCATTATACTCTCAAGTCATCTTTAGATCAATAGATAAATTAGAGGGAGTGAAAATAGGTGGTGTCAATATAAATAGCATCAGATTTGCAGATGACACAGTTCTTATAGCAGAGAGTGAAAAGAATCTACAGAAATTGCTTGATACTGTTCAAAAACAATGTGAAAATTTTGAAATGCATATGCAAGAAAAGCAGCCCTCTAAGATAAAAGTAGGTATGAATGATGAAATGCTGAAACAAGTAAACCAATTCAAATACCTTGGAAGCATCATGCCATCTGATGCCAATAGCATGATCATGATGATTATACACAATAGATATCAAGTGTAGGATTGGAGTTGCCAAAACTCGGTCATGGAAATGAAAGCTATATTGACGAACTTTAAGATGCCATTCCAGTTGAGATACCGAATCTTGAAATGCTACATTACATCAATAGTGCTGTATGGAAGTGAAAACTGGACATTAAACAAGACAGGCATCTTGCAGGTCAAAGCGGCTGAAATGTGGTTTCTGAGGAGAATGAAAAAAATGAAATGGACAGAAAAGATGAAGAAGTACTGAATAAGACAATTCAAAACAGCAAAATTATGTCAGACACTTAGAAAAGACAAATTTCTTGTATTGGGGACATAATGAAGAAAGATAAACTAGAATTACTTTGCAGTTACCGGTAAAATTGTAGGGAAGAGAGCACGTGGGAGAAGAATGCTGTTCACAGACCAACTTGTGAAGTGGACGAATTGTATGATAGAACTGTTGGAAAAGCATCACAAAGAGAACTCATTGCTGCTGACGTCTTGTGACACGGCACTCAAATCATCATCGTCATCATCATCATCATCATCATCATCATCATCATCATCATCATCATCATCATCATCATCATCATCATCATCATCATCATCATCATCATCATCATCATCATTTATTTATTTTCAGTAGGCTAAGTTAAAATAATAGCTACATTACAGCTAATCAATGCCTACTCTAAATTACAAATATCTAAAATAAAATGTTATAAAAATGAAATGTACAATGTGTGTATATATACAAAAAGATTAGGTGATAAAAGCGTCTATCCCGTCAGGAACCCCACTTTAGGGATAAAAGTCTTGCAGAGCCTACAGTTGCATTTATCACCTTTCCAGCATCTAATCCGTTTTTTGAAAGTAGGAAGGGTATTGGATTGTTTTATTTCTAGCGGTAATAGTTGCCACAGTTTATTTCCAAGGTAGGCTATGCTCTCAATTCCGAATGACGTAGTCCGTACCTTTGGTAGTTGAGCATCATTGCCACGCCTTAGGTTGTAGCTGATGTTTCGTTCCATGAAAATACCCTTCATAAAAGGTGGGTTTAGATTGAATTTGGTTTTATACATTTCTGTCATTAACAACTGTAGGTTTCTTACATGGATTGCTACCGATTTGGTCTGCTCCAAGAGAAGGCCAAAATCATTCCCATTATCTTTATATGTTATTCGTAATGCCCTTTCTTGAGTACGAATTATTCTATGGTCCAAAGTTCTATCATAAAACATCCATACAAGTGGACAGTAACTATACTGAGATGTGACAAACGCCCTCTTAACTTGCTGTAGTTTTTCAGTGTCCATATAACGTGATATTCTGGCAAGAGCATGGATTTTTTGGCCAGCCTTTTTGCAAAGAGCCCTGACATGTTGTTTGAAAGAAAGTGATCGATCGAAAGTTATGCCGAGAAGATTTTCCTCTTTACTTTCTTTCACACAGGCCTCGCCTATTTTAATTGATATTTCGTTATTTCCTTTTGCACCAAAAATCATTAAGTGGCATTTGTCTTCACTTAGTTTCATGAAATTGTTTGGAAACCATTCAGTTATTTTAAGGGCATCATTTTCTAAATGCATGATGACATTTTCGATGTCAGGACCACACGCATAAATAGTCGTGTCGTTAGCGTAATTACAGATTCCGGTCTCCTCCAGGAATATGAATAGATCATTCAGGTATATATTAAACAAAAGGGGTCTCAGGACTGAACCTTGTGTTACTCCTCGGACGACGGTTTCTGTTCATGTGCTGAATGAACCGTTAACCTTTACCCTCTGCCTCCTGTCAGTTAGATAGCTATTGATAAACAGCAATGCAGGTCTACTGAAACCGTATGCATTTAATTTTGCAATTAGCAATTCATGGTTCAGGCAATCGAAGGCCTTCGACAGGTCCGTTAACACAGCCCCTGCGACACCCCCACTGTCCATTGTCTTTTTGCAGGCTTCCACTAGGCGTAGAAGTGCATGCTGTGTACCATAGCCTTCCCGAAACCCACAAAGGAGTGGGGACACAGGCACGCCGGAGCCGGGGGGGCTGGGGGCTGCATCCCCCCCACTTTTTGCTCATGTATGATATCAAGATTGAGGCGTTCGATCGAAATAGAAAGTTTATCTCCTTTTTCCGTGTTAAAGTTCACTCACCTTTAAAAAGTACCAGTGTCTCTATCATTTTACTCAAAACGTGTGTCTCTATCATTTTACTCAGAACGTGTGTCTCTATCATTTTACCTGATCTTGCTACAATCATTATAGAGTAGCAATAAGGTCTATTCAGTTTTCTCATTAGAACTTCAATGATTTTATCTGCCGTTTTCTACCAAGGCAGGATGCATATCTATATTCAAACAGGGCGTTTCCCATTGAATTATAGGGCGTGGATTGCAAAATTTTTCAGGGGCGGACCCCCTGACCCCATTTTTACATACTTTCATATGGACTTGCAACTCATCCCCAGTCCCCCCACACTCAAAAATATGCTCCGGCGTCCATGGGGACAGGGAGCTATGAATAAAGAAGAAGAAGCCAAATGTCGCCATCTCATCCCCCGCGTCATGCCTCGCTCTCAAGCTGGTTCTAATCAAAGGAAAACGAAACTACAAAATTACATGGAAATCCGCAGCAGTTCCGCGGCCCCAGCGATACTGGTAAGAAGTACCTTCTAGGTATGACTGTATCGTTTCCAGCCAGGACATCGAGCAGGCTGAAACAGGTATTTGGATACCATTCATTCTTTGCATCATGCTTAATTGTACATTTACAGTTGGAGCCGTATTGCTAGGCGTATAGTAAGTATTTAGCGATGTCATTGTAAACCCTCATAAGCGGAACTAAAGACTCATGCACCATTTCAGCCATAAGTGTTACATGGTTGCGTATATCTTTTTAGCAAGCACTTCATCCATATTTGATATTAGTTTTTATCCTTTTTCACGTATGAAGAAGAAGGCATATATGGTACGCAACTGCTTAGAAGGGGTAGGACAGTAAGGTACGTCCGGATGGGAGTAACTCATAGGCCTTCTTCTTTGATTGGCAAATTGTTTAACTTACATATTGATGCTTAGAGAGATTTCAGTTATCTGTAAAGGTATCTCTCTTTGTCTTATTACTATCAATCAATGTCTGTTCGATTTTCTTCTACTCCAAGCAGTTCACCTGCTCTGGTTCCGTGTTCCTCTGTGTCAATTCTCCACTAGTAAAAATCGCTTAGACGACCCCCTGCCTAAGATACTCTAATTTTTTGTGAGTATAAATTGATTCAGGGCAGCAATGGAAGGAGGGCCAGCAGGAACAAAAGTGTACTGAAGACCACAGGTTAGCAAAGTTTGCCAAAATTGTAGGGGTCTCCATTTATCTAAGTTTTTAACATGACATAAATATCATATCGTTTTTTGTCAAAAGAAGGGTATGGCTAGCCCCCTTGCCCCCATAGAAGGCAGGAGGGGCACTTGCCCTTCCATGTCTTCCATTCTGGTGTCCTAATGTAGATTGCCTTTACAGGGGTGTTGTGGAGGGAACTCAGCCACCCTTGTTAAAATTAAGAGAGTTTTTAGGGTGCTCAGCCCCCCTTCCAAAGAGCGTATGCTGGTTTGGTGACTTTGTCATTTGGTAATATGAATTAAACCTTTACTATGGTTTTATGTATCTTTTCATTATTTATGTATAACTGTCCCACAACCTTATATATATTTATAATTTTCACAGTTTAGAATGAACCACTGGGTGTGGTCCATACAATCACTGAGAGCAGATTAAAATAAAGTTCGGTATGTGAGATATAAGTGTGACCCCGTGAAAGGCAGCTTATGGTGGCTTGTTGATGATATATGTTGTTGTATGTCTAGGATTCACAACCTTCCTAAGGGTAATTAGGAGTTGTGTGGAGAACATATGGGAAGCAAGGTTGTAGGTTGTATATGAGTGATATAAAGAAGCAAAGCCAGGAGGATGTTGGTATTCTTTTATCATTCAGGTATTAGGGATGGTAGTAGATGTGTTGTCAGTTTAGCCATGGCCACCTTACCATTTCTTTAAGAATTGGGAAGGATAGCATAAATATGATTGTACCTATTGCTATGATTGTTCATTTTTAGTTACCAATAGAGAGCAAGCATTATATAACCAAGCATCATCTGATGCAATCATGGGTATGGGGCCATTCACAAAGGACATCTGGCAAAAAGGGAACTTTTTAGACCCCCTCCCTCCTTTGTTTGGTATTGTCCATATTCAGAGATCCCCTCTCTCCCTATGACATCCACTTATTCCATACCAAAAACTATTGCAGCCTGTATATGTAGATGAAATGTGATGAGTTTTTTGTTTAGGTTATTTCTAGTTGGACATAACATGCAAGAAATAGATAGCAGTTGTCATTTGGTGCTACTTCATATTCCTGATTTGTTGTATCATCCTCGGTAATAGTGTTGCAAAATTGCTAGACTATTATAGAGGATGAGGCAACAAATCAAGTCAATCCAAACTGAAAGTTGAATATAAATATCTTGTTTTAAAGTCTGAAAAGCTGGGCATCCAGACTGCTTAAACACCCCCTCCCCCTATATTCAAATTTATTCTAATTCACCAAATCCCCCTCCTTCCCCTCAGCTAGGATGTCCTTTGTGAACTGCCCCAAACGTAGCCATCCCATTATATTATTCTGTCTCATCTGAGGAGTAAACTTTCTCCAAAGTACCCATCATTATTGAAAGTTTCTCAAGACTAACCACCATAGTGAATTCTTGGATGATACTACCCCACCAGACCAGAAATACCAGCAAAGTGGCAACCTGACACAGGACTGTGCTGTTAAAAGGGTACCCTACTGTGAGCTACAAAACATCATTTGCATGTATGTTTGCCACATTTGCACAGTTTGTCTCTGTCAGTGGCATAGCTGAACAAGGGTAGTTAGTCATGCTCTAACTCATACAGAGTTTGGTCATTCCCTTTTTACAGGGATAAGTTCTTCCTAGCTGAAAACACCCATAATAGAAAGTATGATAATGTGGACCTGTATGTGTGCATAGATATGGAAATTGATGATAAAAACAGTATGTGAAAAACACACTGTTGGTGCATTAGAGTAAATTACATCATAGTCAATTGAGCAATGTTGTTGTTGTTGTTGTTGTTGTTTACTTTATTTTGAGCTGGCTGTTACAGTATACCTAGCTTTTTCAGCTAATTTGGGGCTACTGTGCATGCCACATCCAGGCATGGGACCTTTAGTTTAACATCCCTTTGGAAGGACGGCGGAATGAGTTGTTGTGGTCGTTTATCTGGAAAGTCACCCATACAGTTTCTAACCTAACACAGCCAAGCTTAACTTCAGTTGGCTAACGGAAAATAGCTGAGCAATGTAGCACAATAGGTTTGATTGTGGAGTAATATGCTATGAACCAAACTGCCAACCCAGACTTTAGCATACATGAAATAAGATAAAAGATCTCAAGTGTTGACAGACTAATAAAATATGTCTGCATAGCAAAGTTTAACTAGAATACTAATTAATGTTCAACTTTCCAAGAATAGTTATAATCTCATTATTTGCATAAATCTTTGTGTATAATGTTGCCAGGAAATACTTCTCATAAATTTCTCATTGTATACCATTCAATTTAGCTCATAAATTTTATAGGACAAAGCTTCTGACTGCTAGGCTGTCTATACGCTTTTTTATAAGAACAACCATTATAAGAAACATCAAGCTGAGAATTGCCCAAAAAATAAGAACAACATAAGAAAAAAGCAGGCTGAAATTGAACAAAACTTAAGAAATGCAATATCAAAAACAATTGAAACATAGGAAAACAACGGAAGAAAATAAGAATAAAACATTAAGACGATTAAGCAAACTTATTATAATAAAACTAGTTCAATGCCATCAATATCACTTTCTCTAATGTAGTCTATCCTACTATCTCTGAGGCTAACTTTGTATTCCCCAAGCTTTGATTACGTTATTGAGCAATTTTTTTGTCTGGACACTACTATGCACTGGAAATTGTAATGCAGAAATAAAAAACAAGATAAGAAAATCCTGAGGCTGAAATTATATGGAAAAAGTAAGAAACACCAGACTGAAACTGGAGCCAAGTGTTCTTATAAAAAAGCTCTCTTTATATTGTTTCCTATGGATTGCTAGAATCATGTGCTATCAATTCAAATGTTCACTTGCATCCAAGTATGATGTTTATGAGCGCACTCATGCATAATTTATTTGAGTTGGCTCTTGCGTGTAGAGTACTTGATGAAAACAAGATCAAGTGACATAAAGGGGATATCGATGAAGAGTAAGAGACAAATCTAGGCATACTGAGTTGCGATAAGATTCTATGTAGATATTGTGGACGTCCAAGGGTTCAAAGCAGTGAATATGTTTGGTGGGATTTAGACACCTGACCGTCATACGTTTTTTAACTTCAGTTCTATACATTCTGAGCAAATTTCCAAGTTCTAAGAACTTTTTGTTCGCTAAACACCGATTGGGACAGATTCCTTGGACACTACAGTGTTATGTGTTATTTCCAACCAGCACGACAACGAAACAAGCATGATATTAGTACCTGTGCATCAGGTGCATTTTGTTTATACTTTTGAGAGCCAATAATTATGCCTTTAACACATTACCTGCGAGAATTATTTGCAGCTAATCGTTGTCTGTGTGGCCGTTCAGTGTTAGTGAATCCACCATTTTAGGATTATTTGGGTTGAAATCCGCCATTTAAAGTATTTAGATTCATTAGCTGTCTTAACTTTAAAATAGTGAAAGCCTTGGTATGAGAAGGTCATATATGGATATTTCTAAATGACAGATTACAGAAAGCACCTGGAGATCTGTGTCATCATTCTGATCATTCATAAAGAAATCATTCTAGTTTAGGAAGCATAATAAGAAATAACTCCCAAAGCAACATGTAAACCTTAAGTTGTACAATAATTCATGATTTTGGCGGACTTTGCAAAAGTAGAAAATCTGCACACTAATGAAAAAATTACGTTCTAATTTTATACAGCGTAGTTTTGCTTTACATGAAATGCAGTGGAAAATGTTAAATCTTGGAATCGTTAATGGGCGGAATGATGGTTTCTACACGTGTCACCGAATGCAGCTTTATTCTTTGCTGTATTGTACAGCAAGTTGAATATTAACACTACAAGATACAACCTATAGTATTGTTTAAGAAATTTTTTGACTTGCCAGGTCTTTCCGTTTATTTATAGCAGGATATTCTCTAATTGAAAGGCTTTTAAATCTAAGCTTAATAAAGTCTCTTGCCAAGAAAAGTAGCATTTCTTCTAAGAATGCTGTTGAGAAACAGCATTACTTTTTACAAAATTTTCTTTTGACACTTAGAATACACGCAAAAGACTGACTGTGTTCATAAGGATGTTGCTAGCGAGTGAGACCCTTGTTGCATCTTATCATACCTTGTCAATTTTGTTTAAGAAACCTACCGTTAGCTTTCTTCCTACGTAGATGTATTGGATCACAACACGCCGCTCGATGACTTGGGTCCCTCGTCAGTATAACTTGTTAGTGACACAGCCAAATGCCTGCAGTATGACTTAACACACACAAGTCTGACCTCATCAGAACAAGTTTACCTATTGAGGGTATCCAAAGACTTTTAGTGAATGTGTGTTTTCGTATACGAAAATCACAAATAAATGAGACAAATTAGCAATGTCAACGATCTATGTCTTGTTTTTAACTGGTGTTTATTGTAGGGGTCATAAGGTAAGCAGGATGCTTTAGTGCAGTGGCACCTACCTTTTTGTCAGGACAGACCGATCAACGCTTGAAAATTTTACCGTGGGCCGGGTTGGGGGTTAGGCCTTCCAGTGACCGAGACATAATCGAAAGAATCCTGTCATTTTTCAAAATAAAGGTGTGCTAAGACTCAAATAATTAATGCAACAGAAACAGGGATTATTTCTCAGCCGGGTACCATTTGATCCAAGGACCAACACCGGTCCGCGGTCCGGTGGTTGGGAGCCACTGTAGTGTGTCTTTGTGCCTTTGCTTAGCCACTATAATGTCTAGCCGCTACACAAATTCCCCCTGATATATGCAATTGGTCCCCAATGTCGCAGCCACGAATAGAATAAAGCAAATATGATCAGAGAAAGTGTTCAGAGAAGTATAGGCTACTGCAAAGCAGTGTGTTCTACTGTGGTGTAATATTGGTGAATTTTGGTTTGTCTAGTCTTAAACATACTAACTTTTTCTATTTTTCACTTGAGAGGTATGTCTTTCTGTATAGATTGTAGAATGTTGAACATTTAAGAGAGACCTTAATATTACTTTAAATCTTCTCTGAGTAGTATTAATCTTGCACAACTACTTGGAAATTGTAGAAAGCGGAATTGCGTATTATAATTTAGAAAACACCGACCAACAACATTAGTTTTTGTCCAACTTAGGATAATTCCCTTGTTACTGAGTGTCCTAGGATAGAATTATTTCTTTGTAATCTCTCATATTGCCTTTTCAGATCAATGCTTTGATTAGTGATTTTAAGTGATGACATGTAACGGAGCGAAAATAGTTGTGAAATTACAGATTCACTAAAAGTGAACCAAAAGTGTCCAGAAGTTAGATTGATTTATTTCCAAAATGAATCGAAACATCTTGCCAAAAAGTTTGGTATTTACCTGTCTCAGGACTGCTAACGCCTCGACGAAATATGAAAGAAATCTGAGAAGGAATGTTTAGTGCCTATCATGCATTCTTATAGAATTACTTCACTGGGAGCCATTACCCTGCTGATTTGCAGCATCATTCATAAATTTACAAATAGGTTTCTAAGGAACTGTTGAATGTTTGAAAGTTTCAATCTTCAATTTTTAAATTATCCGGTAGCCATTGAAGCGCCATAAAGGATTTTAATGGCAATGCCACATACGAACTTAGAATAGTAATAAAAGTAAGGAAAAACAGGAGAGTACTAGAAGCGGTGTAAATCTAGGTGCCTAAAAGTGATCACTTTACTGTGAAGACTATTTGCTAGGCAGAAACCTGCTGAATTTCTACACGATTCATTGTTGGGTTGCATGCAATGATTACATAAGCTTTCGTTTTTGGCTTAATTTGAGAATTAATTATTGATTATCCATTCTAGAATGGGGAATAAGTTCAGAAGATCAGGTACGATTCCTATCCAATAGTAGGACCGTGTTTCAGGGGACACACACACACACTCATATATATATATATTTATATTTATATATGTGTGTGTGTGTGTTTGTGTTTATATATTTATTTTTAAGATTCCTTTCGTTTTTTGATGTTTTACCTATTTTTCGTTTTTATACCCTCCATCATTATGGGAGTCACTGCTTATTGACAGTTGCTTTTGCTTTCTCATACTAAACCCCAATGTTTAGTTACTGATATTCTATGACTCTCTAATTATGCCAAGTGATACTTAGTATACCGTCTTCCATACTGCCTATCCTTGTGAAGTTGCAAATGAGATTTGATTCTTTTGAGCAATTTTGAGTCCCCATATATTACCTATAATTTTCAAATTCAATTTACGTAGGTAAACTGAGAAAACCAGAACAGGAGGAGAATCGCGATGGTGAACCAGCTGGAAATGGCAATGTTGAAAATAGTAGAGGCCATAGTAGTGTTGGCTATGGTACAGGACCTGATGGGATATATTTAATGGATGGTGGCAATGGTAAGTGAATGAACGTGGTGAGTTATCACACGCTCGTTTCTTCAGCAAATATACATTGAAGTAGATTGAGAGTTACCTTTGTATTAGGATACATAAAGTGTAGATGACCAAATCAGCCGTTTCTTGAATAGATTAAGATGATGTGCATCTCAGTGCGCGTTTTCTTTTAAGAAATCCACTTTTCTCTCTGAATCTCAATTTTCCTTTTCTGGCACGTAAAAACGTTGAACTTTCGAACTTGAGCCTCGTGATTTTCTTAACATTTCCTTAAAAATTTGGCATTTTGAGTCTCATTTTCTTATAAAGTTTCTCCTTATAAAAACGTATATTCTAAGTCAGAGCCACTTCTCTTTCATTTTTGATTGATAGCACTTGCATTGTAGTTAATGTTGGATTAATGGCAGTGACTGTGGCCAGATTAGGATTCAGCTAAGATTACAAGGGGATTCAGATTATTTTAGACACCTCAATGGAATTTTTGTTTGGGGACTTGATTGATCAATCGAAGGAGCAGATTCTTGAGAGTATATTGGATGGGAATGTGTACCTATTTGATTTCATAATTTGGGATGCACGAGAAGCGCAAAGTTGCATGCCCTATGATAAATGTCAATATCCATAGATAGCGATAGTTAGGTTGGCCCATAAGTGCAAAGCTCAATACGAGTTCAAGACACAACCCAAGATACAAAACACAACACACGATATGTAAAATATAACACAGAACCCAAAGCACAACACAAGGTATGTAAGTCACAACACATAACTGACAGAACACAACAAAAGACATGTAGAACGCAACGCAAAGCTTGAAAACACAACACGAGACATGTAAAACACAGCACAAGGTCTGAAAACACTACACAAAATGCGAGAACACAACACAATTACTCAGTGGCTTTTTGCACCATCTTCTTCATGGTTTACCGGTCCATACCCAGGCAGTGGCCTAGGTGAGACACCTCATCCCCCCTCCATAGAAAAAGAGCACCATTTGTCACTGGTATCATTGAATCTATGGCTCCATTTGTTGTTGTCTAAGCCAACCATTTTTTATCACTGTAACTTTCTCTCATTCTTATAGAGTCTTCCTTTACATATTTCCTCTGCGGAACTATTAATTATCAAAAATCACCATTTACTCACTGCGTAATTTCAGTACCCCAGCTCTTCTTTGGTGGCCTTTATTCTAAGCTGATTGTTCACACTTTGTTAAGAGAAGACGGTAAAACGTGTACACTCATTCGGTGGGGAGTTTTGCTCTTACTTAACTCGAGGACAAAAATTGAATCAGTTTAGTAGATTATCATTGTGATCTACTCACTGCTCATGATTTACTTTTATGCACAGAGACGAAATGTGTTGTAGCCTCAGAAGCACGGGAACTGTAAAGTTTTGACACTAGAAATGTCAAATAAGAAGATGCCAGCCTTGTTGTTTTTTCTTTCTAACAGCAATGTTTATATTGATATAGCTCGTATCAATAAACCAGTTTAAGGTATCTGTGGATGTTTCTTGCCAATCAACTTTGTTTTACTCTTGGCTAGAAGGTACTGAGGAAAATGGAAATCGACAACAAATTGTCAAAGTGAGGGATCAGCCTCAGCTTATGGAAAAATCAGAAGTGGAGAAAACCGCATCTTCTTCTTGTGTCCCTAAAGAGAATTCAGTTATAGGACTTCCGCAAAGCAAATTGCATATTGCCTATGCAAATCCACATGCAAGAATAAAGGATTCTGCTGACGTATATCAACCGGGCCCCGGTGCCCAGGCTGAGAAAGGTGCCCAGGCTGAGAAAGGTGCCCAGGCTGAGAAAGGTGCCCAGGCTGAGAAAGGTGCCCAGGCTGAGAAAGGTGCCCAGGCTGAGAAAGGTGCCCAGGCTGAGAAAGGTGCCGCAGTTGATTGCCCTGGGGGTGACGAAGGTACTTCAATTTATCACCATGAAGAAGATAGGCAGAACAATGGGGATATGTCACAAAATGCAGAAATTGAAATAGCGCCAAACAGTCAATTTGCTAAGGGCAACCATAAATGTTACTCTGAAGGTTCGTATTTTGTATGCCTTACAGTATGGTTAATTATTTGATTGTGCCAAGTGGAAATGCCATTGAGAGTTCATATCGTTCTTTATCACAATTTTGTATTCAAGTCAAGAAATTTGTTGATGTCCAGTCAGGTGTTACGTAAAATTGAAGATGTACTTTAATGCAGCAAGAATTGAAAGAATATACCAGTCCGTCTATAGAGAGATCATGATCCAAGTGTACAATGCATAATTTGCCTTTATGCCAACTCGTTGTTTCGTATAATCAGACACAGAAATAGAGTAAACACTGCTCTTTGGTTCCTAATAAACAAGAGAATAATTATTAATTTTTCAAGTTTTTTCCAACCCCGCAGAGCCTATCAGGACCCCCGTTCATGATATTTCATGGAATGAAAAATGGCTCGGGAGCCTTTTTCTTGAGAAAAAGAATTTCTTTCTTGAAATGATACTGTTTATTTGACCATATTTGTCTTTTGATGTTTGCCACAGACAGTTAAGTCATCATTAGATTTAGAAATATTTCTGACGCCCTCCTCTTGTTTATTAGAAACCTACGAAGATGCTACTGGGAGCTGGGGGCCGGAGGGACATTAGAGATGGAAAACATTTTTACATTAGAAATGTTAGAATGTCCTTCATATTGTGGAAAGTGTGAAATTGTGACATCTGAAATGTGAAAAAAGAGATATCAGCCTCATTGCTTTTTCTGTCAAGCTGCATTCTCAGTATCAATATAGCTTGTATCAGTGAACGAATGTAAAGTATCTGTGGAAGTTTCTTACCTACAATCGTGGGAAATTAGTTGGAACACTTTCCATAATCTATGGGATTTCTTTGCTCATTTGCCCCTCCCCTCCCCTCGGTACAGTGTTGTATTAAGCAGAATTCTGTCTGAAGTGGTAATACTTTATACCATTGACTTTAAAATGGCTGTTTCCTACACACATTTCAATGTTGTTCTTGGGAAAGGGGAGGGGGGAATTGAGAATCACACACTGTAAGTAAGAATGTAGCTAATTTAGTATCAAGCACAAATTATCTGTAATTGTCCCATATTTGTAAGTGTCCCACACGAAGATTGTGGCAACTATGTGTTTCTTTTTTGCTAGGGGACAATGAAGAAAAACTAGATCAACAGGAAATTGTCGAAGAAAAAGAGGAGCTGGAGGAAACTGCGAATTCTTCTACTACTTCAGAAGGGAGTTCAGTTATAAACATGGAACCTGGCAAAGCACCTATTGCCTTTGCAAGTCCGCCTGTTGAAATGCAAGATGCACCGGGTGCCCAGGGCGAGGGTGATGATGATATTGATCGCCATGGAGTGAGAGGCCAATGTATGGACGATGTACCACGAAATCCGGAAGCTGATAATGACCAAGACATTGGGGCCTGTGGCAGTGCTGTAGCTAGTAATCAGCAAGGTAGTCAGCACGGGCCAAATAACAGGCAAGACGCTCAAAGGCCGATGGGAGCTGTAGAGAATGCACCGGAACCAGGCCGCCAACCTTCACGAAAGGGTCCTAAACAGCGACAAATCCAAGGTAGTACTAATCTCTCCACTATTAAAGGCTCTTTACAAAATAGTACATCATAAATTGAGGCAGATATTAACAGTGATGTAGTTTTTATTAACTAGACACTGAGCTTGCCTTTTGCCTTCTATGTTTCTGTAGATTTCTATTGATATACACTCATTTTTTACGAAACTAGTTTATAGTCTGTATGTTTCACACAGTTTACGAAACAATAGCGAATTCCTCAACCTAGGGTAAGATCGGTTAACTATGGCACGGATAGTATCAGATTTAAAGGTCCACAACTCTGGCGAATGCTGCCACACAGTTTACGTAACTGAGATTCTTTTCATCATTTTAAAGGCAAACATAAGAAATTGGAATAGGGACAAGTTTTCATGCAAACTATGCCACATTTTTATTCAACACCTAGGCTTTTTATATTTTATATTAACTATTTTGGAAATTTGTTTTTTACCTTATATATCATTGAACACTTTAATTATTTTATTAATCCATTTTTTGTTTATGTACTTATTTTATCTAGTTTTCATTTTGTTTTAATGGATGAATTTAATTAGCTAATCTCTTTAGCTGTCAATATAATTCTAACATTAAAGAAATTGATAATAATAATTATTATAATACTCCCTTGCAATGTCGTTGATATGCAAAAGACAGTACTGTTGGGAACAGCAAGGATACTACGAATGTATTAGAAATATAAATATGGAATAAGGTCCTCTTGTTAGCCCTTGTTCATTAGTTATGACTCGCCTAACAGGATTTATTACGGCAATAAGAACTGCCAGAGCATAGGCTGAAACATAACATAATAGTAATAAATAAGAAACTAGAGCTACGTACGCTCAATTTTATGAAACTGTAGGACTACATCGCTCTAACTCTCTAAGAAACTTATGACCTGCAACTAACTAAAAATTCAGGCTTAGAAAATAATTGTATGGCTGAAAACGTCAGTTCTTAGATTCAAACTCCTTTGCTATATGTACTTGTAGACGTTTGAAAAATTGCTCTTCTTTGATGAATGTCAGTAAATCTTTATCATTGTGTATGTTATAGTAAGACTGATGGGAAACTTTTAGACTTTCATCAGACCTGGAGCTTGCGTATCCCGTGTGACATCTTCCTGCCTTTTGTTTACTTAGGCCAGCCCGTAGAACCCTAGGAATATCTTTGAAACCACGCCATTTAGAATCTAGGAAAACGCCCTTTCTAAATTTAAAGATACACCCATTCTGGAAAGAAAAATAATGATGAAATCATTGATATAGG